>JARHVA010000310.1:1550000-2150000 GCA_037957365.1 Torreya grandis
ACCTCAACTGCTGATGTCATCCTAGCCAATGATGGTCATCCTAACCATTGATGATCATTCCAACTATTAATGGCCACTATGTAATAAAATAATAACAAGCTATTTCTATCTACCAAACCTCAACCAAATATAGCTTTCAGACCCTCTATTTGATCACAGAACCCTACCCTATTTTTTGAACCACATCCAACCTATTTAACATTAGTATTGACCCACTTATTGCTATAATTATGCAATTTAATCTATTCTTTTATCAAATATTTATTATATTTAATTTTAGTATCTTCTATTGTTTATGCAAGTACTTTATCTTTTAGAACTTGATTGTTTCAAAGTATAGATTGACAACCTCCAAGGAAGTTCGTGCTTATTGGATCTAGCTTGTTAGGCAATCTACCCAACTACCTAACTAATCAAACATTTACTTCAGTGATTTATTATCTATAATTCTTTCCTTCCATGCCAAAGAGGATTATCTACACTCATCTGGATCAAATGCATGTAAAACATATCAAGTTTTTCTACTATACCCTTTTCAAGTTTTTTTCTCTTCATTTCAAGAACATAAGCAAAATTTTTCTAAAATATTTATCTCTAAAATAAAAAAATAAGTCATTCAGGTCAACTTAGTATTCTAATCATCTTCCAAATAATAAACTAGGTTGACTAGGTCAACTCAATCATCTTAAATAGGCTTCAACAAATAGAGAATTATAGAACTAGGTCAACCCAATCAACACAGTTGGTAGAACTTGAAAGAAACATCTAAAGCACTTAAATAGAAATTTCAAAATCTTTATCATTTTATAACGCATTAAAGTTTATTTATTTCTCTCTCTTTAAATTTATTTCTTCATTATAATTATATTTTTTTACAAGTTTGTAGTCTTCAAAACTATAATCTTATAGCAAACTTGGTCAACCTGGTTGACCTAGTTTTGGAGTTTATCTTATATCTAAGAGACTAAGTTGACCTAGTTGAGTTATTTATTAAGAACTCTTACTTATATAGTATAGTAGATGTCCTCTTTACTCTATTATATAATGTTTTCATATAGTGTCATCTAAACTAACTATATATCATGCTTAAATTGGTAATTAACAATTATATTCTAGTAATTAATTCACACTTTCATTTTCAATTGTTGGCATGATTAGAGTATCTCACATAATCTAATTAGGTGGTTTTTAAATATACCATTTAGTTACACTATTTTTCTCTTTTTTCACACACTACCAAATCACATAAATTTAAAATGCATTTAAAAATTTGTCTCTCCAAGGCCTACCTACTTGGATTCATAACCAAGGAGGAAGCTAAATTGGTTTTCTAATCAAATATAAACACATGGTTAATGGTATATATTGGAAAAGAATAAGATAGCCTTATCACTATAGGATTGTGAAGTGAGGGGGTAGGCCCCAATAACAAGCCAGTATCATTGCCAACATAGATCCCTTTCAGCCTAAACATCCTAAAACCATCCATAAATTACTTTCTAGTTCCCTAATTTCAGCCAACTTCCCTATCATACTTAAAATAACACTTTATAATAATCTAAAAATTTTTAGGATGACAACCTGGTTAGTATTTAATTTTTATTTTAATTCTTGTTCTTAGCTCATTGCATGTTGTATTATAAAAAATTGCATTAGCTAGCATTGGTGTATGGTTTTGTGATATGTGCTCCAATTAGATCATTCTCATTTATCTAATTGTTTTTATGCTTACTCTAATTTCATATTTCAATTACATTACAACATTTTCCCTATAATAGTACACTATCATTCTATTCAACATAGTATTTTACAGACTATCTTTTTCCCTGCCTATAATACTAAGTTGACCTGGTTGACTCTATATACCTTTTGCCAATCAGGTTACAGTATTAGGTCAACCTGGTCAACCATGTATCCTTATTAGATAGTTTTTTTCATAGTTTTAGTACTAAGTCAACCTTTTCAAATTTTTACTCTTATTACTAACCTTAATTCTAAACATCTTGGTTCTTTGTTTCTTTTTTCTTAACATTTTATTCATTTTTCAAATCATCATGAAGTCCCTTATTGTAATCTTCTTGGATAAATTGAATCTATTTATACATTATATGGGATAATCATTTCTCCCTCTCTTTTTTTCTCAAGATAACCCTCACTCTTGGAGCACCATTCCCCCCTTCATCTGTGGATTATAACATGGTTCAAATCACACCTCAAGATGAAGTAGGTGGATCTGATCCTTTTTGTACCTATCAAGACAATTCTCCTATTCAACTTTTTAACATAATATGGGAGAAATTGACACAATTCTATCTAAAAATCCCACTATTAATCCACCTTATAACAATGCTCCCCCTAATACCAATTCAGGGAGTTATCCTATAAACACTAACCTGCCAATTGATATGACTCAACTTCTTGCACAAGTCATATAAAAAATGAACATAATGAAAACTTATAACACCTATAAAATGATGCAATTAAAATGTCATTTAATCAGTATGGATAATCAACCTCTAGCTCTCAATCTTCAAGTTAATCCAAATTTTATTCCTCCATATCTTAGGTATTATTTTCTTCTAGATTTAGGCAACATGGGAACATTTATAGGTATGTGGGTATACCTATATTGTAAATGAGCCTCTAAATTTAAGGGCTAGCTCCCTAAATGTATCGTATAATGATTATAACTTAAAATACTAATTACTTAAGGGAAAAGAGTTAGAAGATGCATAAATTGAACCTACTCTAAAGAAGGTGATGTACCAAAATGTCTTCCATGTGACCATCATATTTCTACCATGATGAAACAAGGCATAAAAAATAGTCTCTAAGTATTAATGGGTTCTAGCATGAGTATTTCAATATGGAGGTGAGATGCGAGTAACAACATAAGGCAAAAGAGCCTAAGGGTAGATTACACACTCGAAGGATAATTTTACACTTGAAAAAGCTTTACACACTAGACTGCACTCTATATGACCTATTAGACTATGAAATCTTGCTTAAACATGAAAGGATAAGGGAAGGAAGGATAGAGAATTATCACTTATCATCACCATACATCACTTTTAGACATAGACAATTGTTCAAAACTTAGAAATAGACTTGGATTAATGTTCAAAGGCAAAATATGACATCAGTCCAATAGGACTTCACCATACATGGTGTGGTCTCTTTACAAAGGGTAGAATGGAATCTACTTATAGAATTTGAGAGAGAGAAGCAGGAAAAGGGAAGTCCTAAGGGGAATCAAATGAGTTCAACCTCATTTGAATTATAGTTATAACTACTTCTATAAGTATGCCTTATTATAACTTCTTGATTGATCTGAGTCATTTTAAGTAGTTGAAATAGTGCATTATTCCTTAACTCATGATCCATATGGTTACAACAATAGGATCAAGTGGTTTTGATATAAATTTTGGCATTAATGTAGTTAGAATAATGGGATTCATCTGTTATAAATTTATCCTAGTGCTAATTTCTCCAAACAAGCTTGTCATGGTGTGCATAGTGGAGAGAAGGGGTCCCTTTCATGTAGTTGGTCCTAGATATGAAACTATTTAGGTCTACATGTATGCCTTCATGGCATCCTTTACAATGATAGATCTTGTTCCAACTAGATCATGATCAAACTTAACCCCATGCTCATGATCCACTATAGATGGAAAACCAATCTTAGACTATTGGTTTTCCTATAGTTGTTATATTATGACACTTTACTCAATGCCTAGTTCCTATTAAGTCCACATAGATCCATTATGTCACTACCAGAACCAAGAATTTATAGATACATAGACCCTTATTTTAAGAATGGTGAACACACTCAATAGACAATTCTATAACCTTTAAAAGATAGATTTTGTATGTCATAACTGTATAAACTAGAGGTTTATATTGATCTTCAATGATAACCCTATATATTCATGATCACTTGAATGCATCATTATGTCCACTTCATGGCATTTGATTGAGCTCTAATGGTAGATCGATGATCCTTGAAAGCTTTCCCTTATCTGATTTTCATCATATGTTCAATATCCATGAAGTCCTTTAGCTTCTCAATATTTAACTTCATTGGTCATCAATATCTGACTCAACCTATTGACATATTGACCCATCTCACATTGCTGATCTTGTCGATATGAATGACTGTGAGTCATTAATCTTGCCATTGACTTGTCAACTCTATTCAAGCTTATGCCATGTGGTAGCCCCATATTTGATTTTAGGATATACTATTAGTTTTTTAGCTTTAATGTTTATGCCATGTGTCAATCTCTCAATCTTATTGATTGTTTGAATCATGTTGCACTGTTGGATCAAGATATATGATTTAATGTGGACTGTTAGATCTGTTTGGACCCACTGTTTGAAAACTAATGACTATTTCACAAGATTAAATTTGATGTTCACAATCTTGTCCAATGATGTTTCCATGATCATCATTGACATTAATGTGATCATTGAATTTAAGTTGAAAAGTATTTTATTTACTTGAGATTAAACTTGATGTTAGCATGAATGTCTTATGTTGCAGGTCCATCTTTAGAAGCTTATAACTTGAGCAAGAAAGTTTAGATAGATTTGAAAATTTTAGATTATGTTTAAAATATGAAGAACTAACTAGTGATATAATACTTTGGCTCACAGGGACTTCTTGAGTAAAGATAAAAAAATACATAAAAGATCTATTTTGTTCATGTCTGGATGGCATACTAGATGGCCTAGCTCCTTAGACTTGGTGAGCTAAACTTGGAAGGCTCAGATCTTGAGATAAAA
The DNA here is from genome assembly GCA_037957365.1 of Torreya grandis. Classification (NCBI taxonomy): domain Eukaryota; kingdom Viridiplantae; phylum Streptophyta; class Pinopsida; order Cupressales; family Taxaceae; genus Torreya; species Torreya grandis. The sequence continues at coordinate 1,554,786 of JARHVA010000310.1, forward strand.
TACTCATCGAGATATCAAAATTTTATAGCATGATCTTGAAACTAAGGAAATGGATCATGTGTGGTCTAATGGTCAATATTTTTGGGCATATTTAAAAATTACACAAGCAAGCTACTCTATTTTGGTTTCCATGTGATGTCCTGATGATGGTCTAGCTTCACAAAGCTTGTTCTTGAGCTACTACCTGATATTTGAAAGATAAAATGAATTATTTGAGGCATAAGTAAACCTAATCCATGCTCTAATTACATTGATCACCATGAAGACCTACCACTTGCATACATGACCCTAAAATGACCCCTAAGATATCAAATGGCATAAGGATTGAACTGGAGCATGACCAAGACTAGAGTGGCATATGAAATGACATCAAATGAATTACAACATACTCCATGAAATTATAAAATCCCCTATACAAGATATTGACTATAGGATTTTGACCCATTTTGGCCTAGGGCAAAAAATGCTCAACATCTTTAGCAATTTCCCAAAGGTGGTATGCTTGTTATACCATGACCAATTGCCTAAACCTATCCATTGGGATATGGAGTCACATGTACAGTAGGTTTAACATACAAAATGCCTTGAATGGTACATAAAACACAAGAAAATAATAATAACAAAACATAAATCAATGAAAACACATGTGATTCAAAAGCACTTATTGGTACACAACACACAAAATGAAGGAAACACACACCTATTCTAATATTTACAAAATTAACCTCCAGTTCTTAGTATTAGGGTTTTAAATGTATCCAATTTATAGGGATAAGAAATTATTATCCATTCATACTTACTAACTTGAAATATTTGATTTTATTACACTTGATGATGACATATGGTTTGCTCCATGGTGTATCAAATTTGGTATGTCTCCCTAGCTTTTCTTTATCTTCATCCCATTTCAAGACTATATCACCTTATTGAAATGATCTTGGAGTTTCCTTATTGTTAAAATAAATATTCATTAGTACTTGGTAATTCTCCATAGTTTAATGATATTTATCTGTAGTCTCTTGTAACTCCATTAAAATATATCAATATTACCTCCATTAAAGTGTTCTCAAGCAACTCTAGTTGGTTTTCTAACTCTAAGGTAGGAAGCTCTTGAGAGATAGACAACCTATCTTCCCTTTAATAGATAAGCACAAAAGGATAATTCCCTATGGACCTCTTGGGAGTTATCTTAGTAGCCCATAAGGTTGTCTTTAATTTGGTGTGCCAAGGTCTTTGGTTGTGCTCCAAGGTTCTCTTTATGATTATGATCAGGTTCTTATAGTAGATTTATCCAAACCATTACCTTGAGGGTAATAGCTATATCAATTACTCAATAATATGCCCTTATTATTTTCCCAATCAGATATCTTAGCACCCATAAAAGCAAACACATTATCTGAAATAATAGTAGAAAGAGTACCAGACCTAGTTATGATGCTCTCATAAAACTCCAAGATGGCATTCTCATTAGCTTCCTTCAATGTTACTTCCTCAACCCAACTTGTAAAATAGTTAGTTACTATGAGTATCCATTTATATCCAGCACTTGATGGGGGATTTATCATTCCAATAAAACCAAGAACCTATTACATGAAAGGTTGATCAACTTAGATAGGCTTCAAAGGAAGAGCTGCAAGCTTCTACTTTCCTAGAAAGAAAACACATTGCCCATACCCTCTCACCCAAGCATGGAAATCCTTGAAGAGGCTAGGACAATAGTATCCATCCCTCATGATCCTGGTAGTCTTGGTTCTTAGAGATAAATGACCTCCTATTATCCCATAATGAAACTTCTCAAGCAATAATCCAAATTGGTCATTATCAATACATCTCAATAGCACACTATTCATGTCCCTCTTAAATAGTACACCTTCCATAAGACAAAAGGGAATACATTGCAATATAAAATATCTCCTTTGTGATCTACTCATATTATTAATATAATCATCATTTTGGAGAAATATAATCACATCCTGTGTCCAACTCTATGGAGGTAATGAACTAGCTAATTGGGAACAATCATGATTGACTAGAGCCTCTTCTTTTGACTCATGAAGATCTGAAGCTAGATGTTCAAAAAATCCTTTACACCTTACCAATTTTTTCACTTTGATATCAAAATCATATTCCATTACCTTTGTGATTCACCCTACCCTATTTTCACTAAGATCTTTACTCAAAAGAAACTCTTTGGTGCTAGGATGAGAGACCATAATGTGAATATTGTTATTTGAAACCATATGTCTAAACTTCTTTAGTATTATTACAATAACAAGGATCCATTTCTCCATAAAAGTGTACTTGACTTCATAATCTTCTAAACTTGACTAAAGAATACAATTGGCTACTCTGCACCCTCATCATTATTTTGCATAAGCATGGCTAATATAGTATCAAGGTTAAAAAATGAATACAATATGAAGTATTTAGTGAAATCAATTCACAAGAGTAGAATATTTTGTAATTGATTTGTTTATGGCTTAAAAAATTCTCTTACCCTCTTTGGTCCAAGAAAATACTTGATTCTTCCTGAGCATAGATGTGATAGGTTTCACCAAAGATGCAAAACCAGGTATGAACCTCCTTACAAAATTAATCTTGACTAAGAACATTTTAAGACCTTTATTATTAAAAGGAAATGATAAGCCTATAATAGCCTCTATTCTCTTAGGATCAATAGTCAAACCATCTTTGAAAACAATATGTCCTAAGAGATTAACTTCATGAACAACAAAGATGCACTTCTTTGGGTTAAGAGATAATCCATACTTCCTACATCTTCAAACACTTATCTCAAGTGTTGCATGTGTTCATTAACATCTTTATAAAATATTGTTATATCATCTAGATAAAATAATAGCATCTCATTGATCAAACCTTTGAAGGCCATGTCCATTTCTCTTTGAAATGTGGCATTGACATTGGACAAATCAAAGGGCATATTTATATAAGCAAGAGTCCACCATTTAGTAGTGATGGATATCTTAAACTAATCATCCTCATTTACTAAAATCTTATTATAACCTAAATATCCATTTAGAAGAAAAAAACATTGAGAACCTAAAACCATTTGCAAAATCTGATCCATTGAGGGTAGAGGATAGTGATCTTTGAGTGACACTCTAGTAAGATCTCTAAAGTCTACACAACGTATTATCTCCCCATTATTTTTTCTATCAGGCACAAGGTTATACCCATTTTGAATTCTTGATGGGAAATATTATCTTAGATTCAAGGAGTTTGGTAAGCTCTAACCTTATGAGTCACTCAAGCTTAGGGTTAATGGGTCTTTATTTTTGTCTAACTAGTTTAAATCTAGGTTTCAAATCAATGGTATGGTGTGCTAGGATAGGATCAAATCATTTAAGGTCCTTATATTCCTAAGAAAATATATCATAAAACTCTCTACATATCTCAATGAATGATTGCTTCTCTAATGTAGAACATACCTTACCTACTTTGAGGAATTTATCCTTAAAGATCAAGACTCATTCATAATTATCCTCTTTTGTAGACATAATAACTTTCTCGTTCTTATGATCACTCTCATTGAAGATAGTTTCTAAGGTCTCCAAAACCTTAGGGATCTTATTGGTTCTTAGTTGTATAATCTGATCACCCAATTGTTCTTGGAGCCTCCTTTGATTCCTTAAAGAAAACTCAACCTCATTTTACAAGAAGCATGCAATGTGTTTGTCACTATAAAAAACTTAAAAAGACACTTCATTATCATGTACAGAAGGTATTATAATGACCTTAATATGAGACTATTTTATCTCCTCCTTTATGCTACTTAGAGTGTCAAACTAAGCTCTTATGGTAGCTAGTATATCAACATGACTATTCTACTCCATTGGGACTGATTATATATTGAATGCATTAAAATATTAAATAAAGTACCATACCTTATACCTATATGACTTAACTAAAGGGTTTTTGGTAGTAATCACATTCCTCACTTGATGTCAACCAATTCATCATCTCCATACACTTGCAAGTTCTTTATTCCTTTTATCCTTACCCATTAAAGGCCATGAATCAAACCTTCATACTCAGCCACATTACAAGTACAGCTGAAATGAAATGTATATGAAACATAATACTATTATTTGGATGGAAAGACCAACATAACACCAAATCCTACACCAAATTTACTTCTTGAACCATCAAGAAACATCTTCCAAAACTCATCATTTTGCCCCTCTTCCTTGGCAAATAGAGGTATTGGTATTCCTTCTTCATGTATACACTATACTCCTAGATCAATTTACTCTATGAGAGCATAAGGATCATGTTCATAATTATTATTACCATATTTATTAAGAAACAAATCTGCAATGCCCTCAATCTTGGAGGAAGTGCCATCATCTACAATATAATCCTTTTCTTCATGAACAACATAATTAAAATTAGAACTTATCTCAATGTAAGGTTCTATATGAAACCTTGTAAGAGGTTGTGTCTTAATTTTTACATTGGCCTCATATCTTGTTATAAAATCTAATAAATACTAGTCATATAAGATATAACCACTTATCTTGGTTATGAAGTCCCTTGATAGGCAAATTGTAAAGTGGGCTAGAAGATTAACCACAACTATGTCTTGCAAGATAGGAAAACTAGGACAATCATGTAAGAAAAACTTCAAGCCTTTTATCAATCCTACTATCTTGTTAGGTATACCATCTAATTTAATTACCCCTTTCTATGTGGCTCATATTTTAGGCCCAATTTGTTAGCTACAAATTTAGGCACGATAGAAGTAGAAGCTCCATTATCGACTATGCATTTATGTACTAACTTGTCACCTATAATGAGGGTGAGGTAAAATGGTGGAGGTTTATAAACCCTAGTGTATGGTTCAACAATGGTACTAGGATAATTTTAAAGATCAAGATGGCCATGACTTTTATTTGAAGGTGAGACCCTAGCCGGGATAACAGATAAATGCTTCTGAAGGAGTTATTTTGACTAGGCATATGAAGGCCATCCCAAAGAGAAATTGATATTTTAGTGTTCTTAAAATAATATAATTTTTTTAAATAAGACATACCTACTTTATCTTGGGATTTTATATGTAGATAATTGCTTAGAACTTGAGGAATAGGAGTAGACCTTACCATATTTTGGCTTGATGGAGATGTACAAGTTTATGGAACTGCCACACTTGTAGTTATGTCTTGTTGCCTTGTATGAGGATTGGATGAGCTGATTGGAATGCTACTTCCACCTCTTATATATTTACTCTTGGCCCTTGTATTGTCTATAATGGAGGTTCCTTGATTTAGCACAAACGTGTCTTCAATTAGAAAACTAGTGAAGATCTCTCCTCGAGGTTGCCAATCCTCATTTACTTACACCATTACCTCATCATCATTTAATAGGAGGGGAGTAAATAATCCTTAATCCACCATAGATTTCACTCCATTATAACTAGTATCCTTGAAATGGTATTGTTTTTAATTTTCTCCCTACACCAGATTACTATTGAGATTACGTTGCCATTGCTCTATTCCTATTCCATATTTTTGACCATGTTTTTACTGATAAAGGTAAGGATTATGATAGGCACCCTACTTCATATAACAAAATAATGGCCTAGAACTATATTTACCTTGAAAGAGCCACCAAATTCTGAGTAGAAAGATAATTTATAGCTGGTGCTTATCAAGACCATCATTCACCTTGACAAGTTATCTTGAAGATAATGGGTCCCACCAAGCATGCCAAAATTGTTGTCACAAAACATTTCACCCTAAAAGAACTTGTTTATGATTATTTCATATTTGGGAAACATGGGAACATTTCTAGGTATGTGTGTGTACCTATATTAGAAATGAGCCTGTAGATTTAAGAGTTAGCTCTTTTAATGTATTGTGTAATGTTTATCACTTAAATTACTACTTACTTATGGGGAAAAGAGTTATAGAATGCATAAATTGAACCTAATATAAAGGAGGTGATGCACCAAAATGTCTTCCACATGACCATCATATTTATACCATGATGAAACAAGGCATACAAACTAGTCTCTAAGTCTTAATGGGTTCTAGCATGAGTATTTCAATATATAGGTGAGATTTGAGAAGCAACACAAGGCAAATGAAATAATGGGTGGATTGCACACACCAAGGAAAATTTTACACTTGAAAAATCTTTACACACTAGACTACACTCTATATGACCTATTAGACTAGGAACTCTTTCTTAAACATGAAAGGATAAGGGAAAGAAGGATAGAGAATTATCACTTCTCATCACCATACATCACTTACAAACTTAGACAACTATTCAAAACTTAGAAAAAGACTTGCATTAATGTTCAAAGATAAAATATGGCATCAATCCACTAGGGATTCACCATACATGGTGTGGTCTCTTTACAAAGGACAAAATGGTAGTTACTTATAGAATTTGAGAGAGAGAATTAGGAAAAGGGAAGTCCCAAGGGGAATCAAATAAATTCAACCTCATTTAAACTATAATTACAACTACCTCTATCTATATGTTTTTTAAGAACTTCTTGATTAATTTAGGCCATCACAAGTAGTTGTAATAGTTCATTATTCCTTAACTCATGATCCATATAGTTGTAATGATGGGATTAAGTGGTTTTAAGATAAGTTTTGGCATCAATGTAGTTATAACAATCAGATCCATCTATTAGAAATTTGGCCTAGTGTTAACTACTCAAACAAGTTTATCATGGCATACATAGTGGAGAAAAGGGGTCCCTTTCATGTAGTTGGTCCTAGAGATGAAACATTTGGGGTCTAAGTGTATGCCTTCATGACATATTTTTCAATACTAGCTCTTATTCCAACTAGATCATGCTCAAACTTTCCCCCATGTTCATGGGTCCATTATAGATAGAAAACCAATCTTAGACTATTGGTTTTCCTAAAGTCATTATATTATAGCACTCTTCTCGATGCTTGGTTCCTATTAAGTCTGCATAGATCCATTATATCCTTACTAAAATTGAGAATTTATAGATACATGGACCCTTGTTTTAAGAATGGTGAACACAGTCACCAAACAATGTTGTAACCTTTAAAAGATGAACCTTGTATGTAAAAACTGTATGAACCAAAGGTTAGTATTGATCTTCACCTATATATTATTGATCACCTAACTACATAATTGTGTCCACTTCATGACATTTTATCAAGCTCTAATGATGAATTGATTATCCATGAAAGCTTTCCCTTGTTTAACTCTGGTCATGTGTTTGATCTCCATAAAGTCATCTAGCTTCTTGACCTTTAACTTCATTGGTACTTAATATATGACTCAACCTATTGACATATTGACCCATATTTCACTATTTATCCTATTAAATACAAATAATCACAAGTCATATATCTTTCCATTGACTTATCAACTCTGTTCAAACTTATACCATGTGGCATCCCCACATTTGATTTCAGGATCCACTATCAATCTATCAACTTTAGTGCTTATGATGTGTGTCAATATCTTGAGTTCATTTATTTTTTGACTCATCTTGTACCATTGGATCAAGATTTACAATACAAAATGGACTATTATATCTACTATGACCCACTATTTGAAAATCAATGGCTACTTCATGAGCTTAAATTTGACATCTGTGCTCCTATCGAATGATATTCATGTGACCATCATTGACATTAGTGTGACCATTATTAACTTTCATGTCAATTTAATTAACATTTTTGTGACCATAAAATTTAAGCTCAAAAGGATTTTCTTTTCTCAATCTTAAACTTGATGTTAGCATAAATGTCTTATGTTGCAAGTCCATCTTTAGAAGCTTATAACTTGAGCTGAAAATCTAGCATGAACTTGAATCTATTAGAGCATATTCCTAACATGAAAAGATACCTAGTGTTATAATCCTTTGTCTTATTGGGGATTCCTAACTGAAGATAAAAAATTCATAAAAGAGCTACTTCATTCATTTCTAGATGGCATGTTGGATGGCCTAGATCCTTAGACTCGACGAGCTAAACTTAGAAGGCTTAGATCTCAAGATAGAAGACTCATCAAGATATGCAACTTACATAGCATGATATTATAACTATGAACATGTATTATGCATTATTTGATGTTCATGCAAGGATTTTTGATCATATTTAAAAATTGCACAAGCAAACTACTCCATTATGGTTTTTATCTGACGTCCTGATCATGGTTTAGCTTGACAAATCTTGTTCTTGAGATAATACTTGATCTTTTAAAGCTATAATGAATTCTTTGAGGCATAATCAAACTTATTCCATGATCTAACTACATTTATCACCATGAATACCTATTACTTACACACATGACCCTAAAATAACCCCTAAGATATTAGATGGCACAAAGATTGAACCAAACCATGACCAAGACTAGAGTGGAATATGAAATGACATCAAATGAATTACAACATACCCCATGACATTATAAAAATCCCTTATACAAGATCTTGACTATAGGGGTTGACCCATTTTAGCCTAGGGCAACAAATGGTCAATAGGGATGTTTCAGGAAATTTTATTCCTCAACCTATTATGAATAATAAAATGCTTCAAAATAACCAAAATGAGCCTTTAACTCCTTTCATTTTTTCCATTGATATTGGTAATATATCTCCAACTATCAATTATGATGGGATTAAAGACCCTTTATCCTTTCTCAAAGCCTTTGGCAATCTTTATAAAGAGTGAATTGAAACTAATAATTTTGCCACAACTAAACTAATAGTTAAAACCTTCACTAGTGATGTGTTGGAATGTTATAACAAACTTTCCCAACATTTCATTTGGTAACTTGAGGATTTATTCAATCCTTTAGTTAAAGAGTTTCAACATAATGATTTTCCAAAAAAATATCTTAGCCATTTCATGAATGCTAAGTAATCTCCCATGAAATCAACTCATGATTTTATCAAATAATGGAAATATTTGGCCCATAAAGATAACCATAACATGACTGATGATAATTTTTTAAAACTCTTTATAACTGATTTAAATCCTTCACTTCAATATAAGGTTAAAAATTTTGCTCTTCAAACACTTAACAAATATCTTAACCAAGCCAAATCTCAAGAATTCCTCATGAAGAAATATGAACCTAATACCAAATTCCTTAAGGGATATTTTCAAACTTATACTAATTTTATCACTGGAAATACTCCTCAAACCAAACTATGAGTTTCAAAGCCGACAATCCCCCATATTCTCACATACCACTCATTGTGAAATAGATGAAATAATTCCTACCATCCTCTAAACCCTTTATGAAATATCCCTTTATGAGATATTTATGACAAACACTCAATCTAAACAAATCCATACTCTATGACATAAGCTATGATACCACTAAAATATCTCTTTTACAAGATATTTACTTAAACACATAAAAATACAATTAAACCACTTCTTAAATCACCTATGACACATAAATTTTAGATTTGAGATTAATGATAAAACATAAACCAAACATCACATATGAAATTACTTCTCCAAATAATTTGTTTATGGAAACTATTTAACACCAAACTCCAACTCATATGTATTAAATGATGGAATGTAGACAAAGACAATAATGTGATATAAGAACCAAAACTCATAAAATTTCTTACAACATGAGAGAATACATCTCATAACATACTTCTTACAACAATTAAAATTAACAACCAATAACTCACACTTACAATTATTAATGACCACAAATATCCACACAAATGGACTGGAGATTCTACACACATACACTGAATTAACTCCACACAACTTGTAACCCATATCCTACAACACATATACAAATGAAGAATACTCCTCTAAATTAAACTATGCACATAAGAGCTCCACACAACTTGCACACTGGAAAATAGAAACACTTACACTCTGAAACTCCTAAAATTTGAAATCTGCAATGAAGATCAATTGTAATTCCTGGATGGAATTTCCAAAACTAGCAAGGGTGGAATCTATTTCACCACCGAGACTAGGATTAAAACTCAATAGAATGAATCCATGAGAGGGGGAAGTTAAAAATTAAAATTTAAGATCAAATTGGGTTTTTTTTTTCGGGGGGGTTATCATAACATGTCTTTTACAATGGAGAAGCTCTCCTTAAATAGATATGAGAGGGAGAGAGAGAATGAGAGGAAAACTCATGCCCAAGTAAAGAATTTAGAGCCCCCTTGAGTGGGTGAAATATTAAGATATAGTGACAAGATTGTCACCATGTGTGAATCATAAAAATTATATCTCCAAAGTGTCCTCCACTTATCATGATTTTATAATGGCTCTTCCACCTTCACATGTAGTCCAAATCAGCATAGTGAATCTTGTCCTTCCATTCCTAAGTACACAAAAGAGTCTAAAATAGGTCTCCACAAAATTTTTACTTGTCCCCCACTCTTCATAATGTTTCCATTATGGAAAATGCACCATACTCCTTCATTCTATCATTTTCCCAAAGGTGTGTCCCCTATACTATTTAGTCCTATCTTTTCTTAGCATGTGCACTTATAAAATAATAATATTTATGTCACCAAGTGGAGTACTACACCCCACATATTCACATACCTTAGATTCTCATGTGGGACATACCACATCACACCACAAGTCACCTCCTTTCTCATCATTAGCTGTATCATCTTCTACATCACCTACCATGTCACCTTCCACATCACCTACCATGTTACCATGAATAGTGCCAATGAATTGTGGAAATGAATAGTAACATGTGAATATTAATTTTGAATAGTATCTTATGAATATTACCTTCTAAATAGTGAACCACACTAAAAAATCCCTTACAACACCCAAAATAACCTATAGGAATAAAATAGGCTACTAGTATCATAAAATGTCTTATTCATAAAATAGGGACATGACACTTTACTTATCTTAATAATCATCCTAAGTGGTATGATCCTAATCATTTTTGTTGGTTCCACATTGATATTGGTCATTCTCATGAAAATTTTTTAGGGTTTACTAAATTTTTTGTCTCCGAGATTCTTGGTGATTCCTTCAATCACAAAGCCATGATCCAACTTCATCATCACGAGTACAACACTGCTTCTCAAAAATGACAAGCTTCCAAATATTCTTCTTCTAATAACCAAAAATATTTTTCCACATATAATCCTCAACAAAATACCAAGGATATTTGTGCTATTGATGTTGACTATGACCAATATTACAACAATTATCAATATGTTAACATAGCTAAGGTCAATTATCATCACAAACTAGCTCATAAAGATCCTATCAAAAAACCTAAGAAAACATCCTTAGAATAACAAATTATCAAAGATACTACCACCACTCATTTATATTCAAAAGCCCATGAGGAAAAACCTACTTATTTTGAAACCCAAACAACTTCCATTCCTTCAAAATCTACCTTACATTTTAAACCTCATATTGCTTCTTCTTTTAAATCCCATTGGAACTTTCTCAAATAAATTAACTCCATGCCTTGCAAGATTCCACTTATGGAGTTAGTTTGTACTTACCCTTATCATTTCAAGTTACTTATGTAATAATTACAATAAATCAAAAATCTATCTCCTATAGATGAAGAACTACCCCCTATGGAGCCTCAACTTACTAATGTGCATACCATTGAAACTATTTATCCTTCTTCTAATCCTTCTATTGAATTTATTGAAGAAGACATGATTAATGAAAAGATAAGTTTTCATGCTAATGATTCACCAATATTCATTAAAATAGCAATCAATACTACCCTTATTCATAAATTTTTAGTTGATGAAGAGTTCGGTATTAATGTAACATCTTTGTGGCTTATCTAATAACTTGGCTATAATAAGGATCATCTCAAGAAAACTCACCTCACCTATCATGGATTTAAAAAAACTAATCAAAAGACACTTGATTATATTTATCTTCCCCTAATAATCAAACTTAAGACTATTTGAATTAAACTTATGGTCCTTGATTTACCCTTATATTATAACATACTCCTCAGTCTCCCTTGGACTCATAGAATGAGGGCCATCACTTCTTCTAATAGCCAATACATTAAATTATTGCATAATGACAAAATGTGTAAGCTGAGGTTGTTCCCAACCCTTAGAATATTCAACTTCCTAATCCAAAATCTCAATATCTGATCCATACCATTCCTACCATCAATGGTGCTCCCTTACCTGAGTTCATCAACATGAATCCAAACTTACAAGTCACTCTTACTAATTTTGATGATGATGAACCTAATGACTTGCAACATACTTGAAACACTACTAAGCTATATCCCTACATCTCAAAGTGGCTTCCTCCCTCTTTATTACCTCATGATCAATATATTCCTCTCATTTATGAGATCAATGATTTTCCCCCTTCATGTAATGCTCAAGAACCTTCTTACCCAGAAGATGCCTTCAACTAAAATGACTATGGAGTGGCCAAATTATTCTAATATACTCTAATAATGTATCCATGTAAGTTTAGTAACATTTGAATTTCACCTTCTAAAACTCCCCTAAATCTCAAACATGTACCATTTGTCCAACCTATGATGATAACTACATCATGGACCAAGCTCAATCTTGAGATGTGGATGTTTAAAATTATCATAAAACTTTAGCTCAAATACATGCTTTCAATTAAGATGTTCATACCATTTCCATATATTGTGAATTAGATCTTGAAGGTTATGTACCTCCTATTAATTATTCACTTCTTGATGCTTTTTAAGTGGTAGAATAATTCTTATCTTCCAAAACTCTAGAAATTCTTGCATCTTATCTACCACCCACTTAACCCACCACTACATCTAATTTCCCCCCATCAAATAAACTAACGATATACCAATCCCATCCAATCCATCTACTCCTACTCCCAAGATTAAATTATATGTCAAAGCCACCAATGTTTGTCAAATACATTCTAAATATGATTGATATGGTAACAAAATTCTCGATCTCAAAGTAGGTGTTTAGTATTTTGGTCCTCTTCCCACTTTTCCTAGTGATGAATCTATTCTTGAATTACTTCATGCCCAAGAACCTCAAATTCCTTAGCAACATCAAAAAATTGGGAATTTCAAAAATAAATCCCTTTATTTTAACAACTTCATCACTAGCATAGACACTAAAGATAATCCAATTTATTATTTACCAAATGCACTATACCACTTCCAAGATGGCAATGCTATGATTATCAAAGAAACTACTCATATTGAATATAGTATTCCATCATTCCCTTAACCAATTATAGTTTCTCATGAACTTTCACCTACTGAACATGATAAATTTATTTTATTTTTTGATAAATATCATGAGATCTTTTTGTGGTCCTATGAGGACATGCCTGGTATTGATCCTAGCATTATGGTGCATAGTATCATAACTTATCTCGATGTCAAAATTGTGCATTAAAAACAAAAAAAAAATTTACCTGAGGTTTCCACTTCATGTCATAAAGAAATTATCAAACTTCTTGATGTTAAGTTTATCAAACCAATGGATTATTCTGAAAGGGTTTTTAACATAGTTCCTATTCAAAAAAAGGTCACTATGGTCATTCGTATTTGTATTGATTTTTGTAATATTAATCTTGTTTGTCCCAAGGATAATTTCCCTTACCTTCAATAGATGCCATTGTCAATTCCACAACTATTTATGAAATTTTATCTCTTATATATGGCTTCTCAAGCTATAATCAAATTCACATTTCCCCTGAGGACTAACATAAGACAATTTTCACCATCAAATGGGGAACCTATTGCTATGATAAAATGCCCTTCAACCTCAAAAATGCTATAACTACTTATCAATGGGAAATGAATCATATATTTCATGATCTTATCCACAAAATTATAGAAACCTATGTGGATGACCTCATTTCTAAGTGTAAATGTCATAAAACTCATCTTTCTAATCTTACCATCATCTTCAACCATATTTTTAGATACAAAGTTATACTAAATCCTTAAAAATGTGTCTTTATTGTCACATCTATAAAACTATTGAGATTTTTATTATCTCTCCATGGCATTGATGTTTACCCTACCAATATTAACACTATCATCAACATGCCCATCCCTCAATCCATTCTGAACATTCACATTTATCTTGATAAAGTTGGGGCAATTAGATGATTCATCCCTGAAATGGATTATTGTATCCACTTCATTAATTCTCTTCTTAAGAAAGGCAATGCTCTAGAGTGGATGAACCCTTGTCAAAAATCATTTGATAATATGAAAAAATCATTGATTCACACACCTACTCTTAGTCCTCCTTCAAACTATCAACCTTTGAACCTATACTTCTCTTCCACACCCATATTAGTTGGGGAAACACTTGCCTAATAAGATGATAATAAAAGAGAGTATTCCATCTACTATACTAGTTGAGGCCTCATTGATTATGAGAAATGTTACACAAAATGCGAATGTGATTGCCTCACCATATATTTTGTAGTTGAGATTTTTTGACATTATATGCTTTATCAAACCACTTATGTTATCATTCATTCTGATCCATTTCATCACTTATTATCTAAATCCTTCCTTCTTAGAGATATAATTGGTAAATGGATGGTCCTTCTCATGGAATTTGATCTCTGAATTATTACTCTAAAATATGTCAAAGGAAAAATCATCACTGATCAATTTGTTATAAATCTCATGCTTGCTACCAATCACCTTCAAGGTAGTCTTCCCAATGATAATATTCTCTATATTAAAGGTCTCAACAAAGCCCATATCTCTTAAATATTACTTCCATAACCTCACTATTGATCTTAAATCAAGTAATCTTGATGAATCCACTATTCTTACCATTACTACTAAACTAAAAGTAGTTATCAAATAACTTCCTAAAATTAATGTCAGTTTACATGAGGATACATAGACCCTTCACTTTGAAGGTGCTAAATTCATTTAAGGAGCTAGGTTAGGTTGTATTATTATAATCCCTCTTGGGAAAATCACCCTTTTAGCTTTACACTTAAAATTTAACATCATTAAAAACATGGTTGAGTATGAAGATTTAAATTTTAGGCATGAGAGCTTCCCTTGATTTAGGTATCTAATAATTACATGCTTTAGGTGATTCTAAACTCATTTACCACCAAGTCAATGGTGATTACCAATGAAAAAGTGAGAATATAATTTCCTATCATCAAATTATAACTACTCTTGCCAAATATTTCATCTCTTTCACCATCAAGCCTATCCTTCGAGATCAAAATTATATTGTTAATTCCCTTGCTTATTCAACATCTCTTTTTCATCCACACCAAATTCTTATAGATCCCAATTTTCTTATCCAAATAATAAAATTTACATCTTCTACTCAACCACAATATTTGCTTATCTGACACATTAATGCTGTCACCATTTAACAAAGCTTTTGGTATAAATACATCATTCAATTTATGGAACACCAAACTTATCTTCCCAACCTATACTCTCACAAAAAGACTCACATTCAAAAATGAGATTTTAAGTATGTATTTACATATTACATCTTCTATTATTACAATGCTAAAGGTATCTTAATTTGTTGTGTTATGCAATCTGAGGTTCCTCCTCTCCTTGAATATGCACATGAGGGCATTTGCAATGGCCATTTTAGTGGACATGTTACAACCCACAAATGCCTAAGTATGGGATAATTTTGGCCCACTCTAGAAAAGGATGCCATTGAATTTGATAAAAAGTGTACTCGCCATTTCCATGATAATTTAATCCATTCACCTCTAGTCAAGCTTCAAACCATAGAATTTCTTTGGACATTCTCCATGTGGGGATTATATATCATAGGCAAATTACCTTGATCTTAAGATGGGCATGTATTTATAATCATAGCCATAAAATATTTCACCAAATGGGTCAAAGCTATGCCCCTTTTTAATGTCACTGGTACCACCATCTAAAAATTCATCCTTAATCAAATCATTTCAGATAATGGTGGTAATTTCAAAACCAAAGATGTCAAACAACTCTATGTTAAATTTAAAATTAGTCACAAATTTTCCACACCCTATCATCCATAATTTAATGGCCAACCTGAGATCATAAATAAAATTATCCAAAATATAATTCATGAAACACGCATGGATTGACACCTTCATATTTATCCTTCTCTTTAGGCCTATCAAACTAGCATACATACTGCTACTAGGGCAAAACTATTATCTCTAGTTTATGGTTCTGAATCAGTCCTTCTATTAAAAGTTGAGATTCCCTCTCTTTGTTTATGTCTTCATGGTATCATACTTGTTGAATAATTACATGAATCTTGCCTTCATGCTCTCAATCTCCTTGATGAGAACCATCTTTATACTTTACAACACAATCACCAATACAAGTCCTATATTACTAAACAACATAACAAATGAGTTTAAGTTTGCATGTTTAACATTAGTGATCTTTTTCTTAAATTATACTACACCCATGACAAATAAGGTAAATATGCCCAAAAATTATGGGGTCCCTATTTAGTCAAAGATATTCTTGGTCCAAGTACCTATTGACTTTAAATCAATAAAGGTCATATTTTCAAAGAACCCACCAACTCACAATTCCTTAAGAATTATTTATGTGTAATCCTTCCCTTCTTTTCATGATTTTATGTGCTATTTATCTAACACTTTTTGTAGGATAATTACATGGGTCTCACCCTCTATAAAATTTATCTCTTTTCACAAACCTTAGTCCTTCTTTTTAGTCTTTTGGTCTCCCCTTTTCTCACCATGGATAGGACCCAGTCTTCATCATGATGTATTTTTATCCTCTTTATTTTCACACTTTTTAGCACCCCTTGGGTTTCTCTTTATGGGTTTTAGTGTAAGACCATGTATAAGACCTGGCCTTCCTCACAAATACCATCTTATTCTTATCCCCTTTATATTTATAATAATTTTTGGTACCCTTGTGAGTTTCTCTTTTATGATTTTTAGTGTAAGACCATGGATAGGACCTAGAATTCCTCATAAAATCACCATATTGTCATTAATTTTTTTTATAATATGTTTTGTAATGGTTACAAGTTCTTGATGTTTGTTCTCAACTTTAGATTTTTCTTCCCTTTTAGATGAAAATTTCAAGTTCTTGATGTTTCACTCTATTTCCCTCATTGTTATGATAAGGAATCACACTTTTTTGTCATTATATCCCTTTTCCACCCTTTGTCACATTTTTTGTGATTTGAAGTAATTCAAATTGTTTTATGTTTCATTACTCTTGATTTATTTCATTCTACATTGGATAAAATAATGTCAAAGTCAATATAACACTTTTATTCACCTATATTTACAACACTTTTAAACACCATACTCTACATAATTTATTTATTAACCTAAAACTTGTGAGGCTAAGAGAAGTTCTTTAGAGTCTATAATTTCAAAAATATTCTTGTTTTGACAAACCTAATTTGAGTGTCTTGACTTTTATAAAGAGTTCCTCTACCTTGGTTTTTACTTCATTCTTCCCTCCACCCATTTCATTTCCCCCCTTGATAGGAAAATTATTATTCCAAATCTATTTTCCCTTCTTATATACTTCCCTCTTCTTCACATCTTAATAACGTGCTAGCACTATTTTATTTCAAATTTATCTATCCTTAGAACAAAACAACATGTTTGAGTGAATAGGATTACTTTCTTTACATAATGGATTTATATTTCTAGGCTTGCTTTGATTTATTTTACCATTTTCCATTTTTGTATTAGCCTTTTTTCAAACACCTAAGTCTATTTATACTTTCATGTACTTTTTCCATTATTGAGTTAGGTTGGCTTATTACCTCTCACTCATCAACATTATTTTTCCTTTTATGCACTTTTTTCATTGATGTTTGAATAAGGATTGTTACTGCTTACTCATCAATGTTGTTTTACCATTTTTTACTTGGCCATCTTTGTTTAAGTAAAGATTGTTACTTATTTTACATCGATGTTTAATTACCATCCTTTTTGACATGTATCCTTGGTTTGATTTGGTGATTTTTCCTTTCTTACTTAAGGTTTACTTCTTTGAGTTTTTTAAGATTTAGTAGCCTTGGCTTTTCAGTTACCCGATTTACTCTAAATTTTGACTTGGTCATTTGGTCTAACATAACACATGTCACCCCAACTTGCCAAATTTACAAGTACGTCCCATGCACATAGCACCATTTATATTGGATTTCCTATGTTTTTTTTCTCTTTAGTTTTATATTCTTGGGTTTGTCAAAAGTAGTATCTATACCGCCCATAATAAAAAATACAGACACAATAGATAACCATCCAATGATAAAGGCAAGTCAAAGTATGCATACGTTTAATTTTTTAGTTATTTCCATTTTATTCATTTACTTTTAGTTATTTTAAGATTTTAAATAATGCAACTTTTTTTAGCCTCAATATGGTGTGTTAGTATGTTCTTTCTCTAAACACCATCCCCTATTTCACTTGAATGACATGTGATGAGCTTCAAGTAGGTCATATATAATATTTTCAAACCTTATCAATTAATTATGCTTTATATCATGTAGGAACCCATCTAATCTCAATCTCTCTAAGTGCACACCCTAAGGGATACATTAGGAAAGGGGTGCATAGACCATTGGTTCTTTGCAAGATTGTTATCCCTTTTTAACACTTGTTACTAATATAAATAGCTCTTAAAAACATTCCCCTAAGCTTTGACTCCAATTTTTCATACTCCTCTAGTCATTTATCACCTTCATGAGACATTTTCCTAACCTAAAACCCCTTTTGACATTTTACATGACTATGTCAACTGTGTCAACCTTGTACTCTTATTGACAAAAATTATTTAGGGTCTAGGTAGGCCCTTAGATGACCTAGTCCATGACCTAATGAGTTTTTGTCAATAATAATACTAGGTATACTATGTCGACCTTATTAGCCAAAAATTTTAGAAGGGTTTAGGTTTAGATCCTCCTATATAAACACATTTATTTTTCCATTCTTAGGGAGTATGATAAGAGTTATTATTCATTTGTGCTTATTTATAATATGTTCTTCCACCATTCTACTTCAGGAGTATTAACTCAGGGTTTCTACTTGGAGAATAATCTAATCTTGTGGAGAAGTCTTGGATTCTTTGGCCTTTATTAGTGATCCTTACAAACCAAAACAACCTCTTGTGAAGCACATTTGGGCAAGGGAGAGATTGAGTCTCGTTGAGTTCATCTTCTAGGTAAGTATCTCTAACTTTGTTCCTCTCTTTAGTAGATAGAAGTAACATAAGTAATGGCTTTTGAATAATATTACTCTTTCTCTCCATACATTAGGGTCTTACCTATACATAGCTTGATTGAGATTCTCTTATGAAAGTTTACTAAACCCCACTTTATCCCACAAGCTTTGGTGAGCACTAGATTAGATTTTTGATTTAATTATTATTAGTATAGTGAATATGAAAACATGAGACCTAATTAGGGGTATTTCATAGTTTTTCTCGACTAGAGGTATTGAAACCCTCCCTAGTGATGTTATTATGGTAAGATATCCCCTAATTAATTCTAGTGTATCCATATTGGTCATGACTCAAATTATCTAATGTATCCCCAATCAGAAGTTTAAGTAGGATCTATCTTATTTGAGCTAAGATTGATTTCTAGATCTAATGCAAATTTGATTGCATACATATATCACAGTCCTTTTTTTAATAAAGAACCCATAATTTTAAACTCAAAAATCCAAATAGTTTTATATATAATTGAGCCTTCATACAACTAAAATTCTTATCTGGTTTATTTAATACCTTAATGAATATATATATATATATATATATATATATATATATATATATATATATATATATATATATCATAACTAGTTCGATAACAAGACTATGTCGATCCAAATTTCATATTCCCATTAAATAAATAATCTTTCCATGATGTAAATATGATTTTCAAATTGAAAAGGAATTTAGGATAGAGCTTATTTATAACCTAAATAATCATGTAAAATATTATAGCTCTACCCAATCCCCTTAGGTTTACCTTGGGTTGGATGTAGGGTTATATGGAGGTCAAGCCTTTCATAGGACCTTACATACAATGTTTAAAATTTTCCATAACATTCAAGCAAATGAAAAACCCAATAACCATTTCAATTTTGAAATCCATAAAACATTACACACATAATAATTTTAAATAAAAAACTAACATGTGATTATATAAGTGCTAAGGAAGTCATATTTACTTCCTCTTTCTTCACTCAAACTTTCTCCTTCTTCTCTTTCTATTTTCTATCCTCTATATGTTTTGAATCATAGGATTCTTCTCCTTTATTTTATTTTTCTCCATTACCTTACTCACCACCACCTTCTCCTTCATTCATGGCTGACTAAAATGACTAAAAATATGCATGCAAAAATATCTCAATAGAACCCCCACTAAGCTACAATCCACCACCATGAAAATAATAACTAAAATCCCATCATGATTTTCACAAGAATGATGGTTAAATCAAAGTCAACAAGTTATTAGAAACCCTAATCATCTCAAAACTTCCTAAAGACTTAATAAAATAATAATTAAATATCTTTTATAAAATATGCATGCCATTGACTTAAACAATTGTAACATCAACTTCACAAACTGACTAAACAAAAAGTCACAATAATCACTATATTTATTCCATGTAATGTTGACCATCACTATGTTTCCATGCAATATCGACTATCGACTACCAAAATTATAATGACTATACAACATGGTTAATAAAGACATGTATTTAAAAGGCTACTGTTAATTGTTACCAAGTCATCCAAATCAAACACTTTTCATTCAACTTTAAACTCATAAGTTTACCCTCTGGGTTTAGATAATAATCCATAGGCTTAAGTAAACAATTCAACAACATAATGACGTTTATATAATAGTTTCACAAGGATAATATTTTATAACACCTTGAATTATGTTAATATTAAACATAGAGCTTATAATTTATTAAGTTATTCACAAGTTTATATTACTATTAAAATTGATAATAGTAATATTTTAAACATAAATAGTTACTAACAAGTTGACTCAATTAAGTAACAACATAAATTGGTTATTTCTAACTAAGAATCCACATAAGCATGAATATTTAACTATGTACTACACCATAGTAAATTAAGTTAAACTAGTTAGGTATATATTTATCTAATCAACTAGAAAATAGCATAAACTGTAACTAGATTAGTGAAATCACGTAATCATATAAAATAATCTAAGAACACAAAATATCACAATAGACATTCATATATAAATAAATAACATGATAACTATCTTCTCCAATAATTAATTACATAACATGAAATACTACTATGCTGTGTGCATGGGTTTTTGGTTTCATTCTCTATCATCCCCCAATGTCTCCATGTAAACCACCCTCTCTAATGATGATCTCCCACCATCACATTTTGAGTGATGGATCTATCCTACATCCACCTCATAAAAAAAAAATTAGTTAGCCCAAACATAATTATATCCATCAAATAATAGTACATAATTAACAAACATGATCATAATGTACAAAGTATAAAAGTACATCTATCTCACAATAAACCAATGATGTAAATTAAGAAATGCATAATTGTCCCATAATTAACGTATGAAATAGGAATTAATCAAACATTAATTAATCAACTAATAACCATAATAATCCATGAATCAAATAGGTTTTTCAGCTTAGAGAGAAATTAGGATGTGACATCTTTCCCCCCTAATGCTAGTCATCATCCCAATGACATTAATTCAAATACAAATTTTAAATTTAAAACATTATTCAACAAAAATTTATATAATATGTAATAGTAAATAAAGCAAAAAAATGTGGAAACAACCTATACAACTCATCATAGTCCTCCCAAGTGACACTGAGTTTATGAGTGTCAATTATTTTGATTGATTCTACCATGACCACCCTAGGATCTAGAGCCTACAAAGCATTCCAATCCAACACATGTAAAGGATCGATAACATACTTTTTAAGATAATACACATGGAAGACATTATACAAAAGAGTTAGAGCTAGTGGAAATGCAAGCCTATACACTACAAGATTGATCACTTACAAAACCTCAAAGGGTCCCACATATCTTGATGAAAGTTTTATATACTTCCTAGTTAATCAAGATTTTATAAGGCTTAACCTGTAAAAACACTTTATCACCAATAGAAAATTGCTTAGTTATTCTCTTTAGATCAACATAACTTTTATGTCTATCATTGGCCTTGGCCAAACTTTGCCTGATTGTCCTAACTTGCTCTTTTATTTTTGAAATCATCTTAGCTCCAAAGATTACCTATCTTATAACCTATCCTAACTGATTGGTGTTTTACACCTCATTTTGTATAATACCTCAAATAGAGCCAACTTCATTGTTAATTAGTATAAGTTGTTGTAAGTAAACTCAACCAATAGAAGGTAATCCTCCCACTTGTATTACTAATCTATGCAATACATATGAAGGAGATCTTCTAAAACCTAGTTAACTCACTCTATCTATCATTTAGTTTACAAGTAATAAGCAATTTAAAAATTTAACTACATACCTAGACCTAAATTTAGAGTCAACCAAAAATCTATAATTCATCCTCAAATCTTGATCTAAAATGATCTTTTATGGAAAACCATGCAATTAATACACTTATTTTATGAATATCTTCACAAGTATAGGTGAATCATTTTTCAAGTTGTATATTATAAATTGGGCTACCTTGGTTAGTTTATCAACTACAACCAAGATCATATCATGTTAATTTCATGATAATGACAACCCTTGTACAAAGTCCATGTTAATCACCTACCACTTCCATTCTAGTATGTCATGTGAATATAACAATCCAACCAGATGTACATGTTCAAATTTCACATGCTAACATTCTAAACAATGAGACACAAAATACATTACATCTCTCTTGATTATTTTGTATAAACAGAGTGGTCTAAGCTAAAATTTGATCTTGGTTAATCTTACATGTCCTGAATATCAAGTATTATGTAATTATTTTAGCACTGTGCTCCTTATATTCTCTCTATTAGGTACATAGATCCTACCATTGTACCATAAAATATCATAACTCTCTATTTTAAATTCCTTAGACCTAGGATTTTGAGCATTCTCAAATAATGCTTTCCTAACCTGATAATAGAATTCATCTCCTAGAAATAATTTGATTACTTGATCTCAAAAAGTACTGATAGTAGCCATGGCTACTATGTACCTCTTACATATTAGAATATTAGATATTTTATTATTCTCCTTTCCTTTGATATAATTTATATCAAAATCATAGTTAGATAAGAACTCTAACCATAATCTTTGATGAGCATTTAAGTTTAGTTGGGTGAAGAGATAATTATGTCCCAAGTTATCAATTTTAAGCTCAAATAGTTTTTCTAATAGATAATACCTCCAAACTTGCAAAGAATGTACAATTGTCATAATTTCTAGGTCACGAGGGTATAACTCACCTTATATGGATTCAATTTCCTAGACTTATAGGATAACACTAAGCCATTTTGCATAAGAAATCCTCCAATTCCATCCCTAAATGCATCGATGATCACTGAGAATTGACCATTAGGATCAAGAACTCTTAGCACTGGTGTTGAAGTAAGCCTCCTTTTCAGTTCCTGAAAGCCCACCTCACACTTATCCAACTAGATAAAACTCTAATTATTCCATTTAAGAGAGGTAATTGGATTAGTTATCTTAGAGAAGTTTAGAATGATTTTTTTGTAATAACATGCTAATCCCATGAAAATTCTTACCTCATGCACATTATTTGGTGCTGGCCACTCCATTATGGTTCTTATCTTTGATGGATCCACTAAAATACCATCCATATAGATAATATTTCCTAGATACTACACTTTATTATAGAAAAATACATACTTAGATAACTTTGCATACAAATTATGCCTTCGTAAATACTGAAAAACTAGTTCTAGATGTTGTAGGTGTTCTTCCTCATCCTTGAAATAAATAAGGATGTCATATAGAAAGACCAAAACAAAATGATCTAGGTAGTCACTGAATACATTTTTCATAAGATTCATAAATGTTGTTGGAGCATTTGTAAATCCAAATGGCAACATTGTGAATTCATACTTCCCATATCAAATTATGAATGCTATTTTTATAATATCCTCAACTAATGATACCCTATGTACACAATAAAAAATGAATCATGTATATAAATTGATATTAGATTAAAGAGGATAGAACATACCTACACTTTTGATTGGGAATATATTTGTTGAGTGGGAATATGACCAATATGGGGGTCTTTTAGACCTGATTAGGGGATCACTTGTAATAATAAACCATGTAAGGTAGGGTTTAAAAGCCTATAGTATAACACAATCATGAAATAAACCTAAAAGAGTCCTAGGTTTAATATTCACCTATTCTAATAAATAAGAAATTAAATCTAATCTAGTGCAAAACAAAGCTTATGGCACAAAAGGAGGGGTTAGTAAAGCAATCAAAACATGTATAAGAGAATATCAATTAAGCTAAGTGTGAGTAAGATCCTAATATATGGAATATGAAGAATAATATTATTTGAGCCAACACTTATGCTATTTATATCTACTAAAGAGAGGATAATAAAGTTAGAATATACTTACCTGAATGTGAACCTATTGAGACTCAATCTCTCCCTTGGCCAAAGGGGATTCACAAGAGATTGTCATGGTTTGTAAGGATCACTAAGAAAGGCTAAATCATCCAAGACTTATCCATAAGACTAGATTCTCCAATTAGAAACCCTAAGCTAAGACTCCTCAAGTAGAATGGTGGAAGAGAAAATTATAAAGAAGCATGATAAAATAATAAATATTGATTGCATATTAAAATAATGATGAAATGATCTTATATTTATAGGTGGATCTTACCCTAAATCCTCCCAAAAATGTTGGTTGTACATGGTCAACCCAATCAACCCTATATATTTTCAGAGACAATTCACTAGGTTTGAGTTAGGTTGGCTAAAAGGCTAATAAACCCAAAAATTGAAAAATACCCCTAGACTATATAGGGTCGACCTAGTTGACCTAGTAAAACTGATTATCCAAAAGGGATTTAAGGAAATAAAAGGAGAATGGAATGAGGAAAAATACTAGAGGTGTGTGTAAGGGAGGAGTAATAGCTTAGGGAATGGTTTTAAGAGATATTTAGATTGGTAATAATGGAAAAAAAACATGTGAAGCACCAATGGTCTACCCACCCCTTTCTCAATGCACCCTTTAAGGCCTGCACTCAGAGAGATTGAGTCTCGATAAGTTCCTACAAGATGTAAAGCATCAATATTTTATAAAATTTGAAAATATTATGTGTAAACATATGTCCCACTTGAAGATCATCATGTGTCACTAAGGTAGAACAAGGTATGGTGTTTTGATAAATAACAAAAGGACACATAATGCTAATGCTAAAAAAGTTACAGTATTTTAAATCAAAAATAGTTGAACATAAATTATTGAAAAGTAAATAACTAAAATGTAAATGCAATACGTACCATGACTCACCTTTATTATAGGATGGTTTTTTTGATGTGTTGTTAGTTTTGATTGTGTAGGATGTAGAGACTACTTTTAGAAAACCCAAGAATATAAAATTAAAGAGAAAAAACAAACAAACATAAAAAAAGCCAAGACAACTAGTGCTATGAGGATGGGATGTACTTGGGATATTTGGTAAGTTGGGGTGATAAATTTCTAGGGAGGCCAAGGGGCTACCCTTACGTCAGTTAGGTGAGAGACAATGAAATGGATTTGGTTTGTTTAGTTTCCCCTAGGTAAGAGAGAGGTGTGAGACACGTAGCACATAGGAAGGCAAACTCACCAAGTCAAACCAAGGATACATGTCAAACAAGATGGTAATAAAATAAATCAATGGTAAAGAAGAAACAAAATGATAAAATGACATTGATGAGTGAGTAGTAACAATCCACATCTCACTCAACAATGCAAAAAGGTGCATAAAAAGGAAAACATAATTGATGAGTGAGAAGTAACAAGCCAACCTCACTCAATAATGGAAAAAGGGTATGAACTCAGGTATCTATGATAGAAAGAAATTAAAAGTAATGTAAATCATGGTGAAACAAAGAAGAAATCCTTAATTTGATCAAACATGTTATTTCACTCTAAGGATAGATAAAATTGAAACAAGGTAGTGCTAACATGTTTTTAAGAGGTGAAGAAAAAAGAATTAAAGAAGGGAAAATAGATTTGGAATCATAATATACCTATCAAGGGGGGAAATGAAATGGGTGGAGGGGAGAATGAAAAAAAACCAAAGTAGAGAAAATATTTATCAAAGTCAAGACACTCAAATTAGGTTTGTCAAAACAAGAGGACTTTCAACATTAAGGACTCTGAATAACTTCTCTTAGCCACACAAGTCTTAGGTAAAAAAATGATGTATATAGATGATCCCATGAAGGCTATATGCATCAAAATTAAAATGGACCTACCTTCCCATAATATGTTCCCCATTCTTCAAGACCCCTTACAGAGTCATCGGTCTACTACAAAGATTGGGTACTTATGTGAGAAAGTAGGTAGCACCATAGAGTTTTTTGAATTCCCCTATTCTAATCTACTGGCCTAACACACCCTAAAGGATCTTGGCTCTATGTGAGACCAACTATAGAGTTTTAGCTTTGATTGGAGATAGGATATGTACTTGTAATCACATATTTTGGTGTGAATTTGAATTTTGAGATTTGTATGTTTCTTTTTATTTCAAATGATTTGGTTTTTAACTTTTTTGATGGATTTTTCTATTCCTCCATACAGATTTGGAAAACCAAACATGGGTTCTAAGGATGACTTTCATTTGAATACTTGGGATAAGGTTTCTAAGAGATAGAACTTCAAATAAAATGGGGTATAAGAGTCTCATAAATCTAGATGAAATAACATTACTATCTTAACTTTAACCTTGCTTTATCTAATGTGGAGATGAAAGGAAGGGGAAATCAAGAGGAATGGCCATGGAATAATTTGAATTACTTCAAATCGTAAAAAAATGTGATGAAGGGGAAAAATGGATAAAATAATACTAAAATGTGATTCGTTATCATGAGAATGAGGGAAGTGGAGGAAAACATGATAACAAAAATTATTATGTAGATTTCATCTAGTAAAAAAAGAAAAAACTAAAGTTGACAACAAGGATCGAGAACATGAAAAGATGGTAATTTTATGTTGAGGGTCAGGTCCTATCCATAGTTTTACATTGCAACTTCATAAAATAAGGAAAAGATAAAGCAAATATATGGTTTGTGAGGGATGTTAGGTTCTATCTATGGTCTTACAAAGTAACTCATAAAAGAAAAACCCAAGGGGTGCCAAAATAAAATTGGAAAGCAAAAAGTGAGATAAAAAAAGATGGTAATTTTGTGAGGAATCTCAGGTCCTATCCATGGTTTTATGAAGCAATTTTTTCAATAAAAACCCAAGGGGTGTAAAAAGAGAAAATGAAAGAAGAAAAAGAAGACTATGGTACATCAAGAAACCAAAAGACCAAAAGGGAGGAATAAAGGTTTGTGAAAAAGAGGAAAATTATTGTAGAGGGAGAGACCCATGTTTAAGTAACCTAAATTTTTTTTTATATAGGTGTATATAGAAAGTATGACAATAAAAAAGAAATGTTTAGGCAAAGTACTCTTTAAATAATTGAGCTTTGGTAGGATCTTTGAAAGCATGACCTTTATTGCTTTAAAGGTGGTAGGTACTTGGACCAACAATATTTTTAACTAAATATGGGATCCACCATTTTGGGAATGTTTAACTTCTTTATCATAGGTGTAGTCTAATTTAAGAACAAGATCACCAACATTAAAAGTGAAAATTATAACACATTTGTTATGTTATCTGGGAATGCAAGCTTTGTATTGATGGTTATGTTGTAAAGTATAAAGATTCCATTCATCAAGAATATCAAGGGCATGAAGGAAAGCTTCACATAATTCTTCATTGAGAATAATACCATGAAGAGATATACAAAGAGAAATAAGCTCAAATTCTAAAGGAAGGACTAACTCATAACCATAGACTAGAGAAAATAGTGTTTCCCTAGTGGCAGTACATATGCTAGTCTGATAAACCTAAAGTGTAAGGTAAAGATGAAGATGCTAATCCATGCGAGTTTCATGAATTATCTTTTGAAGGACTTTGTTGAGAATTTTATTTGTTGCCTCTGCTTGGCCATTGCATTATGGATGATAAGGCATGGAAAATTTGTGATTGATTTTAAATTTATTGTAAAGTTATTTAACATGTTTTTTTTTGAAGTTACCACCATTGTCTGAAATGATGGTATGGGGAATACCAAAGCAGAAAATGATTTGATTAAGAATAAATTTAGAAATGGTAAGACTAATGACATTAACAAGGGGTATGGATTCAACCTACTTGGTAAAATATCTAGTAGTGATGATGATAGAGACATGTCCATCTTGGAGGTGAGGTAGTTTACCAATGAGATCAAATCCCTGTGTGGAAAATGGCTAAGTAAATTTGATAGTTTGAAGTTCATCTAGAGGTGAATGGATTAGATCATCATGAAGCTAACAAGGAGTACACTTTTTAGCATATTCATTTGCATCCTTTTTTAGAGTAGGTCAAAATTAACCCATACATAGGCATTTGCATGTTGTATCATGTTTGCTATATTGACCACCACAAATTCCCCCATGTTCTTGTTCAAGAAAAGGAGGGACCTCATCTTGCATAACATAATGGAGTAAGGTATCTTAAGGGTTGTGATAATATGATGTTGTGTCAAAATACATATTTGAGATATTTTTTATGAATGCATGTCTTTTCACAAGAATTTAAATTATTATGATAAATTTGGTGTTCTAAAAATTGAATGATATGCTGGTACCACGGGATTTAGTAAATGGTAACAACCTCGATATGGCAAATAAGTGAATATGGTGGTTGAGTTTAAGATTGGGATTTTATTATTTATATAAGAAAAGAAGAATAAAAAATAACTTAAAGAGAATGAAGGAGAGATGTTGATGAGGCAAGAGAATTAGAAATGGAGTTTTGATCTCTATGAATAGGCTCAATAGTGAAAGAGATAAAATCCTTAGCAAGATTGGTTACAATTTGATTATAGGTAATAGGGTTCTCAATTTTACATTGATAATCACTACTAACTTGATAGTAAATAAGTTGAGAATCACCTAAAGAATGAAGGTATTGAATCTCTAAATCAAGAACAACACTCATATCAAAGATAAGCTCTTTGTATTCATCCATATCATTGGTGACATCAAAGGTGAAGCAAAAATCTAAAGGAATGATCTTCTAAGAGGACTCATGAGAATCTAACCTACCCTATCTCCTTGAAGGCATTTAGCACCATCAAAGTGAAGGGTCCAAGTATTCTCATGCAAGTCAACATTAATTTTAGGGATCTCCTCAACAATTACTTTTGGTTTAGTAGTATTGGAGGGAGTAGTGGATTCATCAAGATTATTGGCTTCAAGATTCACGGTAAAGGTATGAAAGTAATCTTTGAGGGAGATAGTTTTATTAAGACCTTAAATGTAAAATATATTTTCATCTAGAAGATCATCTTAAAGGGAAGAAGTGGCTATAATGGGAGTTGTGGCAAGTTGATCAGCTATGCTTTTCCCTTTGATAGAGTTTTGAGTGACGATATAGAGATAACATTCTGTAAGGAGGACCATCCATTTTCCAATTCTATCTCTAGGAAGAAAGGCTTTGGAGAATAAATGACAAAGGGGGTCATAATGAATGATAACATAAGTAGTCTAGTAAAGTATGTAATGATGAAGCTTTTCAGCTATAAAATAGATGGCAAGGTAATCATTCTCAATTTTGGTATAACAGGTTTCATAATCGATGAGGCCTCAGCTAATGTAGTAAATAAAATACTCTATTCTCATATCATCTTGTTGGGAAAGCATTGAACCAAATAAAATAGTGTGGAATAAGTATATAGAATCAAGGGTCTATCATTGGAAGGAGGATGAAGTGTGGGTGGATGAATCAAAGGCTCTTTCATGATATCAAAGGATTTTTGACATGGATCCATCCATTCTAAAGTAGTATCTTTCTTAAGAAGGGAATTGATAGAGTGATTTTGATATGCCATTTCAAGGACAAATCATCTAATTACCCTAAGTTTGCCTAAATAAGTATGAATTTTTGGAATAGAATGAGGAATGGGCATGTTGATGATAGCACTAATTTTTTTAGGATCAACATTAATGTCACACAGAGAGACTAAGAATCCTAAAAATTTTCCATATGTGACTTCAAAGACACATTTGTAAGGATTAAGTCTAACTTTATATTTAAAGAGATGGTCAAATATTATAGAGAGATCAAAAATATGATTCTTATGATGTTTGGATTTAGAAATAAGATCATCCACATAAGTTTCAACAATTTTTTGAATAAGATCATTAAAAATGTGAGTCATTGCTCATTGGTAAGTGGCTCTAGAATTTTTGAGTCCAAAGGGTATTTTGAAATAGAAATATGTGCCCCATTCCATGGTAAAAGTTGTTTTATGTTGGTACTCAGAAGTGATATGAATCTGATTGTATCTTGAGAAGCAATCCATAAGAGATAACATTTCATAACCAGCCATGGAATCAACAATGGCATCTATTGGAGGTAAAGGGAAGTTGTTTTTGGGACATGAAAGGTTAAGATTGTGGAAATCAATAAAAATGTAAATGACCATAGTGACCTTATTTTGAATGGGGATAATGTTGGAAACCCATTTAGAATAATCCATTGGTTTGAAAAATTTAGCATCAAGTAATTTGATGATTGCCTTATGACATAGAGTAGAAAATTTGGGTGGAAATTTATTTTATTTTTGATACACAAGCTTGGAATCATGATAAGTAATGATGTTATGCACCATAATGCTATGGTCAATTCCAGGCATATCTCCATAGGAACAAGTGAAACCCTCATGATATTTGTCAAATAATAAGATGAAATTATCATGTTCAGAAGGTGAGAGTTCTTGAGAAACTATTATAGGTCAATGAAAATATAGAGTGCCATATTAAATGTGATTGGTTTCTTTGATAAGCATGGAATTACCATCTTAAAGGTGGTATGGTGTATTGGGTAAGGCTGAAATTGGATTTGTTTTGGGATCAATGCTAGCAATGAAGTTATTGAAGTAAGGAGTTTTAATCTTAAAATTTCAAAGTTATGATGTTTCCAAGGAAGTTGAGGTTCTCAAGCATAAAGTAACTCAAGGTTAGCTTCATCACTAGCCAAGGTAGGAAGAGGACCATAATACTTGACATCTACTTCAAGATCTAAAATTTGATTAACATGGTGATTAGACTTTGAATGTATTGGATGAACATCAGTTGCCTTGGCATCAAGTGTAATTTTAGGAGTAGAAGTAAATGGAATATAAAATATTGGTGTGTTGGTGGATTTGGTGATGGAAGAAGGATCATATATAATGATTGGAGCTAAACATGGTAAAGGAGGTGTAAGAACTTCCAGATATTCAGAAGGCATAATTTATTTTACCACCCAAGGAGTATTGATAAGAGGAGAATTGATAGGAGGCACATGACCCTCAAGATCTAAGGTATGATCCATAGAAATGATATGAACATCCTGATAAAATCATGGATTTGGGGTAAGTTTTTTTGATGATGTTGGACATCCAAGTCTCTAGATTGAGCTTGGGCCATGATATAATTATCATCATATGTTCGATAAATTATATATGCTTGAGAATCAAGGGGAGTTTTAGAGGGTGAAATATTAATATTAATAAATATATTAGGAGACATGATGAGAGGATCTTGAAATAATTTGGCCAATATAAAATCATTGCAAGTGAAGGCATTTTTTGGTAAATAAGGCTCTTGAGCATTACATGGAGGGGGAAAGTCGGTAATATCATCCATGAGAGGAACAATATGGTCTATTGGTAAGAGAGAAGGAGGAAGCCATTGTGAAATGTATGGAGGTAGCTTAGTGGTATTGCAAGTATGTTGGAAATCATTAGGCTCATCATCATCAAAATCCACAAGAGTAACTTATAAATCAGGATTCTTGTTGAACTCAGGTAAAGGAGCGCTATTGATTTTAGGAATCGTATGAATATGATATTATGATTTAGGATTGGGAAGATAAATTATCTATGGGTTTGGATCAACTCCATGCTTATATCATTTTCCATTATATAAGAATTTAATACATTGAGTACCAGAAGAAGCAATGGCCCTCATTTGATGAGTCCATGGATGACCAAGGAGTATTTTATAAGATAAAGGAAGATCAAGGACCATAAGCTTAGTTTAAATTGTCTTAGGTCTAAGGGTTAATGGAATTCAAATACAACCAAGTGGATTTTGATTATTCTTATCAAAATAAAGATAATTAAGATGTGTTTGCTTGAGATGATCCTTGTTATAACCAAGTTATTGTCCATAGCTTTCATTACCTATAAGTTTTTGGATAAGAGTGGTATTAATGGATACTTTGATAAAGAGTATCATATTATCAAAATGAAAAATAATCTCATCATTGATCATGTCTTCTGTAAATAATTTAATAGAGGGCTTGCAAGAAGGACACATAGTTTTAATGGTATTTACATTTGTAGGTTGAGAATCAATAGAAGGTGGATATTCATTTATGGAAGAAGGATCTTCAATTTCTTGAAGTTATTTCATAATTAATTTATGATGATAGGGTGAAGTATGAACCAAATCCATAAGTGGAATCTTACAAGGCATAGATTTAAGTTCTTTAAAAAAGTTCCAATGAGATTTAGAAGAACTAATACAAGGTTTGGGAGGTAGACTAGATTTTAGAGATGCAGTTAAAGGATCAGAAGGAGGAAGTTGTTCTTTATGTGCTTTTGAATCAGGATTTGTGGTGGTGGTATATTTAATCAATTGCTCTTTTATTTATGGATTTTTAGGCTTGGTAATGAGATCTTTATGAGTTGGTTTGTGATGATAGTCAACCTTAGCAGTGTTGACATATTGAGAATTATTAAAGTATTGGTCATAATTGACATTAATGGTATAAACATCCTTAGCAATTTATTGATTATTTGAAGAATATTTTTGATTATTTGAAGTTAAATCTTTAGAATTTTGTCATTTTTGAAAAGTAGTGGTGTATTCTTAACAATGAAGATTGGTCATAACTTCATGATTGAGTGAATCACCAGGCATATAAGAGACAAAAAACTTAGTTATCCCTCTAAAAGATTCATGATAATGCCCAATGTTAGCATGGAACCAATAAAATATATTAGGGTCATACCACTTAGGAGGAACATTGGGATAGATGAAAGGTTTTGAGGGCAGTAAAAATTATTTAATTTGTTGAACTAAAAGAGGTGTGTGAGAAGGTGAAGGAACATCAGTTTTGGCAATTCCTTATTTGGTTTATGAAGTATTACTAGTGATAACATTAGATGTTTGTAAATATCATTTAAGAAGTTTAGGATTAATTTTGAATTGCTTCATAAGAAATTCTTGATGTTTAGCTTGATTAAGAGCTTCATTAAGCATTTGAAGAGCAAAGGTTTGAACCTTATATTAAAGAGTGGGAGTCAAAGTAGTGTTAAAGAGTTTGAATAAGTTATCATCAATCATGTTATGATTGGATTTATGAGATAAAGATTTCCATATTTTGATAAAGTCATCAACTAATTTGGTAAAATATTGCTTAACATTGATGAAGTGGCTAAGATAATTTTTGGGAAGATCATTGTGTTGAAATTCTCTTAATAAATCTTCAAGTTACCATATAAAATTATGGGGAAGTTGATTATATCATTCTAATACATTGCAAGTGAAGGTTTTCTCTAAGATTTTAGTTGTGGTGAAGGTATTAGTTTTGATCCACTCTTTGTAAAGGTTGCCAAAGGCTTTGAGAAATGAGGTAGGGTCTTTAGTCCCATCATAATTGATACTTGGAGATATGTTACCAATATCAATGGAAAAAATAAAAGGGTATAAAGACTAATTTTAAATGGTTTGAAGCATCTTGTTATTCATTATGGGTTGAGGAATAACATTAACTAAGGTATTTTGAAGAGGTGGAGGAATGAAATTAGGATTAGATTGAAGATGCATAATTGGAGGTTGATTAGCCACATTGATTAGATGTTATTGAAGTTGCATCATTTGGTTGGTGTTAGAATTTTGCATCATGTTCATTTGTTGGATAAATTAGGATAAAAGTTGAGTTGTATTAGGAGGTGAATTGGTGTTGGTAAGAGAATTCACCGAATTGGTATTAAAGAGAGGATTATTAGAATATGGGTTATTAGTAGGATTGTTAAGTAAACATGTGTCAATCACTCCCACATTGGTTTGAATATTTTGAAGATGAGAAGTTTATTAGTAAGTATAGAAAGGATTAGATATATCAACTTCATCTTGAGGTGTTATTTGTACCATACTACAATTCATAGATGGAGGGGAAGAGGTGCCCCAAGAGTGATGATGCTCTTGGTAGGAAAATAGGGGGAGAAATGAACATCCCATATAGTATCTAAATGGATTCAAGTTGTCTAGGAAGATTCTGATAGGAAACTTCATTCTGGCTAAAGAGAGATGAATAAAATGTAAAATGAGAGAAATAGGGACCTAGATTGATGGACAAAGAAAGCAAAAGATAGTATAAGGTTAGCTAGGTTGACTTAGAATAGAAATTATGGCTTGCAAACTGTATAGGGTTGATTGAGTTAATTTAGTACATTAAACAAAGATAGGAAAATAATGAATAGGGTATACAAATAGTATAGGGTTAGTTGGGTTGATCGAATACAATAGGTTGGAAAAAGGTACATGGTCAACTTGGTTGACCTAGTATAGTAATAGGGAAAATGAGAAGGTTGATAACAAGTTGTGAACTGAAACATGATAATTTTTACAACTAATCTAGGAAAGTAAAAACTGAATTAAAACAAATAGTCAATTGGATCAATGTTGGCCAATATAATTAAAGCACACAATACAAAACCTTGTACTAACACTAGCTAATGCAAGTTTTTGCACACATAATTGAGCAAAGAGCAAGAAATCAACTTGAAAAGTAAAGAGCTAACTAATTTGTCAACATAAGAAGTTTATTAGATTATTAAGAATATGATTTTAAATGTGATGGGAATTTGGCTATAATCAAGGAACTATAAAGGAAATCTAAGGATGGCCTACCCCTTCACTTCACACATCACAAAGATAAGGGTGTTGGGTGCTTAGCTAGAATATACAATTAACCTTGATTTATACTTGACCAAAGTATCAATTTAGCTTCCCCCTTGGTGATGAAATCTAAGTAGGTTGGCCTTGGGTAAACATATGTTAAAAATACTCATTTATATTTTGTGATTTGGTTGTGTGTACATAAAATAGAAATATTGAAACTAAATGGTTAATTAAAAACACCCTAATTAGACTATGTGAACTATTCTAAGCATGAAAACAATAATAAAGTAAAGTGTGAATTAATTACTAGCATATAAGGTTAATTCCAAATTAAAAAAAGGTATAGTGTTGACACTATATACACAAAATACAGAACATGTCAATAGGGTCGAACCTGTATTGTAGAAGCAAGGTCTAAAAATGAATAGGGTCGACCAGGTTTGACCTAGTTATTCAAGCAACACATAGAATATAGAATTGGGTTGATAGGGTTGATCTATTTGATTGTGTAAGGGAAATTTTGAAGACTAAAAATTGTGAAAGGAAAGATAATAAAATAAAGAAATAGAGAGATAGAAAAGAACCTTAGTAGATTAGAGATGCTATGAATGAATATTTCTAGTCAAGAACCTTAGAATATGCTTGTAAATCCTACTAACTAGGTCAACTAAGTCAATTAATATTTTCAAAATCTTGTTATTGAGTGCTTGGAATGTATAGGGTCAACTAGGTTGACCTAGTAGATGAATTTGGATGCTTAAAAGTATACAGGGTCAACTAGGTTGACCTAGTAGATGAATTTGGATGCTTAAAAGTATACAGGGTCAACTAGGTTAACCTAGTAGTCTGAAATAGAATTCTATAAGTCTAAAAACCTATATTCAGTCATCTAAGTTGATCCAGTTGCATTTTCTTAAAAACCTTTGCATGGAGATTAGAACTAGGTTGACAGAATCAATCCAATATGATAGATATATGATAAAAATAATGCTAAAAAGAATGAAAGAAAGTGAAATAAATCATATAAAGGTTAGTTCACATTGGGCTAAATAGAATGTATGCAACTAAAAATTCATCATGTCTATAAATTGATCCTAGCTCAGAGAAGATAGAGCTTACCTACACTTTCAATTGGGAATACATTTGTTAAGTGAGAGCATGACCAATATCAAGATCTGCTAGACCTAATTAGGGGATCATTTGTCAAAATACACCATGTGAGGTAGGGTTCCAAATATTATAGTCTAAAAAAATCATGCAACAAACCTAAAAGAGTCCTAGGTTTAATATTAACCTATTCTAATAAACAAGAAAGTAAATCTAATCTAATGTACACCAAAGCTTATGGCACAATATGGGGGGTTAGTAAAGTAATAAAAACACGTATAGAAGAATATCTCTTAAAATAAGTATGAGTAAGACCCTAATACATGGAATATGAAGAGTAATATTATTTTATCCAACACTTTTACTACTTCTATCTAGTAAAAAGAGGAAAAAAAAGTTAGAAAATACTTACCTGAATGTGAACCATCAAGACTCAATCTCTCCCTTAGCCAAAGGGAATTTTCAAGAGGTTTTTTTGGTTTGTAAGGATCACTAAGAAAGGCCAAATCATATAAGACTTATACACAAGACTATATTATCTAAGTAGGAACCCTAAACTAATACTCCTCAAGTATAATGGTGGAAGAGCAAATTGTGAAGAAGCATGAGCAAATAATAACTCTTGACTGCATATGGAAATAATGATGAAATGATCTTGAATTTATAGGTAGATATTGCTCTAAATCCTCTTGAAACATCAGTTAGATAGGGTTGACCCAATTGGACCTTTATGTTTTTAGGGATAATTCACTAGGTCTGAGCTAGGTCAGCCAAAAGGCTAACAAACCCAAAAAGTGAAAAATACCCCTAGACTATATAGGGTCGACCTAGTCAACCTTGTACAACTGACTATCCAAAAGGGAATTAAGGAAATAAAAAGAGGATGGAAAGAGAAAAAATATTAGAGGGGTATGCAAAGGATTAATAACTTAGGGAATATTTTTAAGATATGGTTGGATTGGTAATAATGTGGTAATAAGGGACAACAATCCTATGAAGCACCAATGGTCTACCCACCCCTTTCCTAATACACCCTTTAAGGCATGCACTCTAAGAGATTGAGTTTCGATGGGTTCTACAAGATGTAAAGCATTAGTATTTGATCAAATTTAAAAATATTATGTGTCTACACCCTGATCTAAGATCATTCTTAGAAAAAATTATTGCCCCTCGTATTTGACCAAAGGTATCATAAATGAATGGTAATGGATATCTATTCGTAATCATTACTTTATTCAACATCCTATAATCTAAACATAGGCAAAGAGTACCATCCATCTTCTTGACTATGATAACTAGTGCTCCCCATGGTGACACACTTGATTAAATTTTCCATTTCAACAAAAATCTTGAATTTTTGCCTTTAACTTAACCAATTCAGTGGTTGTAATTTTGTATGGCACCTTAGACTATAGTTTTGATCTAAGTATGATATCAATTGAGAAATAAAACTCATGGTTGGGTGATAGTCTTGGTAATTCTTCTAGAAACATGTCATTAAGTTTTTTAGAAAAGGATAATATTTGATAGATGGTTCCTTATATTCTTCCATCTCATTTATCTTGACAATAAATGCATGGCATCCCTTCCTCTGAGTTTTTTTTGAGTTAAATTATATAAATATGCCTTAGCTTCAACTCCTTTTTCTCACCTTGAAGTTGTGTCTAATTTACAAAATCATCTTAACATTCAACATTCTTTAGATAATACTTAACCTTGGATTATGATTTAGAATCCAATTGACTCCTAGGATCACATCATATGACTCCAATAGTGAAAAAAACAAATCCACTACTATAATGAACTTAGGCAACCTAATATCCATTTCAACTACACACTTGTTAACTTTAACCTTTGACTCATTCCCATACTATACAAACCATGAATTTTATATAAATCCAACCTTT
Organism: Torreya grandis; assembly: GCA_037957365.1. NCBI lineage: Eukaryota > Viridiplantae > Streptophyta > Pinopsida > Cupressales > Taxaceae > Torreya > Torreya grandis. The sequence goes on from JARHVA010000310.1 coordinate 1,592,979, forward strand.
ATATAAAATTTATTAAGTATTATAGGAGCAATGAAACATTATATAGCTCCTATATCAATCAAAATTGAAACTAGATCAAATAAAATACCTAATAATTCTATGTGAAGTTTGATACTTAGCCTGATGATTGTTAATAATGACATGAATATACTACTAAATTATACCTTAATGAGAAGAATAACCCTTGTTCTTTGACTTATCCTAAGGATATTCTCGATAAAAATGGTCACTTCCACATATGAATCAACCTCCAACTGGTCCTTTCTAATCAGACTATTGGTTTCCCTTGAAACCACCCTTGAAACCATTACTATTTTTTCTATTCCTTGAACCACTATTAAAATTAGCATTCTAATTCTTGAACTGACTCTTGGAGTCTCCAATCCTCTATTTATAGTTCTTTTTTTTGAAATTTGGTTTACAACTTCCAAATTTCTTTTTAAATTTATCTCTAACTTTGGTAAGAGATTTTAGTTTCTATTATTTATTGACTACTTTATCAAAAATGTGATCCATGGTAGATGTACCATGCACATATACTTCACAACCAATCTAGGGTTTTAATCCCATGATGAATTTACTAATCCTAAACCTCTCATTCACCTAATACTGAGGTACATACTTAAGGATCTTGGTGAATTGCTCCTAGTATTTATTCACCAATAAATCCCCTTTCCTAAGATTCTAAAAATCTATAAGCTATGATTGAAGTACAATTATAGAAGCCATCATGATATACATAACATCACAAACTATTCCCAAGTGGTGGTGGTTAAGTCGAGGTTCATCTTGAGCTTCTTGTTTTCTCACCAAGTTGTTGCTTCACTATAAAGCTGATAAGCTCCCTAGACTAATTTCATGACTTTATAATAATTTAAAATATCAAAATATTTATCCATTTATATTAGCCATGCTTTAAATTCATCTCCAAAATGGGTTAAATTGAACTTGGGTGGATTTACCTTTTTCATATCATGTGCCAAATTTACAACTACTTGATCTCTCACCTCCTATGGCACTTCATCATGCCTTTACTCTTTAATATGTTCCTAATCATCAAGATGCTCTTCAGGTTCCTCCTAAGTATTTTCCTTATCATGGCCATACACTTCTTATTATAGTGTCATGAATCGGTCCCTAGTCTCTTGCATGGTCGTGAGGATTTGGTACAACTTTATAGATTAGTGGTAAACTAATTTGGATCAAAATGGGGTTCAATATTGAAATTACCCTCACCTCCTAGTCTAACATGCACTATTGTTTTTTCTACTTAATATAATAATAAATTTTCATTATCAAACACATTAAGTCTTATGTTTTGAACCTTAGCTCTAATACCACAATGTAACAACCCCACTAGGTTTTATTGAAATATAGTATTTGTTGGAATACCTTTTCAAGAAGACTTGATCCTATGCTATCTAGACCAACCCCATCGAATGGAGACCCATGAAGGAATCAAAGGAACCATTTTTCACACATTTACACTAACTAGATAGACTCCTAGAGTCCCCATGCTAGCTGGCCAATGGTTGTATAACATCATGAGTCTTGAGGCATACTTACCCAATCCTACATGTGGTAGTTCAAGGCTCAAAGAGCATGAAGATTTGAGTAGTGGAACAGGTATGCATATAAACTTGACTAACAACATAGCCCCCAACATGCACCTTGGTTATCTTATAAGGCATAATGGAGCTAACAAGCTCATAACTACCCATAATTTGGTACATGCCTATCTAGTCAGCAAGAAGAGTGGCCATCACCTATATAAAGGAGGTGACCTCTAAAAGGAGAGGAGAGACCATTAACAGTGAATATCTAATGAATTTGAGAGTGATAGAGGGATTAATTATTAAGTGCTAAGTAGTAGATGTAAGCCATACTCATCTATGAGCCTCTGGCATTAGTAAAAATAGGATTGAGTAGTGAAGGCTGCTACTAGTTATTATAATATTTACAAGATATTAATGGATGAATATTAATTGTTATTGTTATACAATATTGTTTTATAGGTTATTGAGTTATGAATTTCTCTCCCTATGAAGAATGTTAATTAATTGGGACTCAACCTTGGTAGTAAGTGGTGCCCTCATGCCACTTAGCTCTCTTACCCATCTCGAGAGGCCCTTAAACTAGACCTAGTGCCAAACGATGACCTTAGGATGAATAGACATCCCCATGTGGACTCCCTTACCTGTATACACCAATAAGGTCTTGACACCCTCTATTTGAGCATACACCAATGGACCTATCCCTTTGATCCTCTGTGTTAGAGACCCAATGAATATATTAAATAACTACACCCTACATAACCCTTAACTATGTCATGATGCAACTAACCCAAACATGGACCTAGCCCCTTCACTATCACACTTTGAGTGAGCACATAAGGTTTGCACCTTATGTGAAACTGATGCTAGTGAACTAGTGTGTTTAAATGTTGTGTGTCAGACCTTGTTCCCCTTGCACCTAACTCTTTTAACCTTAGAAATTCTTGATAACTAGAGTTATGTGCATGATCAAGCACCATGCATACTTAAATGACACAATTCACTACAACATTTTAGTTCTATTACTTTGAATAGTTATGTGTTTTGGTTTACAGTGTCAACCTTTTCATTCTTAGAAGAAGTAGATCATGAGTTTCTTAGAGAACCAAGGGGCACGTTCATCAAAGGACTCTACACTGAGCTAAAGAAGCTCATGGTTGACTATGCCATAGAGGCCATGAGGATGGAAGGCTAAAAGTCCTTGCACATATGGGAAAGCATGAGGGGAAGAAGTGGGAAGTGTAGGAAATATGTCATGAAATATGAATAACTTGAAACCTAAGAGCTCTGAAGGATAAACTAAAATAAGTACAAATGAAGGCTGATGAAAGATCTAGAAACTAGAAGTGTCGAGAAGACTTGTAGTGAGTAAGAAGGGCATGGGGAAGGATCTTTTAGAATACCATATCACACTAAGATAGAGGAAGAAATAAGTGGTAATATTTCATATATGGGTGTGAGATGTAGTGAGTTCCTACAAGATGAGGTTCTTGAAGATGCGCTAGAGGTACCTATTCCCTTTAAACTTGAAGTGCCAAACCATGCGCTAGATTCCCCCTTTAAGAACAAAAGAAAGGTAATTGAACCTATTACCCTAATAGACTATAATTAGACTAAGATTTTGGATCAAGGGTTTATGATTAAATAAGTGATATTATAAGATGAGTTGATCAATGATATGGTAGACCAAGTAGGTGTTAGTCTAAGTGCCATGAACATAAGCACAAATATTCCCATGTAAGGAATGCTAGTTATACCAACTGGGTAATAACCCATAAGAAGAGCTACAATACCACCAATGAGTGGATCCATTCCATTAAGCTCTATAACACAACCTACTCCATTAGGATAAACACTCAACCCTATAAGTGGAGGCATTAGAGGACTACCCCGTACATAGACATAAGGAGATCAGGCATCATAGAATCCTATGCCACTACCTTAGAAAATATACTATGAGATGGCTATGCATTTGTTTGAGTATCATGGAGTTAAAAATTCCATAGACCATGTGCTAAAATGTGAGTTATAGTGGCATGCTTGGGGCATTACTCAGCCTAAGCATATGGCAACATAGTTCATGATAACCCTACTAGATCATGCCCATACCTAGTATCAAATGTTTGATTTTAACTAGGATATGGTTGATTATGATGTGTTAAAGGGAGTATTCTTGAAAGAGTTTAACATTCCTAAGTTAAAACAATAGAGCATCATGGTGCTCAAGTAGATTAGTCAAGGGTTATCTGAGAGTGTGTGCTTGTATGATGCATGATTCAAAACTCTCTTCTTCAAACTTCCTTATGGTATCCACCCCTCCTAACACATGAAAGGGTTTATTATAGGCCTATTAGTGTCATTGAAAAGGGAAATATCCTTGAATACCTTCATATAATTCCATGAATAACTTGAATCCATGCTCGAAGTTGAGGTAATAGACAACATCAATACTAGGATTAGTCCCTTCATGGAGGCACAAATTATGTCAATGGCTTCTCAACTATATAAACTTAATACTGGATAGGCAAATGAATCTCATGGTGGTCTATGGTGTACCAATTTTGAGATAGAGGGGCACAATAATAAAAACTACTCATGTTGGAATGTCCATGCAATACTCCCTAACTATGAGGTTTACCATGGAGCGTATGACTCCCAAAATTGTCCCCTATTGTAACATACTGGTCAAGTAAATACTATAGTTTACTAAAAGATGTGTGATGCCTACACGCACGTGATGATAAACTATAGATTCATTGATGAGATCCACCAAAACATGGAGAGAGGCACAAGGCAAGCCATGACTTTAGGTGGTAGCCAAGCAGGCCAAAGGAATGAGGGTTATGGTTAGAATAACATTAGTTATGGCAAACAAAGAGGAGTACATAGCCAAGGAGGTTGAGTGGTGGAGGGATATTCTTACCATGATCTTATTATAAGTGTGGGTTTAGTGAACATTATTAGTGTGACTTCCCCACACACTTAACATATGGGTACTATTGAGGCCCACACAGTCAAAGACTACCTAGATCTCTACAAGAAACTGATACAAGGTCAGCTTGACATGGATAGAGGAGTAACTATGGTGTGGTATGAGTCCAAAGAAGGGATATGGACCAGGCCATAAAATACTCCTAAGGTGACTCTAAAATTGTAGGCCATGATTTAGAGTGGGCTCACCACTCAACCACCTATCATGCCAAACCAAGACTTGTGTTTGGAATATGGTGAGTGAAACTGCACTGAACATATGATGTGTCTAAATCCAAAAGTAACACCATATCTTAATCTTGCACACCAGAATGACATCCTAAAACAAGTGATGATCATGATACAAGACCTACAGGGTGAACTCTAGTTGGCCAAAGGCTTAAAGGCACAGGTCACCATGACATGCAAAAATCAAGACTAGCAAGAGGCTGAAGTCAAGGAGTTGACCAAGATCATATGCCTCATATAGAAGGAAGGTGTACTACCCATACTAAAGGAATTACTTCTAAGTATCACCAGCATGGGAAGCTATCCCCTAAGCAATAAAGATTATAGCATTATATATGGAGTGGACATGAGAAGTGAGGCATACTCAAAACACCAAGTATAACTAAGATTTGCTAATAGATGCCACCATTAATGAGTGGTCAATATCCTAACCAAGAATTCCTAAGAAAAAATGGGGAGGCCACCCTTGAGACCATCACCACACATGTTTTTCATGGTGAATAAGACTTGAACATAGCCTATGGGGATCCTAAAGGGTGCCATAGTAAACATTATGGGTGTTGAGTTTCAAGCTAGTTTTGAGGTCATAGAGCTAGCAAAGGAGGAAAACTACCTAACACTCTTAGGAAGGCCATGGTGATATGCAAACAACACTAATATATGCTTCAAAAAGTTCTTTATGACCTTCAAAAATGGCAAGGAGAGGGTGGTGATACCTCTTTCAAGTGACCAAGGGCCACCTTACATTGAAAGTGTTAACCTTGAGGATGAGGTCAACCACATTTATATCATCACATCATAAGGTACTGAGGCTCTCAATCATAGTAAACAAGGGGTACTCACTTGGGAAGATTATATACAATAGATATAGCTTGTGAATGTTGGTTTAAAGAAGCCTATGAGGTCACTGGGTGTAGATTATGCTTAGTGTGCAAAGCTAGATCTATACTATTTGGCATAGGCTTGGTAAGAATTTCATGACCCCAAAATAAATTGACTCCTCATGTAAAGAAGATAGGAAAGAGATTAATTTGAATCAATAAGGGAAAGCTCATATCACTCCATAAGTATGATGGAATCTATCCTATTGAGATGTATGTATAAGATATTGAGGCTTGCATCCCAAAAGAAGTTGATTGGTTGGGTGCATTGGTGTATACACTAAAAATCACTACCACACATTGGTGGGCCACATAAAAACCTAGCTTCAAACTTGGCAAGATTTGAAGTCATCCATGTGAACCAAATTTGGTAAGAGTAATAAGGATTTGGACATACCCCCCTATAATGGCAACTCTGACCCAATCACACACATCTAGATTTGTGAAGAGACTTGGGAGATCTATAGAGAAAATGTACCATGAGGCTTGTGGGTGCATGGATTCTATAAAACTTTGAAGACATGGGTGTGATCATGGTACATCATGAATGAGATGTGCTAAGAAATAGGAAATTGGGATGTATTAAAGGAGAAGTCTATGCACATTTTCTCCTTCTCTTTTCAAAACCTTGAATTACTAGAGCCGCTACAAGTCATCTATCAAGCTTTTTTTAAAGACACATCTATATTATAGGAGTAATTACAAGAGACACCCATAGAGAAAGAACTAGTTTTTTTGACTTTCTTCAAAGAAATGATGTTTCATAGTGACTCTAGTGAATAAGAAGATGAGACTTAAAAGGAGTACAATTGGAGGGATTTGGTAGGTAAGTAAAAGCTCATGTGCCTCATTGATGAAAAATATATAGATAATAGAGATCTAACATACCTTCAAGTAGAGATAATAGAGGGAATGAGGTAGGTTGAATACTCCCACTAGGATAGAAATGAACCCTACCATGCACCCCTCAAGACCACCTACGTAGACATCAACATAGAAGGTGAGCCCAAGATGGACACTATAGGCAGATACTAGTTTGAGGTAGAGCTCATGTGCATCATTGACCTCTTGAAGTACTTTCAAGATCTCTTCCCATGCAACTACAAGGAAATGAAGGGCACACACCTTTCATTAGGAAATATGAGCATCAAACTAGTGGATAGTACAAGACTAGTCAAGAAATACCCTTATTAGATGAACCCCAATCTCTATGCCAAGTTGAAAATAGAGATCGATGGAATGATGGCCACTGGTGTCATCTACCCAGTACAAGAATCATAGTGGGTGAGTCTAATAGTCATCAGCATTAAGAAGGATAGGTGCATATAAATCTATGTTGATTATAAAATGTTGAATGCTACTTATGTAAATGACCCTTTCCCAACACCATTGACTGATGAAATCTTGGATGTGGCCATAGGTTGTGAAATCTACACTTTCATCAATTGGTTCTTAGGTTACCATTAGGTGTAAATAAAAGAGGAGGATAAGACCAAAATAACCTTCATGATTGAATGTGGTTATTTTTATTACAATGTGATGCCCTTTGGGCTCAAGAATGTGCCAACCATATTCTCTAGAGTGGTGATCACCACTTTCAAGGATTTCATCCACAAGTTCCTCCAAGTATATCTAGATCATTGGACCATGTATGGACTTGTAAGGAACCACCATGAAAGCTTGTGACTTATGTTTAAAATGTGAAGACAACTTTAAATATCATTAAATTTAAAGAACTACATCTTCGTAACCTCATTTGGCACACTACTCAGGCACATCATTTATAAGGATAGATTACTCATTAATCCAATAAAGATTACAATCATCATCTAGCTCTAGAACCCTTCCATGTAGAAAGATGTTCATGCCTTCCAAGGTCATTATGGTTAATATAGGAAGTTAATAAGGGGCTACACAAAAATCATTATTCCTCTAGAGGAGATCTTGCATAAGGATGGCCCATTCTACTAGGGTAAAGAACAAGAGGAGGAATTTGACACTTTGAAGCTGAAGTTAGTGAGTGCACCGATACTTTAATTTTCCAACTAGATGATTCCTTTTCACATCCATATCGATGTGTCAGGCTCAACCATCAATACCATTTTGGTGAAACCAAGTGAAGGCAAAATGGACCACCCCATTTCCTTCACAAGTAGAAAGCTGATACAAGCTGATCAGAGCTATACCACCATCGAGTATAAAGTGATGGAAATGGTCTACATCATGTAGAAGTTTAGATAGTATCTACTAGCAACACCATTCACTTTCTTCACTGATCATGAGGCGATAAAATACCTCATGAACAAACATGTTTTGCATGGGTGTATTTGTAGATGGGTTGTCCTCTTCTAGGAATTTCAATTTTCAATCATGGTTAAACTTAGAAAGTAGAATTTGTGGCTAGACCACCTATCCTACATCAACTCTAGCAATGCAGTGGTACCAATTGAGGATGATATGTTAGATGCATAGCTCTAATAGGTTCATCATGTTCCTAAAGATTTGGTGGATATTTTTTCTTTCCTAACCTCAGGGCTAGCACTATGAACACTGTCCTCTAAGGAGAAGAAGCAACTTGCTATTCATGCCTCCCCCTTCTAGCTCATTAAAGGGGAGCTATACAAAATGAGTAGGGATGGAGTCTTTTACCAGTGTGTTTTAGAGAATGAGAGAGACTCCATCCTTCAAGAAGTGCATGAAGGGATAGTAGAGGACATTGTGCTAGAGACATAATGACATGAAAGATTCTACAATTAGGGTTATGGTGGCCAAGCTTGTTTAATGATGCTAAGGAATACATGTGGGCATGTGATGTATGCCAGTGTATTAAAAAACTAAACCATTAGGATGATATGTCTCTCATCCCTATTCTAGCATAGGTGCTATTTTAGAAATGGGCCATTTACTTTGTGGGGCCAATCACCCCTGCAACATAGTGCAAAGAAGCTAGATATATCCTCATGGAAACTAACTATTTCATGAAGTGGGTTGAAGTAACACCAACCAAAAACTACATATTTGTAACAACTATGTGATTCATCTGGGAGAACATCATCAGCTGATATGGGTGCCTATTAAGTTTGACTAGAAATAGGGGTACTCATTTCATCAATGAGATAGTATGCATCCTTCTGACAGAATACATGGTGGTGCACCATAAGACCACCCCATATCATCCCCAAGCCAATGGCATGGATGAAGCCTTCAATAAGATCCTTAGAATGTGCCTTACAAATATATGTGATGTAGGTCATAAGGATTGGGATGATCATGTCTTTGTACTACTATGTGCCTACCGTATGACATACAAGTGCTTAAATAAAGCTACACCATTTCAACTGGTATTTGGCATGGAAATAGTTATACCCATGGAGTTTTTAGTACATTTCTTGTGCATCATGCAAATTAACCACCTTGATGACCAAAAATATATAATTACAAGGTTAGAATAATTAGAATGCTTAGATGAGACGCGTGCTCAAGCCAAATGGGGTCAGAAAATTGAGAAGGTACACCAAAAGAGGTGACATGTCAAGAAAATCAAGTAGAAGATGCTCATTAAAGGATCCTTAGTCTTGTTTTATGACTCTAAATACTTTTGGCACCTAGACAAGCTATAGATCTAATGGATAAGTCCCTATGTCATCCATCACATTTTAGAAACTAGTGCATGCAAACTATGCACATTATCTAGTGAAATGCTTCAAGGGAAATTCAATGGAAACTAATTGAAGCCATACCAACTATAGGGTGGTTCTCATGCCAAGGATACTCTAACTATTTTGTAAATTGTTAGTTTGAATTGAGCTGACCAAAATAAGGTTTAGTGTAAGTCAAACCATGTGATTCTTTAAATTGTTTTTTTTCTTATTGTATAGTTAGGTAATAGGGAGTGCAAGATGGCCATATAGATCCTTATATTTGAACACTCCATGCATAAATCCAATTGGGTGATTCAAACACTTGCACCATAAGGAAATGAGGCTAGACACCTAAGTTGTGGGTATGCGAGATCTACAAGTCAAGTAGTAGCAGAAAAAAAACATTTGCACAAGAGGTGCATGGTGAGATGGCAAGAAGAGCCCTTTAAAATGATGAAATGCCAAAGGGTCAATGTAAGAGAAGATGCTCAACTATTTTGGGTGCAAACCTAAATGAGAAGATGTTTAACTAGGTTGGATGCAAGATGAGAAGAGAAGACTTTCAAATTAGTTTAGCACAAGATAGGTGAGAAGATACACTTCTTATGAAGTAAAAAAAGAAAATGAAGATACCAAGCATTGGAGGGCTAGCATAAAGAATTTTTATGGGTTAAGATAGGCCAAGGCAAGATGACACATGATAAATTGACCAAGACAAAGAGCACATTTAAATAGGAGCACAACTAGAAGAAGTGGAATTGAAGAGGTTGAATTGCAAATCTGTGAGGTATTGCACCTAGGTTAAAATAAGAGAGGTAAAGGTCACTGTAGAGTAAAATTTACTCTACGTTGCATTCTATTTTTCAGCTACATGCCACCAAATTTTGTCCTCACATTCGTTGGTCTGAGATGGTGAAGTCATGATATAGAATATGGGCTTTATTTTCCTTTTGATTCATTTTTTGCCTAAGTGTTGAAGTTGAGTGGAAGTTGCCAAGTGTTGACATCTGAAGCATCTTTTCTCAAGTGGAAATGCCAAGTGTCATCATCTAAGGAACCTTTTATATTTTCTAAGAGTTGGTTGGAATGTGCCACGTATCTTATAGCAACTCAGCGGAACGTGCCAAGTATTAGCATCTGTGGTTACATATCGGCACCCATGTTTTGTCTCTTTATAGCAAAAGGTTTTTAATAGACTAAGTATCGAGATTAGGAAAAAAGTGCTAAGTGGCAATAGTAGAAGGTCTTAGTTTTGATTTTCTAAAAATGACAGAAGCTACCACGTATCCCAGCTGAGAAGCACCGAAAGCCACCATGTGTCACCATATAAAAGATCTTCTTGGTGTTTCATTGCTAAATAAAGACTGTGGTGGGTCCCAGGTTTTATTTCTAAAAGTCTATGGAAGCTACCAGGTGTCACCATCTATACGAGCCTAACATGTGTCCTGAACATTTCCATAGTCTAGCTAAGGAGTAGTGGAGATTTCCATGTGTCTTTTGTTGAAGCAAGCAGAGATTGCCACTTGTCCCTATGCCCTTTTTAAAGTTATTCAGGTAAGAGATGCTATGGGTCTTATTTTATTTCAAGATATTGAGATTTTGAGGAAGCAGATGGTGATAAGTGTCAAAGGTGGAATGATCCTGAGCCAAGACACAAAAGAGTATAAGTTATGTGGAAAATACCACGTGTCTTTGATAGTTGCTACGAAACATGACACATGTCATCCTCCGATATCTCCTAAAGTAATAAGAAGATTTTTAGGGAATTGACTAAGTGTTCGCTTCCATTTAATAGAACAGAGTGTCCTGTGTATTTGTTTCAGCAAGCAAACTGTAGGGAAATAAAATGTTTTAGAATCTAAGAACTATCTTTTGATAGACACTTCCATCTCAGTTAGAGTTCAATTTTGGCCATAAGTTTGGGAACATGCAGACAATTTAGAGGGAATCCAAGGCCAAGATCAAGAGGAGGAAGAGACAAAGAGGGAAATTCAGTGGGAGTTATTTCTAGTAGATGGAGCAGTTCACTGGGTAGATATTTAGGGCTTGCAAACATTGAAAGCACCATCTATTTGTCCCTTGTGAGATAAAGGCAAAATGGATAGTTGCACGAGAAAGTAGGTGATGGAATGAGAGATCTAAGGCTATAAAGAGGAGTATGGGGATCACCATGGAGGATAAGATATGGAGAGAGAGAGAATTTTTGAATATAGAATTATTGTAACAAGTTTTAGACTTTCTAGAGCTATGGCTAAGTAATATCATTTGCTTTTGTCTCATTTTCTTGAGTTGAAAGGTTTATATAACTGTACGTGTTTCTACACCTTTTGTATGACTAGAAGATTCAAATAAGGAAATTGAACCCTATGCATTTGTTGATATTATTTGTGTTATTTGCAAAAGTAGTCTATACTATAGATTTTATAGAACTATGATTAGGAATGTCATTTGATTTTGTCTCATTTTCTTGAGTTGGAAGGTTTACATAACTGTACATGTTTCTGCACCTCTTATGTGATCACAAAATTCAATTAAGAAGATTGAACCATATGCCTTTGTTGACATTTTTATATTTCAGCAAAAGAAGTCTATGATATGAGCCTCTGTTTCTACTATTTCAATCTTTTACATGGATCATGCACTTGTTTGCTCTTAAATGTAAATGAATCCTACATATAGTTTCACTGTGCTCAGGATTAAGGTCAAATTACATTCAAGTGCATCACCATAGTTATATATTTTTTCTTTGCATTTGTGTTTTTATTTAAATTCCCATCCCTTTTCCCCCAACACTTGATATAAAGAAGAGACCAGCTTCTTATAAATTTGGAGGTTGTTTCAAGTCGCATGTCCCACATCTTGAAACTTCCCATTGTTGGTGTCTGAAACAAAGCATAATTTTAAACATCAAATTTTTTTTGGCACGCCCGGTGGGACCAGTCTTGAAGTTTCTTTCAAGACCATATGAACTAGAGAGCTATAAGGAGTCAGAGCTGTGGACCAGTAACCAGATCACAATCTACTACAAATCCAAGTATTCTTTTGCCACCTTTGGTAACAAGTCCAAGAAGAAGAGCAAACCAGTTTGTACCAATACTAAGAGCAAATATGGGAGCCCTTATACCCCCAATAAATTATGCAATTTGGAACACTGGTAGTCCCTTAATCCTCCCAACACCACCAGCCATTTGGGATCCTATCCCAGTGAATTCCCTAAAAGATCTGCCAAAATTTAGTGGGAAAGACTCTAAAACACCTAGGGAACAACTTCAAGATGTATCAGATGTCTGTGTTATACATGTTGTCACACAACAAAATGTGTCTATAAGATTATTAGCAGCTTCTTTTAAAGGGAAGGGTCTAGAATGGTATCAGTCTTTGACCCCAAATACCATATCTACATGGGATCAGCTTGGAGATCTATTCTTTGAAAGATTTGCAGAGAAGGGTGATAAGTCTTCTTTGTTATAGTAGTTAATTAACATTCAAAGGGGACAACAAGAAGCCATGACTGACTTCAATTCCATATTTCAAAAGACACGGGATAGAATCCCTATTACAGCTAGACCATTACCAGGTATGGCCATAGTGTTTTATCTTAAGGCTTTGAATTTAGATATATCTATTATGATTCAGTCACTTGGAGGACACACTTTGCTAGAGGCTTATGAATATGCGGTCAGAGCTGAGAATCATTTAATAGATGCTGGAAAGTTACCTCCAAGGCCTCCCATGCCCATGTTCCCAAAAATTTACTTGCCATTACCTCAAGAAGTACCTAAATCTATAAGCCCACCTGTGTCTATGTACACTTACCCTCAACTATCTATGAAAGAACCTGTCCCTGCTCAGTCATCTGAGATGGATGTTATCAAGAATATCCTAAGGATGTTTTCTAATGAGCTAATCAATATAAAAAGATAACAGAATACTTTATCTAAGCCTCCATATCAAGGCTATCAAGGAAACAAATTTTCATCTCAGCCAAACCAATATCAGGGCCCTCCAAGACAAACTAATCATTAGCCAACAAACCAATTGGTTGCAGTCCCCACACCCTCACAGACTATTCCTCCCAATTCAAATAGGGATATTATTATAGGATAAAATAACTACGTGGATAATACTAATGCTTGGTGTTTCCCTTGCAATAATGCTCATACACCTAGAGATTCTCCTATGGGTAATCTACAACAAAAAGTAGCAGAGCAAAGAAGAATGGATGGTCAGTTCACAAGTTCCAGTGACAATCAAGCCTACCAGTCTCTTGGTATGTAGAATTCAGTCCTAGTGGCTTAGATGTAAGGAATGTACTTGCAACAATAGGAAGAAATAGCCCCAAAACATGCTTTATTCTCATGGGTTGAAGATGAAGAATTAATTTTCTTGAACGAAGCATCTACCTCCCAAAAACTAGTGGTGTAATCTGATTATTACACTAGATCAAGGAGAAGGATGGTGGAATAGCCTGAGATTGTAAATAGTCAAGTCATGGAGAATCCTCCATTTCAAGGATAAAGAAACACTGTTGTCAGACAAGAAGTGCCTCAGTCAGTGCAAAATCAAGGAACTCCAGCCCAAATTCAGGAAAAGACAAGATATCCTTATGTTCAAAAAGCTCATACTCTGGGACCAATAAATTTGGTGGACAATTAAAGAAGACTCTAGCACAAGTATCAATATGGGATATATTGGCTATTCCTGAATAAAAGACACTACTACAAGAAGCTTTGCAAGGCCAAGCAGTGCCCAAAGGTACTATTACCAAAGAAGGACCTATTGGAAAAGAAAAACTCAAAAATATAGTCCATCTGTAGATAATAGCCCTAGTAAATAATACAACAGAGGTAAGCAAATCCAAACTAGATCCCTTCTATTTAACTTTAATAGTAGGCAAGAAACTACTGCATAATGCAATGATTGATTCAGGGGCTAGTACCATAGTAATGCCCAAGTAGATAGCTAATGCTTTGGGAATTAATTATGAACCACTCACTAAAGGAGTCATACAGCTAGATGGCAAAGTAGTACAAGCCATAGGGAGAATCAAACAACTCCAATTACAATTATATGCTTGTCCAAATATAATTGTAAATCAAGATGTAGTAGTGATAGATATACCTCCTATTTTTGGCTTATGTTTGTCAAGATACTTTATAGCCAAAATAGGGGGATATATGTCCCTTGATTGGTCTCATCTCATTTTAAGAACCCAATATGGTTTAAAGATGAAGATATTGTCTGAACCATTACATAAAAATCACATCACTAATGAGCCCATTACAAAGTTAAAGGCAGCCCATGCCATGATGAATAAAGAAGAGAAGGTCTTTGTCGAAGAGCTAAGTGAATGGATTGGGTATAATCAAGAAGAAGAAAATGATCATTTATTAGCTATGATGCAAAGTGACCCATTTGGAAATTACGACTCCATTGGTCTGGGCACTTACATTATACTTGATGAGGATCATAGAATTCCAAATGTTATGGAGGAAGAAAAGTCAAAAGATACCTCTTCTATTAATCCTCAGGTCTCTATGAATTTTAGATTCTTAGTGAGAAATCATAGGCATATATTTTGACCCCTAATGAAGAAGAAATAATCTCTGACTTTCTTCTTACTTTTCAAGATGATGAGGAAGAGCATGGACAATTCCTGGACCATGATTTAAATGATTTGCTTGAAATCATTGAGTCTGGTTATATCATTTTTCAAGATAGCTATGAACTGGTTACAAATAAGCATAATGACATTGAGCCTCAATTGCATGCACAAAATTATTGCAAACTTTTAGAATTTTCCTTTCAAAATATTGGTAATTTTGAATTTATTAAGGAGGATGGTCATGCAGTAGAACCAGAGTTTGAAGCAAAAAGAATTAAGTCATTAATTATTTTCCTGGTAAGACATGCCAATATCAAGAGTAGATATTCGATGAGCTTCCAAGAACAAGAAGAGTCTATATATGTTGAAAGCATGTTTGACTCAGACTCACTTGAATACAAGCAAATCAATGAGGCATACACCGAAGGCAATTCACCAAAGCCCTACCCATTTCGATCAGTTGTATGGCAACATAAGCTGGCTTGTAGTGAGAGAAAATTTAGAAATTCTACTTTTGATCCAAGAGGGAGATAAAGATGCTTCATTAATGTAGATAGGTAATTTCCCTTTCCATTTTTTCTATTTTCTTGCTTTATTTTTCTTACTTTGTTTTCACACTTTTCTTTTAAATAAGTGTTCTTTAAACACATTGTTGACGGTTTAGAAAGTTTTCAAATTCTTCAAATCCTCGGCACATTGAATGTTTCCACAAATCTTTAGAAATCTCCATCGTACCTTGCACTGCCACTTGCATAACATGTTTATCTCACTATCCCAAGAAGATTGAGTAGGATTTGCTAACGATTATCCAAGTTTAATGCCATTTTGAGACTTGATAGGTCAGTAAATAGCTCTTAGCAAGAGTTAAAGTTTATAAGTTCTAAAACATTCTTACACCCATGTGAAAAACATCCTGTTACTTGCATTTTCTATGCTTAGTAAATTTCTTCAACGAAAGCATCTCAATTTTGCAAAAGTTCATATAATTTACCACAGAGAAGATACAAAGATGGAGGGGGCACAATCTTCACAACAAGGAGCTAGGATGTATGAATCCCTTGATAGGCTTCTTGCAAGTAAATTGTATTCTTTAGCTCCCATGCAGCCATTGAAGAACTATCCAAGGACCAAGTTTCCTAAAGCTAGCCCAACAAATGATTCAGTGAAGATAAAGGATTATGCAAATGGCATAATGGATCCAATTCTTCAGAAAGCCAGTAGCAAAAATCTTAGAGAAGGGGCACATCAAAGGTGTCTATAAAGGGCCAAAGTAGGACAATTTGAAACATTCACCACGAGGATATGGACCTCACAACTGGCTTAGTTCATTGTCCTAACTGTGCATTCATGCCCCAACCTAGTCAAATTATGCACAAACTTGCTTCATGCACCTTTAGGCACCATTCAACGAGGCCCATTCATAGTGAAAATCACACCACAAGCTATCAGAGATATGTTAGCCCTACATCATGACAGTACAACCACATTCCCCACTATTGCCAAGATGTAAAGAATGTGGGTAAATATCAACACTCAGACAATGTTCTTGAGATTTGAGTTACAATTGGGTGATAATGACACTATAGTACCTACACTCCCTACACCAAGAGCTCAATTCACACAGGTTAGCCAGGACACATTGTCTATGATGGCTCTCATCTTTGGCATGAAAGATGATATGGTAGCATATGCAGAACAAATGGCTATCCTTTTTAGGCTGAAGATCATTGACAAAACCCAGGAGTCTAGGCTCAACTTTTTTGAAAAAATTGCTTTCTCGATGGTAGAATAATTAGCTCATTCTAGATAAAAAAGAGTGTTTAGGTATTCTTCATATTTGTTCCACCTCATACTATTTCAAAACTCTGAACTCTTTTCCCAACATATGTATCTTAATATGTATGACCCAGATTTTGATCTTCGAAGGACCATTCCTATGTCTGCATGGATGCATATTTTGTCAAAGACTAGTGACCCATATGAGTTTTGGGAATTATTTGTCACTCTTGCTTTTTTCCACCTTAGTCTCAAACCAATTATGAATAGATTTTTCCCTAGTGTTTCAAATCTTCTGGCCAGCTGCCTAATACCTTGTGATATTTATTTTGGATCCCATCATATCATTATAAGAGTCCATGGTTTTTGTGGGGAACCAATATTGCTACCTAAGATCTTGACTCTTAGGTTAGCATTCCTAGAGGTCACCAGATAGGTATCCATAATTGACAATGAATTTGGCTCAGGGAAGAGGAAAATAAAAATGTATAATCTACCATGGATGACCAGCAACATGGTTTTGGAAACCAGAGATGTTGAAGTTGTATTGCTCAAAAAGCTAGCCTTTCTGGGTTTCCTTTTAATAGAGGACAAATGGGTTTATGACCCAAATGATTTCATAGCTTCTTGGATAAGAAATAACAGAGTCACAATCAGAATTGCACATAAGGGCTGCCCATTTTGGGAGAACAGAAGAAATCTTAGGGAAGACACTCTTGGATTTTATGTTGAGTTAACATACTTGCCCCTCCCACAAAATAGGCCATGGGAGATGTTTTATGTCAAGCAGAGGGAGTATGATCCTAAGGTCAGAATGACTTCTAGCTTAAGGAGAGAATTAAAGAATAAATATTGGGATACTGAAAAGATAGAGGCCTATTGGAAATATAGGTAGGAAAATTTTCAAACAACCCATTCTTTTAGAAATGTAGATATAGATGAAAGATGGGAAGAACTATGGGATGAGTGTCATCTCTCCCCTGCATTTAGCCTAGAGACAGGTAATTTGCCTACACTAAGTGAAGGATAGGAAGCTAGGGCTGGGTCAAGCCAGGAGTTATAAGCCTCATTGAAAGGAGCAAAAATATAGCTAGAAGAAGAGACACCCAAGAAATGAAAGAGGGTGTAGTTTCAATTAGCTTCAGAGGAAGAGACAGGCACCTCACAATGCCAATTATAGGGTACTGTAATTACTCCTCAAGTAAGTACTACTCCTCCCTCTCCTTCTCAGCCTATTTATTCCCCTATCACTTTTACCTCTCCCATTTCTCACTTCATCCCATCAGTGCCACCTCAGGCCTTAACATTACCGTATTTCTCCCCTTCTGCTCCCAAGAAACCTTTCCCTCAGATTACCCATAGCCAACAATTGGCTATTTAATATGGTCTACCACAGGGACATCCTTTTGCAGGTGGGCACATTGCCTCTCCTTCCACCTTTTAGACCCAAGAAAATGCTGCTAGGAAGGCAAGGAAAGCTTGAAGGGAGAAGAAGAAGATAAAGGAGAATAAAACTTTGGCTACACCCCATTTGCAGTCACAATTTGACCCCATCTAGCAGTAATTAATGGTGACTCATTTGTCACCAAATGTAATAAAGCTAATGGAGCAGATGTAGCTAGAAGATTACATGATGAATGCTATGGCCATCGACATGTCACTCTTCAGGCCACAGGACAAAGTTGAGCTACTAACTAAATCTACTTCTATAGTTATTGAAGATTATTTGAATATATCAAGAAGGCTATATAAGATGGAAGCTGAGCTAGCAAAGGAAAAGGCAAACTATGACAGTCTAACCTCAAAAATCAATAGCAAAAACAATGAGGTAGAGAATCTGAATAAATAGTTGCAAAATACTATTTCTCTTCAAACTCATCAAGCAGTTCAGGCCCAAAATGATTCTTTAAAGGCAGAGCTCACACAGGTAAAGAATACGATGACAACCCTCAGGCATGAAAAAGTAGCACTATTTGGAAAGTGTGAGGAATACCTATTGCAGGTTACTTAATTGCAACAAAAGCTGCTAGCTAAATAGAATAACATCGTGGTCATAATAGCCCAATTTCACTCAGAGCAACAGAGAGTAGCACAATTGACACTAGAGCTAGCCAATAGGCCAAAGAGTGTCAGAGTATTAAGTCTGGTAAGGGAGCTATATGAATCCATGTGGAAGAGAATCTCTTTGGAGATTATTTAGCTCAGGCCATCTCTCACCTTCCTACTAAATGCATAGAAATTATGCAAAAAGGTGGAGAGTTTAGTTGTAAAGACTCTAGCTACAGTCTTTGAAAGAGTAATGGACTCAAAAATGTTGCTGCAAAAGATGTATAATGCAATGGATGCAACACTATCAGTAGTAAGAATCAATGACAGAATGGTCACTGCCAAGCGAGTAAATGAGGTTCTCAGTTGCAATTCTGTAGCTAATAGTTACAAGGAGCTTCTAAATGTCATAAAGGAAGGAATCAATGAGATGAAGCAATAGATTGAAGATCTAGTACAATTAGTTCTTCCTTCTCCATTTCTTGATGATGATACCATGCTGATGGTAGAAGAAATTAAACTGTTGCTATTGGCCAAACAGAATGATCAAACAGTTTTTTAGGATCTAAGGGATGATTCATCAGTCCTTGAAGTAGAAGCTATCTTGGTTCCTGTTTCCCAGCTTGAATTCAAATTAAAGGCTACTATTCAAATTTTGCAAAGATTTTCACACAAGGATATCATTAACCTTGATTTAGCCTTTAATGAATTTCAAAATAATCAAGGGTTATCTAATGAAGAGTGGTCCGCCTACTAGACAATATTGTTGAAGCTGTGATTTTGAAATTTTGATCTAGTGGGAGTCGTGGTTTCTTTTTGAGTAGGCTCAAAAGTCCTCAAGGTCCCCAGTATCTATAGAGTAAAATTTAATCTACATTGAATTCTATTTTTTAGCTATGCACTACCAAATTTTTTCCTCACATTCATTGGTCTGAGATGGCGAAGTCATGATACAGAGCACGAGCTCTATTTTCCTTTTGATTCATTTTTTGCCTAAGTGTTGAAGTCGAGGAGAAGTTGCCAAGTGTCGACATCTGAGGCATCTATTCTCAAGTGAAAATGCTAAGTTTCATCATTTGAGGCACCTTTCATATTTTCTAAGAGTTGGTTGGAATGTGCCATGTATCTCACAGTGACTCAGTGGAATGCACCGAGTGTCACTGTCTGTGGTTACATATTGGCACCTACATTTTGTCTCTTTATAGTGGAAGGTTTTCAATAGGCTAAGTATCAAGATTAGGTAGAAAGTGCCAAGTGGAAATAGTGGAAGGTCTTAGTGTTGCTTTTCTAAAAAATGATGGAAGCTGCCATGTATCCCAGCTGAGAAGCAATGGAAGCCGCCATGTGTCGCCATCCAAAATATTTTCTTGGTGTTTCATTGCTAAATAAAGACTGTGGTGGGTCCCGGGTTTTATTTCTAAAAGTATACAAAAACTACCAGGTGTCACCATCTATAGGAGCCTAACATGTGTCCTGAATGTTTCCACAATATAGGTAAGGAGTAGTGGAGATTGCCACATGTCCTTTGTTGAAGTAAGTAGAGATTGCCACCTATCCCTATGCCCTTTTTAAAGCTATTTAGGTAAGAGATGCTATGGGTCTTATTTTCTTTCAAGCTATTGAGATTTTGAGGAAGCGTATGTTGACAAGTGTCAAAGGCAAAATGATCCTGAGCCAAGACACAAAAAGTATAAGTTATGTGGAAAATGTCGCATGTCTTCGATAGTTGCTGTGGAACATGACATGTGTCATCCTCTAGTATCTCTTGAAGCAATAATAAGATTTTTATGGAATTGACTAAGTGCCCTCTTCCATTTAATAGAATAAATCATCCTGTGTATCTATTTCAACAAGTGAACTGCAGGGAAATAGAACATTTCAGAATCTAAGAACTATCTTTTGATAGACACTTATAGCTCAGTTAGAGTTCAATTTGGGCCATAAGTTTGGGAATGTGTAGAAAATCTAGAGGGAATCCAAGTTCAGGATCAAGAGGAGGAAGAGACAAAGAGGGAAATTCAACGAGAGTTATTTCCAGTAGATGGAGCAGTTCACCGGGTAGATATTTGGGGCCTACAAACATTGAAAGTGCCGTCTGTTTGTCCCCTATGAGAGTTGCACGGGAAAACAAGTGGTGGAATGAGAGATCTAAGGCTATAAAGAGGAGTGTGGGGATCACGATGGAGGATAAGATACAGAGAGAGAGAATTTTTGAATATAGAATTATTGTAACAAGTTTTAGACTTTCTAGAGCTATGGCTAAGTACTATCATTTTCTTTTGTCTCATTTTCTTGAGTTGAAAGGTTTATATAACTGTACGTGTTTTTTCACCTTTTGTATGACTAGAAAATTCAAATAAGGAAATTGAATCCTATGCCTTTGTTGATATTATCTATGTCATTTGCAAAAGTAGTCTAGACTGTGGATTTACTAGAACTGTGATTAGGAATGCCATTTGATTTTGTCTCATTTTCTTTAGTTGGAAGGTTTACATAACTGTACGTGTTTCTACACCTCTTATGTGATCGAAAATTCAATTAAGAAGATTGAACCCTATGCCTTTGTTGACATTTTTATTTCAGCAAAAGAAGTCTATGTGTGAGCCTCTATTTCTATTATTTCAATCTTTTACATGGATCATGGACTTATTTGCTCTTAAATGTAAATGAATCCTACATATAGTTTCACTATGCTCAAGATTAAGGTTGAATTACATTTAGGCACATTACCATAGTTAGATTTTCTTTCTTTGCATTTGCATTTTTGTTTAAATTCCCATCCCTTTTCCCATAACACTTGATATAAAGAAGAGACCAGCTTCTTAAAAATCTCAAGGTTGTTTCAAGTCGCATGTCCCACATCTTGAAACTTTCCATTGTTGGTGTCTGAAAAAAAAGTGCAATTTTAAACATCAACAATCACGTCAAGGAGATGTGTAGATAGAGATTATCAAGGATATCTAGCATCCACCCATGAAAAGTGGGAAGTGACCATTTTAAAATGTATGTCACATCATCAAAAATCCATTAGAAATAATTAATATGATGGTGGAATAAAGATATGCATTTAATGCAGACAAGACATGAAATTTTTTGAAGATCTCATGACCTCTCAAAAAATCTATCAATCAAGTATATATGGCAGCATTAATAATGGTAGTTGACATATCAATCTCTAAATAGGGTGAATGGAAAATGAATAAGGTTATAACTTATAAACTCGTGTGAAATTGACTAAGAACTAGAGCTAAATGACCCCAAGAAAGTGAATTCTCATAGAGAAAATAACACATAAAGTGAGAAATTGGTGTAGCAAACTAAAATACAAAGAACATCAAGAGTGAAGTGGTACATCAAAACCAAAATAGAGAAGGTGAACTAGAACAGATGTCAGGTTACCAATAATGGCCAGAGAAGCTCAAATAGACAACTTATACAAAACTAAAATTAGGGGTTTTGGCAAGCCACACCTCTCATGATTTAATTCCAATAGATTTAGAATGAAAAAGAGGTAGAATAGATCAAGATAGGAAGAGGTGTGACTCAAACCCAAATAGGTTCAAATAGTAGAGGAAGTAGTTATTACCAAGATAAGGGCACAGGTAGTGGAAATGGTCAATGTTATGATGGTGGAAGTCAAGGCACTGATCAAGATATCATACTAGAACATGTAGTTCCTACTCAAATTTTCAATGGGTGAACCTTGACACTCATTCATTCATGTATGCTAGTTAAGAGAATACAACCACCAAATGTCAAGTCACTTTTAATACTTGATGCAAGATTGGATGGTGGACACTAGGTGTAAGACCCCAGAGGGAGATGCAATCTTTGATGTCTAAATAAGAGATAGATTGAAGTCTTCAAACATAACTCAACTCTATGAGTTGCCTTATTTTGAAAATACATAAGAACTTGTTTAGTTTCTCCTCTCAAATGTGCATGAAGATCATGTGTAATTTGTAAGGTAATGCATGATGATATCCACATGTCTGATCAATAGAATAATTGGATTTATAGACTTTAGAAGAGACATCCATCAACTGATGAGTGATGATGAAGATGTGGAATGCATTGTAAAGATCCTCACTTACTTAAAGGGGGGATACACTTTCCCCATCATCAAGTGTGAGAACCTAGGTACAAAGGTAGTGACATGACTTGTCAGCTCAAAGATATGCCCAGGAGGGAGATGGATCGATGTGTCCAAGGCATACCTCTACTTGTCCTATCATATGGAATAGGGGTAAAGTTTAACATGGCATAGTTCATCACCATAGAAATGACCAATAACATATTCAATTATTACAATGTAAAGGGGATATTCAGATGGGGCTCCATCCTCATCTTGATAATCATGGAAGAGATTAGGATCCTTAATGATGGAAAATACAACTTGTAGGTATTCCCAAAACACCATGAAAACCTGGCACAAAAATATAAGGACTTCACTTACCCCATGTCCTTCAGTGCCAAGTACAAGACTTGTGTACTAAAGTGGTGTGAGAAATACATAGAGGCCTTCAAGTTAGAGTGGTGTATCTCATAAGGGATCCCAATGAGCATGTTTGAAATAGTGACCTTCATCATCATGAAACACTACTACATCATCCACTTATCACTCATAGATAGGAATAAGTCAAGATGGTTAAAGCTTCCCTTCACATTCTTGGTTGATTTCTTTCATGATGCACTCAGTAGAATCCCTAATGCATAGAGCATTGACATTCTAGTCAAAGAGATAGACAAAAAGAGCCAGTAGATGAGGTGCAAATTCCATCACATGGATGGAGGTGCGATAGAGGATGAATAAGACACCTAAGATTAGATAGACATCGATCTTATGTAGGAGGTAACAATCTTTGGCTTCATCCATAGACTATACTATGTGATTAATCCCAAAAGAAAGGATAATGGCATGGGGTCTAGCACCCAAAAATGAAGAGACCTCCCAGTCCTAGTTGGAGAGGAAGGAACCCCCACACCCTAATAAAAAAAGAAGCTCCCCAAAAAGAAGATGGGGAATATTATCAAGGAGATTGAGGAAAGGTTGAATCTGAATATAGCTTCATAAGGGGGAGCCTTAATGACATAATCATATTGAAAGCACATGTGCTTCAACTCTCAAGCCCCCACAAGCCTAAAAGGGAAAAAGAAAGAAAAGGCCCCTTTCCCTGTGCTAGAAAAAGACACATCAAAAGAGGGGTCAAAAGATGAAAAGTGGGAATGAGGCACCTACATTGTGATTGAAGATGTAGAATCATCCCCTAGTGAATAATCCCCTTCAACTACATCACAAATGCAGCCAGAAAGACCAAGGTGTAGGCTAAGGAGACTTGGCTCCTATGAGGTTGAGACCTAAAAGGTGCAAGATTTAAGAGAACAAAAAGAGGAGATGGCCAAGGTAGGGGTGGCTATTGAGGTCATCTAAATGGTAGAGGTAGAGGATAAGAAAATAAAAGTAGTGCATGGGGTGCAAGAAGAAGAGATAAGTGAAGTAGGTGAAGTGTATAAAGAAATAACTCCCTCTAGTTTAGGAAAGAAAGAGGAAGAGATACTAAAGAAATGGAGAGGAATGGGCTTAGACCAAGGCCACATCAAGTAGTGATCACCTTACACTGGAGGCACAAGGATTTTAGGGCCTTGGGCCTAACCCAGGCTGATATTGATCAACTTAAGGCTGAAGAAATTAAAAAGAGAGAAGAAAAGTGTGCCATGTAAGTAGCATAAAGAAAGTCCAAAAAAGTAAAGGCCAAGAAAGAGGAAAGAATGGAGAAGTCAAAGGTAAAACACACCCAGAATAAATAATGGGAAGCAAAAGTGGCCTAAGAGGAAAGGGTATGCATGCTAGAGGAATTGGAAATAAAGAAAGGTTCTACTAGCATGGAGCCCAGGGAAGAAAAAATTCAAGGTAACACTTGACATTGACACCCAAACATTAGAAGAAGCCATATAAAAGGTGTACCCCAGCTCTGAGGGGTTTCCTAAGGAACACAAAGGTGATGCTAGCACCTTAGAAAAATAAGTGGAGGAAGAGGCACCACACCAAGAAAAGGACAAGGGGAAAAAGTAAAGCGAAGAACCCCCACAAGAAGAATGAGATGATGAGTTTAGTGTTAGAGAAGAAAGAGAGGAAGAAAAAGAAGAGTAATTTAAAGAAATGAGGATTGGCACCAATGCCAATGAAGAATAGCTTGAGAGATTTGAAGAAATAGGGATTGACACCAGTGACATCGAAGATGAAGAGCTCAGAGAAGAAGTAAAGGTTGAGCCCAGGAACTACGAGATAGCATAAATGGGGTTCAAGGAGGATGATGACTTCTAAATGATAGAATACATTCCTCCAAGAACTACCATAACCCTTACATGCCACCAAGTCTCATGGGCCATAGATTGCTACATGAATGAGCCTGAGTTCAATTTCCCTACCACCATGAAACCAAAAGATGGCCATGACTACCAACTGATAAACCCCTATGACATGAACCCTATATGATTAGCCAATGCTTTGATCAAGATGGAAACCTCTATGGTATGCAATAACATCATCAATGATGTTCATACTAGCCATTGGAGGAAAATTACTAAAGACACAGAGAAGGAGATTAAGGAAACCAAAATCAAGATTTGGTAACTGATCAAGCACATCAGAGAAGTAGAGCCCTCACTCTAAGACAACATTGACAACTCCAACATGAAGGAGGTCAACTACGCCTGTATGCTTGTTGAGTAGATGATCCTTAGACTAAAGCCAATATTGGTAGATAAGGAAGACCCTTATGAGGCTATAAGGGGTGAGTTGATAAACAATTTGGAAGAGGTTGAAGACATTTTTACCAAGCTTAGAGATGGCATCAAAGAAACATACACCATTTTATACAACTTCACAGACTAGGCAGATGTCATTAGTGCATGCCTCAAAAAAATAAAAGTGGAGAAGGATGCCATTCTTTATCATTCCTTCATAGTTTCAAGGATCAAGTGCATGTAAGTGATGGTGTAAATCACCTCCCTCAGCACCTAGCTGAAAACACAAGAGAAATACCTAGAGGTAGTATTTTATGCCTTCCAAAAAAAGGCTAGAGATCAAGATAAACTCCTGGATAGAGGAGTGAGGAGGGTGAAGGAAAGGCTAGAAGCCTTTAGAAAGGAATTAGAAAGCATGGATGTACTTACTCTAGAAGAAACATCCATAAAAGTAGATGACACCATTAAAGATTTGAAGGGCACCATCCACAGCTTTGAATTTTTTTTAGAATGATCTACAACAGAGTGTGCTTGAATTTTGTGCAACTAAGGCTTTTCAAGGCTAGTCTAGGGAGGATTAGCAATTTTGTATGGGGTGATGTTGGTATCCATTTTTGAGAAGACTTGATCCCATACCAACTAGACCAACCCCAACATGCAGAGACCCATGAAGGAAGTAAAGGACCCCTTTTTCACACCTTGGCACTAACTTGATAAACTCCTAGAGTCCCCGTGCCAGCTGGTTGATGGTTGCATAGAATCAAGAGTCTTGAGGCATATCTACCCAATATTGCATGTAATGGTTCAAGGCTTGAGGAGAATGGAGATCTGAGTAGTGAAGTAGGTAGGCATACAACCTTGACTGAAAGCTTAGCCCCCAATACATGTTTTATTTGTCTTATATGGCATAGTGGAGCTGACAAGATTATAACTGCCCATCCTTTGGCACGTGCCTATCTAGTCAACAAGAAGAGTGGCCAGTACTTATATAAATGAGGTGACCTCTAAGAGGAGAGGAAAGACCATTAATAAAAAATCTTTGGTGAAATGAAGAGTGATAGAGGAATTAAGTCTTAAGTGCTAAGTAGTGGATGTAAGCCATGCTCATCTGTGAGCCTCTAGCATTAGTAAAAATAGGATTGATCAGTGAAGGCTACTACTAGTTATTATAATGTATACAAGTTATTAATGGATGAATATTGATTGTTAGTGTTATACATTATTGCATTATAGATTATTAATTTTTGAAGTTTTCTCCTCATGAAGAATGTTGATGAATTGGAACTAGACCCTGGTAGTAAGTGACACCCTCATGCCACTTATCCCTCTTACCCACTATGAGATGCCCTTGCACTAGACCTAACACTAAATGATGACTTTAGGATAAATAGACATCCCTATGTGGACTCCCTTACCTACATACACTAATAATGTCTTGGCCCCCTCTATTTGAGCATGCACTGATGGACTTATCCCTTTGAGATTCTACACTAGAGACCCAGTGAATCTCTTCAACCACTACACCCTACATAGCCTTCGGATGCACCATAATGTAACTAACCCAACATGGACCTGGTCCCTTCACTATCACACTTCAGGTGAGAGTATAATGTTTGTGCCTTATGTGAAATTGATGCCAGTATACCAATGTGTTTAAATATTATGTGCCAGACCTTGCTCCCCTTGTGCCTAACTCCTTTAACCCCATAAATGCCTAATAATTAGAGTTGCCTAACTCTTTATTTCATTATTTATCCTTCCTAAACCATATATTTACAAACAAATTTTAATATTTGTATAACATTTTAATTTATTTTTAAAATCACAATCATTAGCCATCTCAATCTATAATGATCTCCAAGTTAATTAATTATAATTATAATTATACCTACACATTTAGCCATTGTGTTCCAATGGTCTTCACCTTGATCATATATGCAGTGAATAAGGCTCATGTCCTCCTCTTTCCTGATCTATAGCATTGTGTTCTTAGGGTACATAGATTATTCGTACTTCTATTTCATATATAACTATGATTTTATTTTTTATTTCATATATTCCCTATACTAAGTATATGTACATAGTTAAATTGATTTTTTCCACAAATATTATTAAATTAAAATAGGCAAAAATATTATATGTAATATTTGTTCAAACACATCGAATATTAATTCAACCTTAAAACAATTTAAAGCAAATAATATATTTCTATGTAATATATAAAAAGATATGCTTATGCTATGTAAGAATTTGTTAAAATATTAAGAATTAGTATTTGTGCCAAAATAAATAAGTATTTATTAAAATATTTAACATGTACAATTATAAAACTAAGATCACAATTTATAAGTATAGATGTGTGTGTTATGTATCTAAATTTTTAATATATTAGTTTAGTTAACTTAAACAAAATTTAAAATATTATTTTGATAAATTATTAATATACATATTAATTTATTTGATGTTTCTATATATTTGTGAATTTTGAATATGATTTACATATCCCATAATTATCAAATTTAATATTTTATTCTGACCATGTTAAAATTCTATTTTATTTAAAAATTATGTAGATATGGCTCAATCGAAATAGAATTTTACAAACGAAGAACAATGAAGAGAATATCAAATAGAACAACAAAGAGAATATCAAATATAATATTATAGATGAAACAACAACAAATGAGAGATGCACAAAGCAAGGATGAAATAAAAAGTAAAAATGATAACGATAGATAAATATGTGAATAATGTAGGGCCGAATTGACAGCTAAAGAATTAGAAGTAGAAAAGAGAGAACATGAAAATAATATGAAATAAATTCATGCACAAACATCTCAAGATGACAAATATGTATATTAAGAACAAGATTACAAAGATATGTTTTTTCAAATCAAGTGACTAAGGTAGAAAGATAACATAAATAATAAATTCATCATGAATAATCTCAAAGGCACTACCATTAATCGATTATTAAACTTAACATCAACTATGAAGAAGAAAAATCAATATCAATAGACCATGTGTTTGAAAGACCAAAGAATGCAGCTCAAAATGCAATGGATGTTGATGTTGCAAACAATGCAAAAAATAATTATATATGAGAGCATACAACATCACAACCTAGAAAAATAAAATGAATGCAAACTAATGATTTAGAAGAAGAGTCAACATCACAACCTAGAAGAAAAAGATAAAGGTAAGATTCAAAAACTAAAAGGGAACAAAATATGACTAATCCCAATGGAAACCTTGGGAGAGGTTTGAATACTTTTCAAATGATTTTTTGACTTGGTATAGATAATCTTGCCTCACCAAACATGTGTTATATTTGTTAACAAAGTTACATTGGAATTAATATTTCTCAAACACTTGAATGCCCTGTATGCAATAGATGTCGACAAGAGAAAGGACATCATCAATTTTCAACATTGAACAATATGGATCCTAAGCCACAAGGCCCATAACTTGAAAACTTAACATAGGTTTAGGAAATTTTAATAGTTCATGTCAACCCAATCTTACAAGTGACACATGAAACTGGAGGTCAATATAAAATAAAGGACATACAATAAATTTTCCACAATAAGTAAAATAAATACATAAGGTTTTACCACATCGAATAAAAGATTTTCTGATGAATATAGTTAGGAACGATCAACATGAAACATATTAAAAATTTACTATCAATGAGAGCATGTATATAAGGCACTCAAATACAAAATATAATATGAAAAATTCTATTCAGATGTTTAGATTGATAAAAATGCTCTTAATGAACTTCTATTAGACTTTGATGAAAACATTTTTAACCAATTAAACTTTGTCCATATGTAGTTTGATTGTGATACAAATGAATTTGTATTTATAGGTCCACTTATGGAGATGGATGAAAGAAATATCATTAATCACATGACATCAATTGTATCTAAACCACTAAATACCCTAAGAGAGGTGGAATTAATCCATGCTTGGGTAAATAACCACAATGCACATCTTAGAACACTGATTGATTAGCCAGGAATGGGAGCATCTCCTATTAACTAGCATACCTATGTTTGATAAATCTATTTAAAAGATGCTGATAGATATCATTATCGATATTCCTATTTTATTTATGTCACAAATTTAATATAATATAGGCATCTTGAGAATGATATCTCTTGACATCTTTTAAATAGATTTATTTAAGATGGGTATGCTAGTACATATTGTGTATCATAAATAAATCCTTTCTAACATGATATCACACAAATATGAAAATTATATCTACATATGAAATGATAATGTTTAATTATAAAAACTACTTTGGCCAAAGATTTAAATAATTAATGATCTCTAGGACCAGTCAATTTCATACACACCACTCAATTAAATTACACCTCATCTTGCATTGATGGTGTTAATTAAGTTAGTGGAATCCATCTACTGCTTTTAGATTCATGAATGGTAGATTTAGTTAAAAATATATAAGCCAATATATTTGTTCAAAATATTTCCCTTTAGCTGATAAAAATATGCAAAGTATAGAAATATCAAATACATTCATTTAGTCCATTAAATGTAATGCAATGAATCCATAAAATATAGTTTATTATAAAATAATAAACATGATAAAAAACATTGCTCAGTATAACATACCATCTAGGTAATGATTTATCTAGAATGTGAGTTACTTAAATCACAAAGCAACTTATAATGTTATTTCATCCCTGAAACAACATTATATCATAGGCTTATATATGTGTTCATATTCCACATATAAAATAAAATCCAGTCCAAAAACATCTTATTATGTTATGTATTTAAATATCATAAATACCTTATTTTAATGCTTTATTTAAACATTAAAATATATAAAATCAATCACATCCACACAATTATGGTAATAATATTTGTAAACACGATACAGTCATAAATGTACACACACACACACACACACACACACACACACACACACACACACACACACACACACACACACACACACACACACACACACACACACACACACACATGCACACACACACACACATGGTATAATCATAATCAAATATATAACATAGTCAATAGCCATGTATTTTATACCATGTATATGTATATTTTTACAAATCTCAAATTTGTTTTAAATATAGTACAAATACTTTATTGTATATGGTATATTATAAGAAGACATCCAATGTCTAATGACTTAGAGCATTCTATATACGTAATGTATACATCTAGTTAATAATATAGCCCCATATCCCTTTTTATAAACTAGATAAATCCCAAAATACTAATGACATGAAAAATTTCATTGGATTCACACTTCATACATACCCATCCTTTTATACCAATTTAGTTTAATCAAATTACTCAAATTAATTTATTCAATTTAACATTTAAATTAAATACATATGATCAAACACATACACTCAACCAACTATGCCTAACTTGGGTTTTATAATGTAAAAACTTAGATTTGACGTCATAAACTTCCTCATGCAATTAAATATATAAAACCACATACCCAATCTTTTCATCCTATGCAAAACTCTTACATAAATCATAGTCTAATCTAAGTATGTAATAGTAATACATAGTCAAAGCTAAATATTTATGTTTTTCAAATATAATGAATTCAATTTAAATATTAACTCTACCATATCCACATTAACCTCTTCATGTATATATCTAGGCATAACACTGAGTGCATAAACCATAATTTGTTTAATCAAATACTTGTACCAAGTTTATCTATTATGGATTTAACTTTTTTTTCCCAAAACCATTTATGAATAAGTATGCATGTTATAGGATTATATAGCAAAGTCGAATATAGACATTTATGTTTTTAATTTAAAATGTATAAATTGATTTGAAAACTGAAGCAACATAATTCCATTTGAAACCAAACTTTGAATTCATCTATATTGGTACCCTAACAACTATTTATATTTAACACATACATTTTCCTTTGAAATCCCATAATTTTGAGAGTACCACTATACATAAAGATAAATATATATAAATAATTATATATATCATCAATTCAAACCAAGTATATATCTCTATGTATATATCTATCATAGTCCATTTGTATAAAGAACCCATACTTTTAAACCCAAAAATCTAAATCAGTTTATACACAATCAAGCCTTCATACAACCCAAATTACAATCTAGTTTATTTAATAACTTATATATATATATATATATATATATATATATATATATATATATATATATATATATATATATATATATATATCATAACTCGTTTGACAACAAGACTATGTTTAGCCAAATCTAATATACCCATTAAATAAATAATATTTCCATGACATAACAATTATTTTTGAATTGAAAATGAGTTTATGATAGAGCTTTTTTATAGCCTAAATAACCATGGAAAATCTTATAACTCTACCCAATCTCCTTGGGTTTACCCTAGGTTGGATGTAGGGTTCTGTGGAGGTTGAGCCTTCCATAAGGCCCTATATACAACCCTTTAAATTTTTTCATAACATTTAATCAAATGAAAAAACTAGTAACCATTTCAATTCCAAAATCCATCAAACATTACACACATATGAATTTTAAGTACAAAACTAACATGTGATTATATAAATGCTAAGGAAGCCATATTTACTTCCTCTTCTTTCACTAGAACTTTCTCCTTGTTCTTTTTCTATTTGATATTCTCTATATGTCATGCCTCACAATATTTTTCTCTATTTTCTTCTTATCCACCACCTTAATCTCTACCACCTTATTCTCCATTCACTATTGACTAAATTGACTAAAATTTTGCATGAAAAAATATCTTAATTGAACCTCCAAAAAGCTACAGTTCACAACCATACAGCCGACAACTAAACTCCCATCATGATTTTCACAAGAATGATGGTTAACTCAGAGTCAATAAGTTATTATAACCCCTAATAATATTAAAACCTCCCAAATAATAAATAAAATAACCATTAAATATCTTTTATAAAATATGCATGTCATTTACCTAAACAATTCCAACATGGACTTCACAAATCGACTAAATAACAAGTCACAATAATCACTATGTTTATTTCATGAAATGTTGACCATCACTATATTTACATGCAATGTTGACTATCAAATACAAAAATCATAATTACTATATAGCATGGTTAATATAAATATGTATTTAAAATAATATTGTTGATTGTTACCAAGTCATCCAAATTAAACACTTTGCATTCGACTTTAAACTCATCATTTTATCCTCTAGGTTTAGATAATAATCCATAGGCTTAAGTAAACAATTCAGAAAAATAATTACATTTATATAATATTTTCACAATGATAATATTTATAAAACCTTGAATTACATTAATACTAAACAAAGATCTTATAATTTATTAAGTTATTTACAATTTTATATTACTATTAAAATTAATAATAGTAATTTTTTAAACGTAAATAGTTACTAACAAGATGAATCAATTAAGTAACAAGATAAATAAATTATTTCTAACTAAGAATCCACATGAGCATGAATTTGTAACCATGTACTAAACTATAGTAAATTATGTTAAACTAGTTAGGTACAAATTTATCAAATCAACTAGTTAATAACATAAATTATAACTAGATTAGTGAAATCACATAATCATATGAAAAATATAAGAACACAAAAGATAATAATAGACATTCATACATAAAACAAATCATATTAAAACTATCTACTCCAATAATTAATCACACAACATGAAATACTATTGTGGCGTGTACATAGGTTTCTAGTTTCGTTCTTTGTCATCCCCCAATGTCTTAAGCAAAACCACCCTCTCTGATGATGCTCTAACACCATAACATTATGAGGGATGGATCTATCTTTCATCCAAATCACAATAATGAAGGTAGTTAGATCAAAACATAATTATATTCATAAAATAATTTTGTATAATTAACAAACATGATCATAATGCACAGAGTATAAAAGTATAACTATCTCATAGAAAACCAAACATGTAAACTAAGAAACACATAATTATCCCATAATCAACATATGAAATAAAGCTTAATCAAACATTAGTTAATTAACTAAAAAACATAATAATATATATATCAAATAATTTTTTTAGCTTAGATAGAAATTAGGATTTGACACTATTTTTGCAAGTCCTTCTACCATAGCACCCAAGGTTAACCTGGGCAAAAAAACTAAGAAGTAGAAGGCAAATCACCATAAGGATTCAGTCCAAATATCTTTCACTCTAACCTAGCCTCCTCCACTAGCCTCTATGTTTACTCTAGCACCATCCATAATAGATCCACACATTGCTTCTCGGCCCCCTCTTTACATCACCCTAGGTGCCCAGGGGTTTGGTTTCAACCAACAAATCTCTTCTCTTATGATAAATACCCCTCTCCCTAGAGTCATTTCCCCTCAGGTGGGCATGACCTAGGATTAGTGGTGGGAAAATATGTTCTCATGGGCCTCCACATTCATACTTATTCCATTTACTCTCATGCCTCCTCCTCCTCTAGTACTTTCCTCATTCACACCTTTTACTTCCTCTATCTCCCCTCCACCTCATCCTTCACATATTGGCACCATCTCTACCACTCCTCCAACACCTCCTATAACCCAAGGGATGGTCCCAAGGTTGGAAGTTCTAGATATGATAATCCAAGGTGACCCAGACATGTAATGTAGTTTTGATCACACCATGGGGAGAATGAAGAGGACTTTCACATAGAAATTTATCTTAGAGGGGAACCTGATAGTCTAGAAGATCCAAAAATATTTTTTTATCCTTAACCAAAGTGAGGACCTCCATTGGGTAATAAAAGGTAGCTGAAGACCCACTCTCCATTCTCTAGATAACCCAAAATATGTTAAAGAAGTTCCTAGAGTCCTAAGTAAATTAGATCTTTCCCCACTAGGCTAATTAGGTAGGTCAAGGATGCCCTCTTACTACTCTTCTTAAATTTGGGAAAGGTGGTAGAGACTATGACAAAGACCAATGTGATCATCCATCAAACTCAAGTTTATCTAGAGAGTATTATGAATATTAATTAGAAATGTAGGAATCTCTTGGTGATAGTCAATAAGGCATGTTCCTAAAGTTAAAATTGATGCCCATGTCAAACTTGGGGTTGTATCAAATATACAGTTAGAACATGAAAATGGCTATGAAGGAGTGATTAGATGTATCTAAAACTATGATAGAACCCTTATAAAATGGTAGGAAAAATATGTTGGCATACTTTGAGGATGGAAATATATCTATGTTGCTCTACCCAAATGGTACCCTGATAGATAAAGGAGAGTTTGGATTCCACCTGGGTCACTTTGATCAGGTCATGAGGAAGAAGGTCACTAAGGCAAATAAGGAAGGGGTTTAGGTAGTTCTTGAGCTTGTAATGTAGTACACAATGAACATCAACTAGATGTCAATGAATCCTCCCTTTTAGGTGTATCAGAGACTGGTGACCTAGGCTAAGATAATATTTAAATAACCCCTGATGAACCTAAATAAGTTATATTGAGAGTTAAACCTCATGGTAGCCATCTTGAAAACTAGGGATGCAGGGTCAAAAATGTTAGGAGTGAGATATTCATTTTGACCACTGTGTATCAACTAAGTGGTCCCTTATGGATATTTTTGATGGCTTGGGGGGATTTTGTTTTGATTATGAAGCATCCTGGAGACTAGTTCACCTATCACTAGAGCTAGGTCTCATAGTGGATAATTGGTGGTTACCCCCTTGATTTTACATAGAAAACCCATGATCAACAAATATAGACTTGCCATGATTCCAACTAGCTTGTCCCCACAACCTCTTCCAAATTTACAACCCAGGATGACCTTATTAGTTGGCTCCACCATTAACATCCTGAGAGTTTTTCATTATTTAGCTAAAAACCTTGAGAGATATCTTCCCCATTTCACTCTTGGTGTGGGATAGACTATTGAAAAGCACATCCTATAAAATTTATCTAAGTATCTTAATTATAGAACATGAGGATGTGACACATAGGATTTTCCCCTTCACATTGATGGAATCAACATATTATTAGTTCCTCAACCTACCTAAATACTATATGCCTAATTGGGACCATTTTATTATTGCCTTCGTCACCTAATTTAGGCAAGTGATAAACCTAAGTGTCTTATACCAATGATTTTATTATATTAAATGGGATCTTAATGAGCCTATTAAGAACTTCAATGTTAGGTTTCATAAAATATACAACCTAGTTACCATGCTTTATCAACCTAACCCCCAAATTACACCCTAAATGTATAATAATGATTTGGACCCTTAGATGATTATATTTTTGAAAGACCCAACAATGAAATACCTATCCCTAGCTTATGTAAGATCCATCAAGGTAGATAGGTAGCTAAATCCCCAAGTCCAAATGATAGCCCCCACTCCTAATATGATACCACGAATTCCCATGTTGAGCTTCTTACCCAACATTAATCATAATGTACCAATGCTTTAGGCACTCCCTGTAACACATCAACTCCTACTGGGTCATCCCACTTCAAGCCAATACCTAGGTTTTCTTAACCCATGGGGCCATTAATATATTCCTTGGACACCACACTAGGTAATGTTGGCAATAACTAACAATATCCAAACTACACCTCAAGAGTCCATAAAGAACAAGTTAGATGCCATTTAATGAATGGTACAAAAACTCAGCAATGATTTCCTTGGGCTATAAATGTAGGTGAGTAACTCTAATGTAGAGAGTTACAAAAATAACTTCACATATAAAATACTAAATAGGAACTATAACCATCCTCATAATCCCCCAGATCCCTCACCCAATAGGTTGCCTAAAATTTATATCTTTGAGATAGCCTTACCTAACTAGTTTCGAGTGCATAACATGGCATCATATGGATAACTAGACTGCATATAGTTTGGTTCTACTTTTGAGATCTTTTTGAAGGAAATGGAGGAACATGAGGTGGTCCCCAATCTCCCTAAATCATCCAATATGGGTAAATACCCTAGCACTATTATGGTGTTAAAAACCATGGATTTCCCTAGCTAATAATAAAATGATCCAAAGAAGTGTATTTGTGAGGTGTAAGCATTTCAAAACTTCCATAGGAATAATTATTCCCTTAATAATAGGAAAATACAAACCCTCACTACCTCAACTTCCCCAAATAATAGTGTAACCCTACCTGACCAAAATGCTAGGAATAACCGCCCACCTTTGAGACCTCAAAAACCTAAGACACCTATAGAGACCCCACCAGTCCAAATTAAAGGGGGATATAACATAGTGGAAGATAAGAATAAAATAAAATCCAACATCACACTTCATGAGGTTTCTCAAATTACTGAGCAATGTGATCTCTTGCTAAAATCCTTGACTCAAAAGTTAACCTAGACAACCTAGTCAAAACGAAGAGTAGCCCACACCAATGTGCTCATTCATAAGAATAAGATAGAGGTTCCCCCATTCTTATTAATGATTTGATTATTTATAAATAATTTACATAATTTTCTAGTAAATTTAGGAGCCTCAACCAATGTAATGTTGATAAGTGATTTAACATTTTTTAGAATATTGGATTCTTATTCCTAATTTAGTTAAAGGTTTGAGTTAACTAAATCCATACATAATATTTTAATAATTTAAATACTAATTTGTATAATTTATTTTTATTTTTAACCTTTTTATAAATATCAATAAATATGGAGAAAATAAGACTTCACTAAAAATAGGATGAAATAGTTGAGACATGGTCTAGAATTTGCTATGTAGGACAGGGATAGTTTCACAAATCAAGATCTAGGTTTCATTTTGTGAAAGGATAGGAACACAAAAATAGGACACCCTAGGGTATAGTGATATAATCCTTATTTTTTTCTATTTTCCAAATTATTCATAGAGACCTGAGTTTTTTGGGTTTTATTCATTGTCTTTGTGTGAGCCTGCCTATGAAATCTTGACTATTGAAGTTCTATGAAACTCCTTGTAGAGCTAATTTAGTCTTAAAATCCTAAACTTCATTATTATTTGATCAATCTTGAGAAAGAATGGGGGTTAGTGTGTGTAATATTCATTGAATGTGTATCTACACCCCTTGTATGGGCATGTTGCCTACATACTAATACTCAGAAGAGGGATCAAGCCATATATAGTTCTCCAACTTGATGTGCTTTGTGTAATAGTGTTATGTAAATGTAAAAATGATAAACTAGGTGTGCTTAATGTGGTTAGGGATTGGTGTGAGGATTTGGATATGTTTGTAGCTATATTGGATGGTTGTATGTAGAGAATAGGGAAATTTGCCTTAGTGGTCTTGCTTGTATTCTTAATTTCTTTTTAATATTTACCAACACCCTCTAAATAAAATTTGAATAGGATTTTATAGATATATATTGGTCATGGGTTGAATGTCTTTATGCTAGGCTGATAGGATGAAGGATAATAACTCTAAGGAAATGACCATTGGATCTAAAATTATAATTGGACAAGAGCATTAAAATCAGACACCCTAGGGTTCGGTGCTAGAGTCCAAGTTGGATACTATTATCCTACAAGTGTGGGACCTAGGGGAATAGAATTATAATGGGAAATACAGCTTGGTTGAGTTGTAATTAGGTTTAGGAAGTCTAAAAATGATTGTGAATAAGAAAAAAGGTGTTTATAAGGGTCATGAGAAAATTCAAGAGGGACTTATGGGTTGGGTATCCCAATCCATACTCAAGCTACCAATTTTGACATTTTATATGACTACATTTTCCCCCATTTATTCTAGTGATGCAACAAAGTGAAATAATAGGATAAAGGAAAAATATAAAGCATACATGAACTTACCTACAAGGGTGAAGCTCATGAAGCTATGTGATGTTGGGTGTGCATAAAGAGAACACATTGTGAAGTGTAAATTTGTAATATAAAATAAAAAGTAGATAAGTTCTTATTAGATATGTCATATCTAAAATAAAAATGTACACAACTGGGTAAGAGAGAGATGAAGAGAAAGGAATGAATATACCTCACCAAGTATGTAAACCAATATAAAACCTATTGTGATGTTGAGTGATGTTGGGTATGTATTGAATGAGGCTATACCAAAAGTAATATTACAAATGGAGCTGAGTGCCTAATTCTCTGAGAGTAGCTCAAGAATGTAAGGCTGGCCTTTTGAATTCATCATCACCCACTAAGTGAAGCTATGTGATCATGTGTGTGTTAATCAATGTTTGAACTATGTGTCTAATCCATCTAAATAAGTGGCTCAAGAATACAAAGGCTAGCTAGTCCTTTAGCTCCATCACTGCCCCATGAAGTGAAGATATGAACTGGTACTGGTGTGAAATGTGTGTCATATGAGATGGCTCTTGAAGCCCATGAATGTTCTATAATCTGACAATATAACATAGATAGCTAAATGTGTGCTAGAAATTAGGCCACTCTTAGCCACTCAAAAAAGGTAGAGATTAGGCTTGTATGAAAGCCACTCCAAAATGAGGTAATAAGCTTATGTGGAAGCCACTCAAGAATGATGCCAACTACCTATATATGTAATAAGGCATGAAACTACTGAGAATACCTGGGTAATGTACTAAACTCAACTAGAAAAGAAGTCAAATGTGCCATGCACATTACCCCCAATCACTAGTGTCTATAACATGGATTTTTATCTAGATGTTATACTAACTATTGTATTTGAAACTAGAAGTGAAAGCCATCATGATGTGCATGATGCCCCCTATATCTATATTTTTTGTGAAAAATTGTACTAAAATTGTTGATTCTAAACTAAAATGTTGCTAGCAAAACTATAAATATATTTACCTTTTTGTCTATTTCTAGAAAATATGGATTTTTTTTGTTTGGATAGGAGCACCAAAATAAGACACCTAGCTATCTAGCACTGTAGTCTAAACTTCACACTCTTGTCCTATGCATATTTTGATGACTATTATATAATTAACACTCTTTTTTTGGTTTATTCTACCTATTTTGAAGTCTGGTTATTGTTCTGGGTGTTCTAAAAGCTAATTTTTTGACTGGTAGGAGCTCTGATCTCTATGACAAAACCCTTATTTATTGCCCCCTCTTTTGAGGGTAGGAATGAAGAACCCGTAATGACTATCCTTAGAATAAATATTCCTACAAGTCTATTATGCTATAAAAATACATGATATAGCAATGATAATCAACAAGATATCTCAATATATAACATGGTTTGTATGAGAGATTGTTAGATCAATATGGGTATGCCTAGATAAATATAACAATGTAAAAACATGTGTAATATAATGAACTAGAACTGGAAGTATAATTTGTTATTAGTTGTTATCTGTCAAGGAGGGATGGAGTATGATGTCCATCATGACATCTAAGAAATCAAGAGAATGCATGATGTGGATCATGGAATTGCAAAAAATTGAGAATAAAATAAGCAACAAACACACAAAGCAATAAGCAAGAAGCAAACAAGAGTTATCAAGGGGCCAAGAAAACAAGAGACATGGTCACATGTCACTCAAACTAGAAAGCAAGCATATAATACATGTTTAAATGCCACATACACATATAATTTCAATAAGAAAGGTTAGCACAAGGGCCATAAGTACATAGAAGAGTATAGGCAAAGGACATTGGAAAATGTCATAAGGAACACACAATAATATAATCAAAGGACATTGGCAAATATCCTAAGGCACACACAAGAGAAAAAAATAGGAACTGAGAAATACAATCACATCTAGCTAGCAAAGTAAGAAAGGAAAGCATTTAAATATTAGAAATACAATCACATCTAACTAATCAAAGTAGAAAGCGAAAGTATGTAAGACATGTAGTACAAGACTAGGTATATCCTAAGAAATACACAAGTGCTATATACTAGTGCGTGTCGATAGAGTAATCTATGTAAGCTAGTAAGTAATGTACATCAACATGATGATTGGAGTGTGTGGTGTAGGAATGACATAACCTGGATGGTTTGGTCATGTATAAGATTCCCCCAATGGGTAGATATATCGATATATGTCTCAAATGTAGAAGTATGGATTCCCCCTCAATGGGTAGAGTGAAGCAATCAAGGATATATAAGTCATTGCACACACTCAAAGGAGATCAAGGAAAGTATGGTAATGTATATGAATCGACATACAATAGCATAGAATAGCAAAATGTAAGTCTAGTAAGGTAGTAGAAATATAAAGCATGGATAATGCATATAATTGAAATATTTTTTGGTATTTTTACATATTTGAATGTATTTATAGTTTGACATATTTGAATGTTTTTGGATTTTTGATATATTTAAATGTTTTTAGATTTTTTATATATTTGAATTTTTTTGGTAGTTTGGATAAGCTATGTATAATCAACTATTAGGAGACTATGTATAAGAAATACTGAGAAACTATGTACAAGTAAGAAAAAAGAAACCATGTACAAGTAATTGAAAGGAAGCTATATATAAGTAATTTAAAAAAAATATGTACAAGTAAGTTGAAAGGAAACTATATACAAGTATATGAATAAATTAATATGTACACAATGACATAAAAGACTAGGCTAGAGGGGGTAAAGGGTTCAAGGATGGAGCCCATTGGGGGAAGAGATAGAGGAAGGGATCATGACTATCATCAAATGCCTCAGGATCATCATCATAAGTATCATCATATGCCATATATTCTATATGCATGGTGGCTATCTTCTCAGGTGTTAGTAAGATCTATGTTATTTGTGTATTCAAGATATACTACTCATAATGGTGTCATCTTGTTGATGGAAAATTGAAGGTTGTTCTGGTGGTGAAGATGCTCAGCTCCTTTATGACATTTAGCTCTAGTAGTAGATAGATTCAATGGAAGTGGTGAAGCTGGTGCTGGTGGTGATGTAATTTGAATAATACCTTGAACTTTTAATTTATCCAATCTTTGCTATAAATTTGTACATGATTTTGTATCATGGCCTATGATCTTGTGAAAAAGACAAAATGGATGACCATATTGCCATGATAACCTACTAATAGATCTATTTTGTATTGTAGTTAGTGTGATTAATCCATGATCAACTAACATCTATAGTATAATATGTGGTTAATGTTGTGTGATGCCTACCTGAATTTGAATGACTAGATTTATATCCATAGAGGTAACCATGTGAACTATATGTGCCAAGTGATATGTCTATGGCTGAAAATGTGGAGTGCATCCTGAGAGTATAGTGTAAGATGTTAAGTGTGATGTGGGATGTGTAATGAGAGTTCTAGATTCATCTCAGTACTCTCTTGAGCCAATTGGTATAAAGCTCAATCCACATAAATAGCCATCTATGAGTATGGGTGTTGTATCATCATCTAAAGTAGCCTAGGAATCTGTATCAACATCATGTACATATGGTAAGTCAAATTTTATCATAAGGGGTAACTGTGATATGAGAGTCTCATCAACTATAGTAGTATAAAATGATGGTGTTATGAGAGTATATGTAAATATTAGAGAAAATGTAATATCAAAGGAGGTGTATCTATAGAATCAACTGGTACTACTAGAACTATTATCAGTGATTATATAATTATAATAGGTGTAGGAACCATGACTGATGAAGTAGTCAGAACAACTAAAATTTCTATGACTATCTAAGTATCTAGAGCTAAGGACATAACTATATGTGGAGGAGTACAAGATTTGCTAGTCTCTCCTACCTTATATGTATGTATTTGATAAAGAGAAATGTGATGAGGTGGTGATTGAACTATGATGTGAGGTGTCCCATCTGGTGAAATAGTCAAATATGACTCTATAATTTGACAATATCTAAATGGATGGTTATCTGTTGGGCATGTGTATAGGTATCCTTCATGGATAAACTTAACACATAGATGAAGAGTATAAATAAATACCCCCATATCATGTATCCAAGGTCATCTAAATAAGAGATTATAATTAACATGACTTGGCATGACTTGGAAATATGTAGAGAGGGTTTTGGTCCCTATCATGATATCTAAAGTAATGGTGCCTAATGTCTATTATGGTATATCATCAAAACCTCTAATATTATTATATGATTTTTGCATGGATGTCATATCTACACCCATGGTTTGTAATAATGTAGTATTACATATATTAAGTCTGAAACCACTATCAACTAAAACTCTTTTAACTCCACTAGTTTTGATTTGAACTTGTATGCATAGTGGTAAATTCTGATCAATAACTATCTAAGATGGTTTGTCCTCATTATCAAAATAAATAACATCTTCTATAGTTTTTAACATGTTGACCATTGATGCAAAACAAGAAGGTGTTGAATCAAAGGGCATAGAATTTTGAGTGAGTGCTTGATAAAGAATGTCCTTGAACACATTGGCTTTCTGAAGTAGTTTTAACATGGAAATCTTGGCTAGTGTATTTCTCAACTGATCAACAATATCATATGCGTTATGTGGATCTACCTATGTGGGTGGGTTGGACCTAGGATGGGAAGGAATGGGAGGGTGGTGGGGCTTTTGAATAGGTAGGGGAAGCATGGTAGCACATCACATAACAACTCTAATCGTATTATCTACTATCTATATAGGACTAGTAGTGGCTACAAGAGGAAAGTAAAGATAATCAATAGGTTGAGGTGGTGAAGGGACAAAGGGTGTCAAATGGTCTCTTTGGAAATGGATAGTGACTTGGGGAAGAGTAAAATGGACCATGCAACATAACTCAACATGAGATAGAGGCTCTAAGGGAGGTGAGGCAAGAGGCATCTTAACATGTTTAGCACTTAATTTATTAATATCATCCCATATTATAAAAATTAAGCATGAAATGTAAAGAATGAAGATTTGTATTAACCTATGGTAAACTTCATCATTCATGTACATGATAGGATTGAGTATGGTCTCCTTATTATTTATAAGAAATGCAAGAAATATTTTTAAATAAATGAGATCCATTTTTGTTTTTATGTGAAATCTGATTTTAGATGTAAGGTAATACCTCAAAAGTAATGGGACCTAGTTTACGCAACTAGGGTTTTGAAAAATTGCTAAGGAATTTTAAAAATTATTATGAATTTTTTATTTAACTAGGCAAGTAAAAAATCAAAGAAATATTGGAAAAATTAGGAGGGAATTTTCCCTAGGGTAAGATTTTTGTGTACAAAAGGACCTGGTAAATTTAACTAGGGTTTGGAATAAATGATTTTAAAAATTAATAAGGTAAATTTAAAAATTAAATGTGAATTTTTTATTTAAAATATGAAAGAAAAATCAAAAAATTATTGGAAAAATCAGAAAGGAAATTACCCTAGGGGTTTTAGGGTTTTTATGCACAAACAAAGTAAGTCAAGTTCACCAAATGATTTAAATTTTTTGGGAATATTAGAGTTTTATTCCTAATTTAGTTAAAGGTATGAGTTGACTAAATCAATAAATAATATATCAATAATTTAACTACTGAT
The DNA here is from genome assembly GCA_037957365.1 of Torreya grandis. Taxonomy (NCBI): domain Eukaryota; kingdom Viridiplantae; phylum Streptophyta; class Pinopsida; order Cupressales; family Taxaceae; genus Torreya; species Torreya grandis. Next base: position 1,636,876 of record JARHVA010000310.1, read on the forward strand.
TTATATAATTTATTTGTGTTTTTAACCTTTTTATAAATAACAATAAATATGGAAAAAATAAGACTTAGCTAAAAATAGGATGAAACAGTTGAGACAAGGTCTGGAATTTACTAAGAAGGAATGGGATAGTGTCATAAATCAAGATCTATATTTCATTTTTAAAAATGATAGGATAACCAAAATAAAACACCCTAGGGTTTAGTGCTATAGTCCTTTTCTACCATTGTTGTTCAAACTTTTCATAAACTTGAGTTTTTTAGGTTTTATTCACTATCCTTGTGTGATCCTTCCTATGAAATATCGATTGTTGAAGGTATAATAAAATCCTTATAGAGATTATTTAGTCTTCAAACTTAGACTTCATTGTGCTTTGATTAATCTTGAGTAAGAAGGGGGGTTAGTGTGTATAATATGTACTAAACATGTATCCACACCCCTTGTATGGGAATGCTACCTACATACCAATAATCCAAAGAGGGATCAAGCCATATGTAATTTTCCCACTTGATTTGCTTTGTGAAATAATTTTATGTAGATGAAAAAATGCTAAACTAGGTGTGTTTGAGGTGTTTAGGGACTAGTGTGAGAATTTGGATATGCTTGTAGATGTATTGGATGAATATATGTAGAGAATAAATAAATTTGCCTTAGTGGTCTTGCTTGTATTATTAGTTTCTTTGTAATATTTTCCAACCCCCTCTAAATGAAATTTGAATGGGATTTTAAATATATCTATTGGTCATGGGTCGAATGTTTTCATACTAAGCTGATAAGATGAAAGATAGGAATGAAAAGGAAATGACCATTGGATCTAAAAATACAATTGGACAAGAGTACCAAAATCAAACACTCTAAGGCCTGACACTATATTCTAAGCTAGGTGCTATTGTCCTATAAGTGTGGGACCTAGGGGATGAAATTAACATGAGAAATGTAGCTTGGCTAAGCTAGAATTAGGTTTTGAAAGTCTATGGATGACTAAGACTAAGAAAAAAGGTGTCTAAAATAGTCATGAGAGCATGCAAGAGGGACCTATGTCTTGGGTGTCACAAGCCACGCTCAAGCTACCAATTTTGACATTTTATATGACTATAATAGGCATATGTGAGAATCTCAGTTTGGTCCCTATAAAGTAAAATAAGGTAGTGGTCTAGCTTAACAAGTCCAAAGTTAAAGTGATAGGGGAACTAATTAATTATGACATGCAGTTGGAGTCCAAGCCTAAGATTTAACACTTATAGATAGCCAAGTGGTGGAGATTATTGAAGCTTATAACATTCTCCTTAGTAGAGATTGGTCTAAATCCCTATATGGATATATGACCACAAATTTCTCCCATATGTGGTTACCATGGAGGGGAATGGCCAACCAAATCTAGGAAGAGAGATAACCTCACATGAAATACATAATAACTAAGTATAATGTCATAAATGATAAAGTAAACCATGTATCCTCATATCTAGGTATGTACATGTTGAGTATAAATCTGCCTAACAACTAAGCTATCCATTACCCAAACCTACCTAGACTATGGTATCTCTATATAGATGAAGCTCATATAAAATAAGGTAGTGGGGCTAGTGTTATACTTATAAACCCCCCCTAAGGAGGAAACATTTAACATCTTCTAGGTTATAGTTTCCTTGCACAAATAATTTATCAAAGTACAAAGTGTATGCAATCAAAAATGCATCATGTCTATAAATCAATCCCAACTCAAAGAAGATAGAGCATACCTAAACTTCCGATTGGGAATACATTTGTTAAGAAAGACCATAACAAAGATGGGGCTCTGATAGACCAAATTAGGGGATCACTTATCATAATACGCCATTCTAGGAAGGGTTCCAAATCCTAGAGTCTAACATAATCATGCATCTATTCTAATAAACAAGAAAATAAATCTAATATAGTGTATACCAAATATTGTGGCACAACATGACAGGTTAGTAAAATAATCAAAACATGTATGGGAGAATCTCAATTAAGTTGAGTATGAGTAAGACCCTAATACATGGAATATGAAGAGTAATACTATTTGAGCCAAGACATATGCTAATTCTATCTACTAAAGAGAGGAAAACATATTTAGAATATACTTACCTAAATGTAAACCCATAGAGACTCAATCTTTCCTTTGGTCAAAGGGGCTTTACAAGAGGTTTTTGTGGTTTGTAATGATAACTAAGAAATGCCAAAGCATCTAAGACTTATCCACAAGACTAGATTCTCCAAGTAGAAACCCTAAGCTAAAACTCCTCAAGTAGAATGGTAGAAGAACATATTGTAAAGAAGCACTAGTGAATAATAACTCTTGATTGCATATTGAAATAATGATGAAATGATCTTGTATTTATAGGTGGATCTCACCCTAAATCCTTTCAAATATGTTAGTGGTATGAGGTCAACCTAGTTGACCCTATATGTTTTCAAGAGATAAATCACTAAGTCTCAAGCTAGGTTGGCCAAAGGGCTGACAAAACTCCAAGTAAAAATACCCTCAACAGTATAGGGTCAACCTAGTCAACCCTATATAGTAATCATTGGTTGAAAACTATATAGGGTTGAAATAGTCATCCTAATATAGTCAACTATCCAAATGGGATCAAGGTGAGGAAAAGAGTAATGAAAAGAGGAAAAAGACTAGAGGAGTGTACAAGGGAGAAGTAATAGATTATGGAATGGTTTTATGAGTTGGTTGGATTGGAAATAATGTGGTAATAAGGGAAAATAATCTTACAAAGCACCAAAGATCTGCCCACCCCTTTCTTGGTGCACCCTTTAAGGCATGCACTCAGAGAGATTGAGTCTTGATGGGTTCTTACAAGATGTAAAACATTAGTATTTGATAAAAGGTTAAAAAATATTATGTGTGTACACAAATTTTTAATCCTAGGATTGCAATTTTCATTGAAATATGAGACAAATTAACTAAGAGTATTTAGTGACTCTAAACTAGTTGTTAACCATATTAAGACTAAAGTTTGATATTATCTATCATACCTTAGGAGGTAAAAACACAAGGCTTGGGACTTAATAAAAATCTTTATCATGTTTAATATCATCCATATCTTTCAAGAAGAAAACCAAGTTGTCAAATCACTAACATCTATGGTAGCAAACCTAACCCCATAGATGATACCAAATTATAATAATTCTTTATGGAACTCTTCTCATATCCCTCTATCCCTAACAACATGACAAACTTTTAGGTCTTTGAGGATGACTAATAGACCATACTATTTCTTAGTAGTGAGGGAACATTCGAGACCTAAATTATAGATGATAAAGATAGAGATAGTGTGGGGAATGAGCTGAATAAAGATGGGATATCTAATATTCATGGTAATTAGATCACAAAAGGGATGATCTCATTGGAAAGATTGTTCAATACTATATATCCCACATTCCAAGAAAATAAACCCAAGTTCAAGAACCAAAAGTGCTAACTCATCAATCTTAGCCTTGTTAAAAACCTCTAAATGATCAATGTAGGTCATGACTAGATAGACTCTGAATTGAATCAGTTATAAAGATTACGATAGAGATATAAAGATGTAATTACTTGGTATTATGGAGACTTCAAGGTATTTAAATTGAGAATGATCACTCATAATATTCCCATCAAACCCATTTAAAAACTATTTAGGCAAAGATAGAGGTTGGCAAACTAAATCATGGATCCCTTAATACATAAAGAAGTCCATAATTTACTTTCTATAGGTATGATTTTCTTGGATCACCACTCCACCTTGGTGACCAAACTAGTACTTTTGCAAAAGAAAAATGGATAAATACACTTATGTGTAGACTTATGAAACTTAAACTGAGCCTTAGACAAATATAATTACCTATTGTCTTCCCTTGATGAAGTAATCCAAATGGTGAGTATATCTCAAATGATGTCCTTTTTGGAAGGCTTTTTAGGATATAACTAGGTCTTGGTTAATTCTAAAGATAGGGCCAAGACCGCCTTCACCACTAAGTGGGGAAATTTTGCTTATAAATGGATGCCCTTTGAGATGATTAACACTAACACAAATTTTAAAAGAGTGATGTACTTTAATTTTGAAGGACTAATTGGTAAATGCATAATAATATATATGGTTAACCTAACTATTTTTTTGAAGTTAGGTTAGATCATGTACACCATTTAGATAAAGTATTCAAAAGACGCAAAAGGTATGGAATTTTCATAAACCCAAAGAAGATCATGTTCAGTGTCATTAAAGGTAAGCTTATCAGTCACATTATCACAAAATAAGATATTGCTATCAATCTTGAAAGGGCTGATGTAATTCTAAACTACCTTTACCTAATAGTAAGAAAGAATTGAAATCCTTCTTTGGAAAAATTAACTTGGCATGTAAGTTTATTTTTGGATTTGTTGAAATTATAAAACCCTTAAATGTTATGTTGAAACAAGATGTGAAAGTAAAATGACATGATGAGTCAAATAAATCCTTTTAGGATATCAAAGACACCATTATGTAGGCCCTAATTCTCATTAGTTTGGGTTATATGCAATATTTCATTATCTATCCCTTTACCTCATAACTCACCATTGTTTCTTGCCTCACCTAGATATTAGAGGGAGAAGAACACCCTATTAATTTCATGAGAACCAATCTTAAATATTCCAAGATAAGATTATCTACCCTAGATAAGCATCCCTATACCTTGTTCAAGGCAATGAAGAAATTTAGACACTATATCATCAATAATAAGGTACATGCAATTGTCCTAAACCCAATAATAAAGTAGATGTTGGGGTATAATGAGTTGGGTGAAAATAGAGGCTAATGGATGATAAAGTTATAAGAGTATGACTTAGAAATAAAACTATCTAAACTAGCTAGAGGACAAGTCCTCACCCAAATAATAACTGAGATAAATCTAAGAATAATTATGCACCAAGTAGACCAAGGGAGAGTGCTATATTCAGAATGGTATGCCCTGATAATGCACGTCCTACTCTATGAAAACATACCTCTAGGACTCAACCAGACAAGAAGAGGACCGTTTAGTTGAAGGATGAATAATATTTGCTAAAGAAGTGAGTTATATTTATAAGTAACCATGAAGTATTATACCTTTTGTGCATGTAATAAGAGGGAGCCAAAGAAATAATGGAAAGTTTCCATGGAAAATTGGGAGCTGGTCATCTTACAACAAATACCATGGCCTAAGAAGTTCTTTAGGCAATCTAATACTAGCCTATATTATTCAAATATGTTCATGCCCATGTTTACATTTTCTATCAGTGCAAAACCTTTGCTAAAATGGAAACCCATGTGATAATTCCAATAGAACCCATCGTAGAGTCAACACTATTTTCCCAATGGGGGTTAGATTTTACCATAGTCATCAACCCCAATTCATCAGCTGGCTATAATTTTTTCCTCATGGGCATGGACTATTATAAGAGGTGGTTTGAGGTAATTGCAATTAAAATAAGTATTATTTCCAAAGTCTTACAGTTCTTGGAAAACATAAAAACCACCTATTTTTTATCCCCATCTCTTTGGTGTGTGATAATGGTCATGTGTTCCAATCTATATAATTCACAAAATGGGACTATGATAATGGAATAAAACTAAAGCACTCATCCAATAAATACCCATAAGTGAATGGAATGGAAAATTCCACCAATAAGAATTTAATATATGCCATCAATAATTCAGCTAGAAATAAGCCCTAAGAATGGTACTCATTGTTAAAATTAACTTTATGGACTGACCGTACCAAGTATAAACAAGCCCTCAAAATCTCTCCTTTTATTTTAGTTTATGGAATGGAGCCAATCATGTCAGTCATATTTAGGTTACCAACTTATAGATTCATGTAATACTTAATGAAATTAAATGATAAGGTGAATTCTAAAATATTAGACATAATTTAGTTAGAGGAAGCCTAGGATGAAGCTTTGTTAAGCTTCAACAAACACCAAGATACAATAAAAATATGGTTTGATAAAATAGATAAGATCAAGACCTTTCAAATATCTAACCTATTCCTAATGTGGGAAAAGACTCGTGAAAATAAAATCCATCATTAGAAAATTGATCCTCTCTAGATTGATCCATACCAAATAGTAGAAATCATAGGTTAGAACACCTTATGCCTCAAATATCTCAAGGGAAATGACCTACCACTACTAGTAAACTAAAATTTTCTCAAAAACTATTTCTTGGTTATCCAATCTAATGCAATTTCTGAATAATTTGGGCAAGGGTTGGCAATGCATATATTAGATATGATTGATTTTGTCATGTGTTCACTTTTGTTTTGTGTTAATATTCCTTTGGTTTGTGTCTTATTTTTTGTGTGGTGTTCCTTTGATGCTTATCCCTACTAGTAGCCACTCCATGTGATGGCCAAATCCTAGGAAACATTGTTAAGAATTAGGAGACCTAGGTTAAATCTTTGATCTAAACAAGTCAAGAATGGTAGTTTAACATTTTTACATTTTATATCTAGGAGGCCAATGATTCTAAGAGAAATAAGTGGATTTTATAACAACACACATCCTAATAAAGACAACAAGTTACACTTAATCTAACATCTCAAGAAAGACAAGACTATCTAAGCTAATCAATGATTGATGGGGCATTCAAAGCTTCCTCATCATCCTTTAATCCTTGGATTGGTACCAAACCCTCAATGGATAAGACTAATAAAATAAAAAATATTTTAACAAGGAATCTGGGAAAGAGATAGGAAAAACATGCAAAATCTAAATTTTGAGTCTTCCTCGAATGGGTCATTTAAGTAACCTCCAATGCAAGCTTTTTAACCTAGTTAGCAGTGGAGAAAGGCCTTGAACAAAACCATAGGTATCTCTATTCAGACTATGGATTCACTTTTGGTAATAGATCATTACCCATGCCATGCCACTTTAATACATCAAGCCATTAACACCCTTGAAGGATCCTAATACCTGGTCTAACCTCTATTGCTTGAGTAGAGTCCAGAATTAACTGAAACATTAAGAATCACTTCCTAAAAAAACTAGTGGCCATTTATAGGATGAAATATTAGTATGCCACTTTTTATTACATTACTTGAGTGCCTTATTTTTTGATATGTCTAAGGATCTCTCTTATGGTCTTTATTCTATGTAGGGGCAAATAATTAAGTCGTTAGGTTCTAAGTGGTTATCATCACTTTCCTCATATAAGTAACCATTTATTATGGCCAACATGCTCCCTTTTTGTAGAAATGGGGGACCCATCCTTAAAAAAATCAAAACCAAAGCTCGCAGATCCATTCTCCCATTCTAACTAGCTTTACATAAACTAAGTCATTAAAATATTGTGTTACATCAATTTCCTTGAACAATGGCAAACCTTATTTATTTTATGACTAAGGTAGGTTTTATTGTTTTGAGGACTTAGAGAACTAACCTTACAGGTTGGAGTTCAAAATAAGTTCCTAGAATCTTGATCCTTTCCTAAAGGACAAACTTGACATCCTACACAACAAATTAAAGACTGAATAGAACTTGGGTAAGTTATTAGTTGGTTGCACCTCTTTTTATTTTCACTTAGTCTTTTTCATGGGTTTCATAAGAGATAATGGACCACTAGAGAATAGTTACATGGTAATTTTCATAAGTATCATATCAACCAATCTCTTGGTCATATCAGAGATATTAGAGCCCAAGGGATCCAAGCCTAGTTATAATGTGCCATGCAACTTGATGTTAAATTAGACAATATCTTGACCTTGTCAGAGATGTTAGAGCCTAGGGGAGCTTGACCTAGTCAAAATATGCCAAGTACCTTAATTTCAGATCAACCTATCTCACAATCCTATCTAAGATGCCAAATCCTAGAGAAGCCTAGCCTAGTCAAAATAGGCCATGTAGCTCAATGTTAGATAAACTAATCTTGTCAAAGATGATAGAGCCCAAAGGATCATAGCCTAGTCAAAATGCATCACATAGCTAGATGTTAGATCAATGAGTCTCTTGATCTTGTCAGCTATATCAAAGCTTGGGATAGCCTAACTAGTTAGAATGTGCCATATAACCTAATTTCATATCATCTAGTTTCTCAATCTTGTTAGAGGTGTCAAATCCCAAGGGAGCCTGACCCCATTAGAGTGTATCATATAGCACAATCAGGCATATGAGCATGTGGCCACCTAAGGCCCAAAGATGGTCATAATGAAATATAAATAGATGTTAAAGATTAATTAGAGGATACCATGTGTCCCTAAATTAAACCTCACCCCTCATAAGGATATGACAATAAATTACAAGGATATAATTGGGTAGCAATCATTGACATGAGAACTAATAAGTGGATGACATGTGGCATAAGACATGAAATATCTAGGAGGCGTCATGAAGATATGACTACATACCTTTTATTATCACCAATTATTTTACCTTAGAAGAGGGTGTTCAAGCCTCTTCCATATTTGGGCAACATGGGAACACTTATAGGTATGTGGGTGTACCTATAATGGAAGTGAGCCTCTAGATTTAAGGGCTAGCTCCCTGAATGTATATTAAAATGCTTATAACCTAAACTAGTGATTACTTATATGAAAAGAGTTAGAAATTTGCATGAAATGAAACTAATCTAAGGGGTTGATACACCAATATGATGTCTATATGACCATTATATTTCTTGCACTAATAAATAAGGCATACAAGCTAACTTTCAAGTTTTAAGAGATTCTAACATGAGTGATTCAATATGGAGGTGAGATGTATAAAGGCTATCCAAGGTAAGTTAACCATAGGCTAGTTATAGACACTAAATCTCATTTTACACTTAAAATATATACCTATAGACTTGACCACACTTCATATAACCTACTAAAATAGGAACCCTTACATAAACATTGGAGTATAAGGGAAAAAAGGATAGAAGATTATCACTTTGCATCACCATAAATCACTTTGCACACTTAGACAAATTTTCATGAAATCAAAACCAAACTTGCATTAATTATTCAAATTCAAAATACAATGTCATTCCAGTAGGGCTTCACCATACATGGAGTGGAATTATCTTGTAAGATCCATAATGGTTGTTACTTATAGAATTTGAGAGAGAGGAGATAAGAATGAAGATAAAGAGTCACTAAGATAGGTGTCATACTAAGAAAAGGAGTTATACATGTAAGATAATGAGTGTGAGATATACCATGTAAGGTATAATAAGATAAATGTCCCTCGAAAGCATAAAACTCCATGAAATGTGGTGTAGGACTCCTCATTATTTGCTAAAAACCCACCTTCATCATTTGTCCCTCTTGGAATGCCCCACCACTAAATAGGGACATAAGTGATGATTGAATGAAGAAGGAGGCATGCATTATATGCGTAATGAGTTCATTTATATAAAATAGTATAAAGGGATCCCTATCATTCTAGGATTAATGTTCATTATGAACCCTCCATGACTGTGTTGAACTTGCTATATCTGCTTTCTTGGGATTGCAACATTTATGAGGTGGTATTGACTAAGATTTAATGGTGAAATATGATTTTGAAGTATTTACTTTGATAACCCAAATTATATTTTGATCTCATGTTTATACATTTTCATGCTTAGGTCCACAAAATCTTTCAATCTAACCTATCTGTCTATGTGTCATCTCCTTGCCATGTTATTTATTTAATTTTAAAATATAATCATTATTTATTCAAACATGTGTCTTCATCTCATGTCCCATGAAATTTGATAAAATTCACTCTATTGATCTCCTCAAGAGTCTCCTAGCCTTGAATTTCAATGTTGATCATTGATATTTGATCTGGGCTTCCAAGATTGTGACACTTGGTAGCCCCATGTGCCTTCTATGGACCCTGCTATCAGTTTACATTTGATCAACTCTCTTATGCCATGTTAAAACATCATGTTTAATATGGGCATATTGAAATATTGAATTGATTTTAACTATTTATCTTCATCTACATGGTTGAACATGTACCATCGATCTTTGATTTGGATGATCAAATGCATACCTTTGATCTACTAAACATACGATCAAATATGGGCCATTGATCTTCAACCAATTCAACATGATTTTGACACATGTCACCATCATATTCAATCTCAAGGTCTTTTTACCTGACTTTATGCTCATTTTCAGATCTCCATTTGCATGATTAAACACATGCCATTGATCTTTCTTAACTTATTGACCCTAGTCTTCAACGTAGATCATTGATCAAAATTTGTATGTAAGAATACGCATCATCAATCTTGATTCAGGGGATTTGACTTATTTACTTTAGGTGATAATCCATATGCCATTGCTATATGATCTTATTTTGTGAGGTTTTAACACTTGGCAGCCCTAATTCAATTTTAGGATCCTTTGACCTATTGATTTTGCCTTTGATCTTGATCTGAGGTATTTTGACACTTGTCAACTCTACATTCAATTCAAACCTCCTCATCTTATTCAAATGAGATCCTTTAACCATGAAGTGATTTAAACAAATCAATATATCCTTTTTGAAGTGATGATCTCCTCCATATCACCTGTAGGTGTTCATTCATGGTAGATTATGCATAAACATAGCATAGAATGTCAACTTTATTTCTTGTGCTATTTAGAGGGGCTTAGTTGATTGCTTATGAAACAAGAGCATGCCAAACACCTTTTAGACTCTCCATTTCTTCCCCATAAATGTGATTAAAGATCCAAATGCTATGACTATAGTTTAAACAAGCATAAAATTGACTATGACATAAGGTGACTCTGTGTTTAAACCAAAACATGAACTTTTAAGACCAAGCATGAATAAAATTATTGATATGACACGAGAGACATGGAGAAAATCATATCAAATCTACATGAAACCCTTGCAGAGAACCAAAAATTCTACAAGTAGTGAGCTTGACTATAAATTTTGGCATGTCTAATAGTGGATTGATGTATTGGACATTGAGGAGGAGTTTGGAACACATGAACACAATTCAAAACTATATCACTTGTATTTAATGCTCATTTATGACCCCTAAGTGACTCAAAATTTCATAAGGAATATATAGACCATGGACAAGACTAAAAACATCTAAAATAACATCAAATGGACTATAACACACCCTATGATAGTATAATAGACCCTTATTCATGTTTTTGACTATAGGGGGTTGAACCATTTTGAATTGTAGTCAAAATAGTCAACATTCTTGGTAATTTCTTAGGAGTGGTATGCTTGCTATGCCATTGACCAGTTGCATAATCCTATCTATTAGGCTATGGAGTCATATTTACACCATTTTGACATATAAAATGCCTTTGAAAACACACTAAACAACATAAAACAATAATAACAAGACACACAACAAGAAATACACATGTGCTTCATGAGCATTTATAGAACACAAACACACAAACCAAACTAACTCAAACACTAACTAAACTAAAATGAACAGTTCCTCTAGGATCAAATGGGAAGTTTGAAACCTTTCTTATTTCATGACATGAATGAATTAATGAGGAATGTATCCTTTTGACCCTTGGCATTGATGCCTCTATCTTAAGCACGGTGTTTTCCAACTTTATTGGCATGATGTTAAATGAAAAAAAGAAGCCCCAAATAGATTAGCTATGGAAATGAACTCTTATTCTAGCTCAATAACCTCAAATTTCTCATAATAATTCTCAACTATGAACTCTAATGTTGGTTTAACAAGACATATCTTTTTGCTTTTCATGGCAATCTCAATAAGATTGGGTTTCTTTTTAGTTGCAATCTCTTCAAGCTCATCAAGGAGCTATACATAGTCTACCCAATATTGGTCATTGTCCTCTATGGAATAATCTTTCTCCACCTTTTCAATTATTTGTCCCTCAACTTGGCAAATATATTCAAGCTCTTGAAAGATATTAATTTGTATCTACCAATCATATTTGTCCTCCTTTTCATCTAGAACCACTACCTCTTCAATTTTATCTTCTTGATGTATGAGGTCATAAAGTTGATCTTTGTGTTCGAAGGCATCTGAGGGTGGTTCCACATTAGGCTGAGATGTTGAGTGTTCCTCAAAGACTACCTATTCTACCTTGGTATCAAGAGATTATTATAGGATTGTAACCTCTTGAGAAATGACTTGATCTTCACTTTCATATTTGATAACACACTCCACTTCATGCTTGAACTGGTCATCCACAACTTCATGATTAGATATGGAGTCTTCTTCAAATACCTCTCTTCAATTCTTGACCACATTTCTCTTGGATAACTATAAGAGAATCTTCAATATGTTTTTATTCATTCAATAAAGTAGAGTTGTGTTTGTGTTCACCAAGGTGAGTCCCTATGGTGATTTATTCCTCATAGTCGCTCATGACTTTTTCTTGATCAGCTATGACTTGAGCTCTTTCCTCTGCATTTTCTTCCCTCAAAATGGGCTCCTTTAAATAAGGGGTGAGATGAAAGGCTGATGGATAGGATCATGTGATGGAGATGGAGTGTGAGGGGTATGAGAGGGATTGTTAATGGATTTAGGAAAAAGGAATGCACTAGTAATCTCATGGGGGAGTGATCTTTTGGGCTAATTAGAAGGGAAAACACCTACATAAGTAAAAGTTTCACCTTGCCAATAGCTTTCTTAAAACTCATAAATAACAACACATTCATTTTTAGGCTCTTTATCTTCCCACATCCTTAGCCTATCTATTAAACATTTAAGGAACTTATTTACCAAGTCTATTTGTTCTTTGATCTCCCATTGAGTTCCTTCTAACTCTTCAAACATCTCCAAGATCTGCATACAATTTTGGGTAGCACCTCTTGACAATTCCATGAGATGATTAAGGAGAACATCATACTCATCATCCCATGTTCTCATATCATCTTAATTAACTATTAACTGTGGTATGGATACCAAAACAGACTTGATATAAGATGGAAATAATGAAGAAGGGAGAGGGTAATGATGGGGATCAATACCAACTTTAACTTGTTACATTCTACCCTATAAGAATCCACATCTTTATTTGTAATATATTTGTGTAAAATCAATGTAAACATATGATTCCTCATGGAAAGACTCATAGGAGTACTCTTCATGTTAATAGGTATCATGTTATGGCTAGTGGGAATCATACTATGATTGGTAGGAAGGAATTTATTGATAGGTTTCTTTGTAACTTTCCTCATAGGGTTATCTAACAACATGATGTCCACATGAAGATTTAAATGGAGGACTATAAGGTTGACATGGTCTATAGGACTGATAGCCATTATGATAGGAATGTTGAGTAATATAATATGAGTCATAATAAGATTGATAGGGAGGTTCATGATAGGGGTATTTACCGTAGATATTCATATCAACCTCATATGTCAAATGAGATAAAATAACTGATCAAAATATTTAATGAGATATACTTGGGATTCTCACAACCATACGTTATAATTCAGAGTCACCATTGGTGTTAGATTGCTTACTTCTAAAAGTTGATTAGAGGGAAAACACACCAAAAATCTTCTGACTCTCTTGGACCTTGGTCTACTGGGCATGCTAGATTTGTTGTCACCAAATATCACAGCCTAGAAGAGGGTGTTCAATACTCTTCCATATTTGGGAAACATAGGAACACTTCTAGGTATGTTTTTGTACCTACATTGGAAGTGAGCCTCTAGATTTAAGGGCTATCTTCTTGAATGTATCTTAAAATTCTTATCACCTAAACTAGTGCTTACTTATGAGAAAAGTGATAGAAGTTTACATGAAATGAAATTAGTCTAATGGGGTGATACACCAAGATGATTTCCATATGACCATTATATTTATTACACTAAGTAATAGACATACAAGCTAACTTTCAAGACCTAAGAGATTCTAACATGAGTGATTCAATATGGAGGTGAGATGTATAAAGGCTATCCAAGTTAAGTGAACCATACACTAGTTGTAGACACTAAGGCTCATTTTACACTTAAAATATAGATCCATACACTTGACCACACTTTATATGACCTACTAGAATAGGAACTCTTTTATAAACATGAGAGGATATGGGAAGAAAGGATAGAAGACTATCACTTTGAATCACTATACATCACTTTTCACACTTAGAAATTTTTTCATGAACTCAAAACCAAACTTGCATTAATTTTTAAAAGGAAAAATACAATGTCATTCTAGCAATGATTCACCATACATGGAGTGGAATTATATTTCAAGAGATAAAATGGTTGTTACTTATAGAATTTGATAGAGGAGAAAATAATGAAGATAAAGAGTCACTAAGACATGTGTCATGATGAAAAAAGGAGCTATACATGTAGGAAAATGAGTGTGAGATAGACCATGAAAGATATGATAAGGCAAATGGAAGTCAAAGGCATAAAACTCCATGAAATTTGGAATATGACTCCTCATTGTTTGCTTAAAAAACTACCTTCATCATTTGGCCCACTTGGAACACCCCACCATTGAATGGGGATAGAAGTGATGATTAAACTAAGAAGGAGGCATCCATTATATGCCTACTGAGGTCATTTGTATAGAACAATATAAATATATCCCTATCATTCTAGGATTGATGTTAATCATAAACCCTCTATGACTGTGCTAAACTTATTTTATCTACTTTATTGGGACTATAGGGTTTATGAGGTAGTCTTGACTAAGATTTAATGTCAGAATATGAATTTAAAGTATTTTTTTTATAACCCAAATCATATTTTGATCTCATGTTTATACATTTTCATTCTTAGGTCCACAAAATATTTTGATCTGACCTATCTATTTATGTGTCATCTCCTTGCCATGTTATTTATTTAATTTTAAAATATAATTATTGTCCCTTCAAACATGTGTTTTCATCTTGTGTCCTCTAAAACTTGATCAAATTCACTCCATAGATATCCTTAGGAGTCTTCTTGCCTTGACTTTCAATGTTGGCCATTGATCTTTGATCTAGGCTTTCAAGATTGTGACACTTGGTAGCCTCACGTGCCTTTTGTAGACCCTGATATTAGTTTCCATATGATCAATACTCTTATGCCACATAGTACCATCATGTTCAATTTAGGATTATTGAGTTATTGACTTGATTCACACCATTAATATCCATATACATGGTTAAATGCATCATGTTGATCTTTGATATGGATGATCAAACACATGTCATTGATCTACTAAACATATGATCAAACACAAGACATTGATATTCTACCAATTCAATGTGATTGTGACACATGTTACCATCATGTTCAATCTCAAGATCATTTTAACTATTTACTTCATGCTCACCATTATATCTTCATCCATATGATTAAATGCATTTTGTTGATCTTTCTTGACTTATTAACCCTAGTCTTCAACATAGATCATCACTCAAAAGTTGTATGTAAGAATATACATCATCGATCTTGATTTGGGGGAATTTGACTTATTGACTTTGGGTGATCACCCATGTGCCATTGATATTTGATCTAATTGAGTAAGGTTTTGAAACTTGGTAGCCCTACATTTAATTTTAGGATCCTTTGAGCTATTGACTTCACCTTTGATCTTGATCCAAGGGATTTTGGCAATTGGCAGTTGTGTATTTAATTCAAACCTCCTCATCTTCTTCAAATGATCTCCTTTAACCATGAAGTGATTAAATCTAGTCAATTAATACTTTTGAATGTAATTATATTCTCCATAGCACCTGTATGTGTTCATTCATGGTGAACTATGCATAGACATAACATTAATTATTAACTTTCCTTATTGTGCTAGTTGGAGGGGCTTAATTTATTGCCCATGCAACAAAAACATGTCAACCAAATTTTGGATTCTCCATTGCTTGCCCATAAATGTGATCAAAGCTCCAAGCACTATGACTATAATTAGGACAAGAAAAAAAATGACTATGACACAAGTTGACTATGTGTTTAAACCAAAGCATGAACTTGTAAGACCAAGCATGAAGAAAATGATTGATATGATATGAGAGACATGGAGAACATCATATCCCATCTACATGAAACCCTTGCAGAGCACCAAACCTTTTACGAATAGTGAACTTGACTACAAATTTTTACATGTATAATAATGGAATAATGTATTAGAGCTTGAGGAGGAGTTTGGAACACATGGACACAACTCGAAACCATACCACTTGTATTTAATGCTCATTTATGAGTCCTAAGTGACTCAAAATGACATAAGGACTATTTATACCATGTCCAAGGATAAAAACATATGAAATGACATCAAATGGATTATATCACACCCTATAACATTATAATAGACCCCTATTCAATTTTTTGACTATAGGGGGATGACCCATTTTGACTTGTGGTCAAAATGGTCAACACCTACCATGCACTAGGCATTAAAAAGATAGGAAAATGGGCCCAATTGGATAGTTTTAAAATGTCAAATCACCCTTGATAAATCTAGTTGTTGGTGCAAAATCATGAGCTCCAAATTTAACTCTGGATTAGAAAATAAAGAGAGGATATCAATCTATTAACCCAAATTTAAATCCATATCAAGTGAGATTACAAATACCATTAATGTAGGGGAATGAATGTATGCTTTTATAAATATCCCCAGGAAATCTCATTAATGGTTATCACTATATACCCTGAGAATAAAATCAACTCCTTTATTTTTAATTACCATTGCATACCCATGTGTTTCCCCATACACTCAATAATTTTCTATTAGCCTCCACCTTGCTACAATGGTTGCATCCTCCTCAAACACCAAAGCTAAACTTGAGTATGGAGATACCCTATTATTAGAAGGATTGACTCAATTCAAGAATTATAATTAGGTGTTTAAAGATATAAAATAGGCAATCAAGGATTCAATCTCTGATAATGATGAGTAGGTCTAATTTTAAGATGCCCTCTAGCCTTATAAAAAGTATGGTCTTCAGAAGGTCACAACCAAACTTGAAATGTTCCCCTATATTGACTTGTTAGGAAACCTACTCCTTACCACCATGTGAGTGTAGAACAGAGTCCATGATTGGGTCTACTTGGCCAAATACCAACACTAGATTTATGACATCTCTAGGACCACATACAAAGTGTATTACTTTGTCCTATATTTCACCTTTTCATATGATGTAATGGTGGTGCAAACTTGGACTAGCATTTTTAAAATTTATGAGGTCTTGTAGGACTGGGCCAAGAATCCAAATGCCTAGTGGGTGAGTAAGGAGGACATAAATATATACATAGTCCACACCTTTTAGGAGGAGTTCAAGTGGGTATGATTTTATTGAATAGATTATTCAAAGCCTAGGGCTACCTATTTGTTAATGAATTATGGGTGCCCTTGTTCCACATGATTCTTATTGGATTTCAGGTCACAGACATGGGAGGGTTGATCAGATTCAATTTGGTTGTAACAAACCATTATACCAAAACCTTAAGGTATTAGTGAAATCTTCACATTAAAATCATAACATCCCACCACATTTTCAAAGCTTGGACTTTGTGCTATATTTATGACCATACACTAGGATCCCTGACATGTATGATCCCAAAATGAATACTACCATGTTGGTGTATCCAAACACTCCATGAATTGAACTTGGGTGGAGGATCTAATACTAAATGCAATGAACTATTACATCAAAACCTTAAGGTGTTAGTAAAATATGCACATTAGATTCATAACATTTGCCACATGTTGGCATCTCCATCAACCCATATACATTAATATATCATATCCATAGGTACATAACATTGTTCAATGCCATAATAGATGCCTAAGTAGGTGGGAACTTCTATATGATGAGTTATCTTGTAGATGTAATTTGCGGGATGCTCACCTTCAATCCATTTGCTTTATCTATGTGGGTTTCAAGGGGATTGGAGATTCATTTAGTATTTTAAAATTTATATGGCCACCAGTAAAAGAACCATATTTGGGATATCTATGAATAATTCTACCTGGTGGTGTACAACATAATAAATGAGGCCCAAATGCCATGTTTATCATAGGAAATTAGAGAATATATTATATTTATTAGTGGCTAATAGTAATTTTAGGATGACAAAGTGATTTGAGTTGTAGGTATTCTCAAGCAATCCCTCTTCCTACCAATACTAATCAAAAATATCCTTTAGGATTAAGAGATCACATATAAATTAGTGGATGGTGTTTTTAGATTTTTCATCAGCCACCAATAGAAGACATGCCCATTAATCCCAATTACCATTTAGCACCATGTATACAAGGCCTTCCCTCATCTATAAAATATGGTGATTGGATGGAATTCCTTTGCTCTAAGGAGAGATCAAATCTAATTTTGGGACCCAAAAGGGATGATTAATGATTGAGGTGGATCCATGTACCGTTCCATTTTTTAAAGTCTTCAAATTTTAGTCAAACCATTTACACATCATAGAGTTTGTCGAGACCTTTCTGATGCTTCTTTTAAAATGCAAAATGAAGTCTGAATGCTCGAGATAAAGCTTCCTAAAGTATTCTTGTGACAGGTGATTAATAGGTGTCGAAAAGCGACGTGGCACTGTGTAATACACCAGGTGGTCCAATAACCATTTAACACATGGCAATGTGAATTGGTGTAAAAAAATTGGTTTGGTGTTTGTTTTTAGCCTCCTATCTTCAACAAGTAGTCATATGAGGATCTATGGGCCCCACTATTTGCTCACTAGGGGCCCTCAGCAAGGGTCGACACACTCTTGTAGAGGGGTGCCTTAGCCTCTTATACTTCATATGTTATTATTTAAAACATTGTATTTATGTTACCAAGGTTGCCCAAACCCCACCAATGTGGGATAATTGTTTTCCACATTGAATAAGACTTTTCAACCCTACCATGCCATACCTACCACACAACCACTTGTTATCATGCCAAGACCATGAGTTATCATGCCAAGACCATGTGTTAACATGCCAAGACCACGTGTTCACACACTTTTCAAATGGAAGCCTAAGTTAGGTGCCAAGATTACCCTTAATACCTAAGTATCCCTCCAAAAAGGGATGTTGGCATTAATCTTGGGGGCTGCCAACCTTTTTAAAGCATTCAAACAATTACAAACTCCCAAATGTGGGATAAATGATAAGACAAAAGCACCCCAAAAGGAAGGCTGATGCCTTAAACCCAACACCTCCCATGCAAAATTGATAATCCTTGACTGCTTGAGCCATGGGCTTGTAAGTGTTATAAAGGGAGCGAATTTCCATTTGAAGGGTAACACCTAGCTGACTGTGTAAAGAATTAAGAAGGTCAGAGATTAATTTATGCATTGTAAAGCCTTAGGCCTTTATTTTCAGGTCTGATAGATAATTATATAGGCAAGCAGAGACTAGGGAAGGTGAATTGAAGACTTGAATTTAATTTTTAAGTCATTTGATGCATAAATTAATGGAAACAGTCCTCACTTTGAATGGACTTAGAGAAGTAGGATTTTGAAGCTAAACTCTGTTATCAATTTGCTAGTGATTTCTTCTTATTTTTTTCTACTATTTTATAATTTTGATCTTCATTTTAATTTTGGTTTTAATTTATTTAAGTAAAATTTAAATAAAAAGTTAGGAATTATAAAGATCTTTTAAATGCAAAAGTGTGTTATTCAAATTTGCTACACTTGCATTTTTAGTTTTCAGATCAGATTTTTGGTATCAGAGTGGTTGTTATTTAACAGTGATTACTAGTGTATGTTGACAAGGTCTAAATCCCAAAAGGGTTAAGGAACACTTGTTGAGTATAATCTGGAGATTGGCTCAAGGCATGCTTTAAGGATGGCCGAAGAAGAGATGGAATCCAAACAAGCTTTCCACCGAGCCTTCATGGAGATGAGAAGCATGGTTGAGGAATTATACTATGACAAACAAATGAAATATGAGAATGAGAAAGGTGATTTAAAAGAACTGAAAGGTAAGGAAATTGAAAAACCTTCTTCATCAGATGATGGTAAAAAAACTGTGGAATCTCTCCCTTCACTTAAATTGGATATTAAATTTGAATTACCAATGTTTAATGGTGAAGTTAGTGCTAAAAAGTTGGATAATTGGGTCAAGTAGATAGAAGTTTATTGCAGGGTCCAAAAGATTACAGGGGATGAATCAAAAATTCATTTGGCTACTCTTCATATGGGAGGCACAGCTCTCATCTGGTGGGAGATAAATTGAAGGAAACTAAGCTTCAAAAATGTAACTTGATTTCTACTTGGAATAAATTTATTGAAGAACTCAGAAAGAAATTTTATCCTTTAGGCTATATGCAATAAGCCATAATGGATTGGAAAAGTTTCAGACAAGGAAAAGGCCATAATGTTCAAGATTATACATAGGAATTTAGGAAAAAAGCTTTACTTTTGAATGTTCCTCTTTACACACAAGAAACATTGCTAAAATATATAGGTGGGCTACATAGTTACTTAAGACATATGATTCTTGTATTCAATCCCACTAATTTAGATGTAATATGTGTACAAGCCACTCATTTAGAGGCTAGAGGAAAACAATCAAAAGAATCTCTTCATAAAGTTAAAAGTAAGCAATCTAATGTTAAGCAATCCAAAGGGGAAAGTTCATCAGGAAAGGGTAAATAGAAATCCACTTTTACTGTTAAAAAAGAAGAAGGAAAACCATTTTCTAATCATTGCAAGAAAAATCATGATGAGTCTAAGTGTTGGAAAATACACCTTGAGTTAAGGCCTAAAAGGTTTCAAAAGAAAGAAAAGAAGACTAATGCTATGGTTCAGGACTTAGGTTCAGATTCAGGTGATGAAACTAAGATCACAACTATGTGATTGCATAATGATTCTTTTCTTTCAATTTATAGCACTCAGTCATCAAATGATGCATCTTCTTCTAAATAAAATTATGTGCATGTTGATAAGAAAAGAAATGAATTGTTCCACATTAGAGTTATTTCAAAGCATACTAAGATTGACACTCTATTTGATAGTGGTTCACAAGAAAATTTAATTTCTGAAGAGGTTGTTAAGAAGTTAGGCTTACAAACCAATCCCCATCCGAATCCTTATCCACTAGGTTGGGTGTGTGACAATGCAAAGCTACAAGTCTCACAAACTTGTACACTGAGGTTTGCCATCACATCCAAGTTCGTAGATGAGGTTGAGTTGGATGTTGTCCCATTGGACATATGTGGGATTGTTTTGGGAAGCCCATATCTTTATGATATAAAAGAAATATTTTATAGAGAGGAGAATGAGTATTTTCTTGCTAAGGATGGCATTGAATATATAGTCTAAGCACATCACATTAAAACAAGTCTTTCCTTGCTTATAGCAGGCCAAATGAAAAGACTAGTTAATTCAAGCAAGACTTTTTGTCTCATGTTGATTAAGTCTAAGGAAAAAGAATATTCTCAAGATTTGGAAAATTGTGATCCTAAACACAATAAATAATTGGTTTAAATCATTTCTACTTATGATGATGTATTTCAGGATCCTAAGGGTTTGCCCCCTAAAAGGGGAGTTCAACATGAAATTTAGCTATTGCAAGATTCTCCTCTCCCTAACATTGTCATGTACAGGTTATTAGTGGTGGAAAATGAGGAAATCAAAAAATAGGTAATGGATTTATTAGATAGAGGTATTATTCATCCAAGTTCATCTCCTATTGGTTCATCCATTATTTTAGTGCCAAAGAAAGATGGCACTTGGTGAATGTGTGTTGATTTTCACACTTTAAACAAAAGTACTATTAAGAATCATTACCCTCTTCCTCGTATTGATGATTTATTGGATCAATTAAAACATGCTATTTATTTCACTAAGTTAGATTTGAGAAGTGGATATCATCAAGTAAGAATTAGTGAAGGTGATGTGTGGAAAACCACCTTCAAAACAAAACAGGGATTGTTTGAATGGCTTGTTATGCCTTTCGGGTTGTGTAATGCCCCAACTACATTCATGAGATTGATGAATGATGTTTTTAGACAGTTCTTTGATGATTTTGTTATATTATACTTGGATGATATATTGATTTTTAGCAAGTCTTAGGAAGAGCATGTGATCCACATTAAGAAAGTCATGGATGCATTATGAAGGGAAAAACTTTATTTAAAAATGTCAAAATGTGAATTTGGCAAGACCTCTTTGATATACTTGGGTTACATTGTAGGACATGGTGAATTGCAAATAGATCTTGCAAAAGTGGCAATTATTGTTAACTAGCCTACACCCACTAATACAACCGAGGTTAGAAGTTTTCTTGGTGCAGTACAATTTTGGAGAAAGTTTGTTGCTCAATTTTCATATATTACATCACCTTTGCATTCTTTGACAAGTGTGAAATAGGTATTTTAGTGGGGAGGCAAACATCAAAAAGCCTTCAACACTTTGAAAGAAAGGATAAGTACTACTCCAGTCTTGGCACTTCCTAATATACAACAACCATTTGAGATTGAGACGGATGCAAGTGAGTATGCTATGGGAGCCATTTTAATGCAAGGTAAGAAACTAGTTTGCTATCATTCTAAAACTTTCACAAGTGCAATAAGAAAATATCCCACTTATTATAAGGAATTATATGCCTTGGTTCAAAATGTTAAAAAATGGAAACATTACTTAATGGGCAAAGAAATAATAATACATACAGATCATCAGCCCTTATAGTATCTCCAATCACAAACTAAGCTACAACAGTCTAGACATTTTTGTTGGATGGGTTTCTTACAAAAATTTCATCTTGTGATTTAGTATAAAAAAGGTATTCAGAATAAGGTTGTAGATATGCTATCTAGGCCTCCTATGGTTGTTGCATTTATTCTTTTACAACATGGTTCTTTGTCTCATGAGAGTTATAAAGAACAATATGTTAATGATCTTGATTTTCAGGATGTCTATAAAGACTTGATGAGTAGTAACAAGTAGAAAATTTGGACTATCATGTACACAATGATCTTTTGTATTATTTGGGTAAAATTTATATTCCTCAAAATGAGAGGTTGCACATGATTAGAGAAGTACATACTTCTCTTATTTTTGGTCATTTTGGAGTTACTATAATGGTTGCACATTTGAAAATGTATTGTTACTGGTCCTGTATGCAGGAACATGTTGCCAAATATATTGAGGGATGTACTCTTGGTGCCACAAGCAATTAGTAATAGGAAACTAGGAATTTACACTCCTCTGTCTATTCTGACTCACCCATGGGAAAGTATCTCCATGGATTTTGTGGGGGGTTTTCCTATGACACAAAGAAAACATGACTATTTATATGTGGTTGTGGATAGATTTAGCAAGATGTGTGTTTTGATTCCTTTCACTAAGAAAATTACTAGGGAAGGCACTACACACTTGTTCTTTAAACATGTATGGGTTCATTTTGGTTTACCTATTTTAATTATTTCTGATTAGGATTCTCAATTTATTGGGGAGTTTTGGTCAACTTTGTGGGAACTAATGGAGACTAAATTAAAAAAAGATCACTGCATGTCATCCACAAACTGATGGGAAAACAAAGGTTAGTGAACCAAACTATGGTACATTTACTTAGGGGTTATAGTAATAAACATCTAAAGTTATGGGATGAACAATTGTGTTACATACAACATTCATATAACTGGGCACTTCATTCTTCTACTATGAAATCTCTATTTGAAGTTTGTTATGGATACTTGCCTAAATCTCCTCTAGATGTTTGATATGGATAGGATACAACTATTGGTGAACCAAAATAAGCCATTCAAGCTAAGAAGTTCATTGAACAAATATAGCTCATACATCAAACTATTCGTACTCAATTGGAGAAAAGTCAAGCCAAGTATACAGGCAAACATGACAAACATCATGTTAATCACCAATTTGTTGTAGGTGATATGGTATGGCTTCACATTAGTAAGGAAAGACTGACAGGTGAAGGTAAAAAGTTAAAACCAATCTGGTATGGTCCTTTTTAGATTATGAAAAAAATTGGTACAAATGCTTTTCGATTAGATTTTCCATCTTATATGCAGATTTATTTAGTTGTAAATGTGGAAAATCTGAAATTATATAAACCTCCAATGATAATTGATCATGATGAAAGTGTATCCATTCCTTCTGTTGATGATTTTTCTCCTAAATATCTAACAAAATTATAGGAAGATACTATTCTTGATAGGAATGTGTGAACTTCACGAAGAGGTGATGTTGAATATCTTCATGTTGGTCTAAAAGGGATGCACCCAAACAAGGCCAAATGGATGGAAGCCATAAGGGTGAGGGAGAAATACCCTCACCTCATTACCAATTAATTTCAACTTTTGGAGGTCCAAAAGTTCCTAGTGGGGAGGAGTGATCCAAGTGGATCCATGCACCATTCCATTTTTAAAAGTCTTCAAATTCTAGTCGAACCATTTGCACATCATAGAGTTCATCGAGAGATTTTTGATGCTTCTTTCAGAATGCAAAATGGAGTCTAGATGCTTGAGATAAAGCTTGCTAAAGTATTCTTGTGACAGGTGATTAATAGGTGTCGAAAAGTGACATGGCACTATGTAATACACCAAGTGGTCCAATAACCATTTGACATGTGACAATGTGAATTGGTGTAAAAAAAATTGGTTTGGTGTTTATTTTTAGCCTCCGGTCTCTAACAAGTGGTCATATGAGGATCCATGGGCCCCAATATTTGCTCACTGGGGGCCCTTAGTGAGGGTCGACACACTCTTGTAGAGGAGTGCCTTGGCCTCTTATACTTCATATGTTATTGTTTACAACATTGTATTTATGTTACCAAGGCTATTCAAACCCCACCAATGTGGGATAATTGTTTTCCACTTTGAATAAGAATTTTCAACCCTGCCATGCCATACTTGCCATGTAACCACTTGTTATCATGCCAAGACCATGAGTTATCACACCAAGACCATGTGTTAACATGCCAAGACCATGCATTCACACACTTTTTGAATAGTAGCCTAAGTTAGGTGCAAATATTACCCTTAACGCCTAAGTATCCCTCCAAAAATGGACGTTGGCATTCATCTTGGGGGCCACCAACCTTTTTAAAGCATTCAAATAATTGAAAACTCCCAAATGTGGGATAAATGATAAGACAAAAGCACCCCAAAAGGAAGTCTAACACCTTGAACCCATCACCTCCCATGCAAAATTGATAAGCCTTGACCGCTTGAGCCACGGGCTTGTAAGTTCTATAGAAGGAGTGAATTTCCATTTGAAGGGTAACACCCAGCTAACTGTGTAAAGAATTAAGAAGGTCATAGATTAATTTATGCATTATATAGCTTTGGGACTTTATTTTTAGGTCTGAGAGATAATTATACAGGCAAGCAAAGACCATGGAAGGTGAATTGAAGACTTGAATTTAATTTGTAATCCATTTGATGCAAAAATTAATGGAAATGGTCCTCACTTTGAACGGACCTAGAGACGTAGGCTTTTGAAGCCAAACTCCATTATCAATTTGCTGGTGATTTCTTCTAATTTTTCTCTATTGTTTTATAATTTTGATCTTCATTTTAATTTTGGTTTTAATTTCTTTAAGCAAAATTTAAAGAAAAAGTTAGGAATTATAAAGATCTTTTAAATGTAAAAGTGTGTTATTCCAATTTGCTACACTTGCATTTTCAATTTTTAGATCAATTAAGACCCATTTGGTGAGGTATTAAACTCAGCTCAACATAAATCATGCCCATTAGTTAAAAGATGATGATGATCTAGACTTAAATGCTATAAATTACCAAGAGGTGATAGTTTCAATTATGACCCACAATAAGAAGGGAAAAAGGTCTAGTTTGGGCCATTTACAACCCCTCTTACACCTTTTCCTTTCAAAGAGGATGTCACCCTAAATCCTCCCATGATTTAAAAAATGATATTAAAGTGTATTACATCACCTTATCCTCTACTATCACATATTCCTTATGACCTAACTCCACTTCTTCCTCCTCTAACAACTCTGGTAGTTTGACCCTAACCAAGTCAGACTCACATAACTCTATGTCAGATAACCCAATCATAGGAAAATCAACCACTGATACCTTGACCCCAAGCCACATAGACCCTAAGGTTTGATGTTAGAAGTATCCTAGAGGTGAGCCTAGAGTGAGGCTCTTAGAAAACACTAATGTAGGTTCCTCCCCTCACTCCCATTGCTTCCATCTTACTTTAATAATGCCAATCAATTTCACACCCCTTCCATAAGCTACTCAACTAGTGCCTCCTCTCTTCCCTATTACCCCCCATTTGTTATTCACCTATGTAAAATTCACCTCATTCCTCTAGACTCACTTATTAATTTCCCTTATCCCCATCTATTCCCCAACCCAAAATCTCCTTAGTTTCTTTATTGGGTATGCCTCAAATCTAGGTACTTATAGGCATACCTCCTTCAACAAATGTAGTTACAATATTTGGGAATGTATCCCAAGTGGTTAAAACCATATTGACACCCCCTTTGGTCATCTTTTCACCTCCATAGATAGTTCAATAACCTCCACAGTAGACCTTCATATCTCTTACTATCTTTATGATTTTTTCTACCATAACACCCACGGCTAATCTGGGTAAAAGAGCCAATAAGAAAGGGAAGGACTCACCCTCAAGATTTAGTCTAGATACCTTTCACTCTAGCCCACCCTCCTCTATTGACCTCTATAGTTCTACCATTACCATATATGGTAGTTCTTTCCATCATCTTGGGATCCTAAGGATTTGGTTTCAACTAATTAATCTCTTCTCTTTTGATGAATACCACTCTCCTATGAGTCATTTCCCCTCAAATAGGCATAACCTAGGATCAATGATGAGAATATATGTTCCTTTAAGCCTCCCAATTCATTTTTCCTCTCTTCTCTCCCATGACCCCTCCTCTTATAAATTTCCTCATTCACACCTTTTACTTCCTCCATATCCCCTACACCTCATCCTCCACCCATTGCCACCATCTCTACCATTCCTATAACACCTCATAGAACCTAGGGGATGTTCCCAAGGTTACAAGCACCAGAGATGATAATATAAGGTGACTTGGACATGTAGTGGAGTTTTAACCATATTATAGGGAGCATGAAGAGGACCATCATGGAAAAAATTTCTAAGAAGGGAAATCAGTAGTCTGGTAGACCCAACAAGACTTTTTCTCCCTAACCAAAGTGATAACCTCCACTAGGGAATAAAAGGTAGCTAAGGACCCACTCTCCATTAAATAGGTGACCCATGACATGTCAAATAATCTCCTCAAGTATATGTAAATTTAGGTTCAGACCCTAGAGTCCAAGGTAAAGAATTCCTTCCCCATTAGGACAATTGGGTAGGTCAAGGATGCCCTTTTACTACTCTTATCAATTTTGGGGAATGTGGTGGAGACTATGGTAGAGATCGATGTGCTCATACAACAAACTTAGGTTTATCTAGAGAGGATCACATAAATTAATAGGAAATGCATGGAGTTCTTGGTGATAGTCAATAAAGGCATGCTCTTAGAGTTGAAATTGATGTCCACCTCAGATTTAGGGATGTATTAAATATATACTGGGAACATGAAAATGGATATGGAAGAGTGGATAATTGTAGATTTAATTATGAAATGACCCTTAGAAGATGGTATAAAAATGGTATTGGAATACTTCAAAGAGGTCAATATCTCTATGTTATTCCACCCAGATGGCACCTTCCTGGATAAAGGAAAGTTTAGGGTACACAAGGTTTACATTGACCAAGTCATGAGGAAAAAGGTAATAAAGAAAAGAAGGAAGGGGTTTGGGTAGTTATTGAGATTTCAACATAGTCTATGATGATCCTTAGCCAAGTTTATAAGGTCTAAGTGTCGATAAAAGATCCCTTCTAGGTGTACTAGAGACTAGTGACCTAGGCCAAGTTAATATTCAAAGAACCCCTGATCAACCCTGCTAAGATGAAATTAGAGTTTTCCTCATGGTTTTTGCACTATATGTGAGGGATGAAAGGTAAAATTAGTTAGGATTGGGATCCTAATAGCCACCACTACAAATTAATTGAGTGGTCCCCCACAAATCTTTTTGATGGCTTGGGGGAATTTTGTTTTGATTTTTAAACTATAGTTGTAATTACTATGAGTGGCCATCATGGCATAGAATGGGAATATCATTCTATTTAGAGGTGAATTCTATAATTATCTATAAAAGACATAAATATATCATAATTAAAGGTTTGACTAAATTTTTCTCAAAAGTATTATCAGATTTAAGCTAGGATTTCACTTATTTTCTCTTTCACCCCTTTAGACTGCAAAAGTTGGCCATGATCGATATTGTTGTAAAAACACTTATCTTTTAATGAATTTAATCTTAGTTTTCTACAAGATTATTATTCTAGGTGTCAAATTATCTTTCATCTCCATCTTGAGTGATTGTTAATGTGAAAATTAATCAAAGTAACACTTTGACACTAAATGTATGCTAAGGTTATAATGTGATTGTCTGTTATAATCCCTTTATGAAATATTTCAATTCTCTTCTCATAATACTATTAATTTGTGTGCTATTCTACAAGTTCACTTGTATTTTTATGTGTGATCTACTTTAAACTTCTAGTACTTATATTTAGTGAGGGTTTATAGTTGAGGCATTTCCTATTGTTTCCTCATATTCTTCCCATTATGTGTTCTTAGAGGTATAACTTTTGGTGAAACTTAGTATATAGTGGTATAACTATGGCAAGGGCACTTAGTTTGATGGTAGGACATTGATCTCATTTTAAATCTAAAAGCCCTCTTTCCTGCCTTACCCTCCCCTCTCTTTTTGTGTTTATTTTTAAAGATTGAACTACCCTTTCCCATTTTGTTTAAAAATCAAAAGACCATAACATATGAGAATCAATACAACTCTGGGTAATTATACCTTTATCTAAAAATATCATATTGATCTTCTAGTGGTGGCACTGTATCTCTTGGAGATTATTTCATGTAGACTCCATAGTGAAGTTAAATACCCACAACCATGCCTTAGGCTAATCCTAAATTACTCTTAAAATAGAGGAGGAAAGTCAATTGTTGTTCCTATCTTCCTCTTTGGGTATACACAATCTCATGGGTACTTTATGAACTAGATTTTAGACCAAACAACATAACCCAAACCCCACAAAATTTAACACTAATCCTATAGCTACAAACTTTAGTTTTAACATAAACCAGAATCAATAAAACCCAAACATTTACTTTATAAGTAACCCCACTATAACAAAAAAAATTTTTACACTAATCTTAATCTAACAAACCTTGGTTTTAACACTAATCCAAACCCCTTTTTGAATCCATAAAACATTAGCTTTTCTATCCAACCCCTAATAACTTCAACCCACCACTTAACCAATTTCCTAAAAAATCAAACCAACACAAATTGACTCATAGGTCAACCATCCAACTTTTATAATGATTCAAGTCAAATGAACTAAATATCTCCATAATTTATACAATAATTCCAAAACATTAAAGATAGGATTAAAGGTTTGCAAGATGGTTCTTATTCTATACAAAAAATAGTTTAAATTTCAGCAAATTTGTTCATAACCTTATAACTTAAGTACCATGACAACACCTTTTCTTAAGTACTTTGAACTCCTAAAATTTTACAAATACAAGGGTAAAAGATATCCCAAGGAACACCTTATAGGATTCTATCATGCATGTTTAGATGTTGCTTATAGAAATGAGTATATGTTATGATTATTTCTACAAAGTCTCAAGGGTCAAGTGCTTGAATGGTTTTCATGATTTCCTAAAGGATCGATCTTCACTTTTGAGGACATTTTTATGAAGTTCGTATGCCACTTTTCCTAAAATATTGAAAAATACTTGACCACATTGTACTTACAGAACACCAAATAATGCAATGGAAAAACCTTTACTTCCTTATTACAATGATGGCAAGCAATGGAAAGTCATTTTACATGGTCATTTCTTGAAACAAAACTTATGGATATATTTATGAACAATCTCAACTCAAAATTATTACATCAATTATTAATCATTTTCCCAAGGTCATTTGATGAAATTATTGAAAAAGGGGTCCAAATTTAATGGAAATTAATCAATTAAGGTGTTATCAAGATATCTAAACATAAAAATAATTCTTAAAAATAAAATAAAAAACCTAAGTTATTTGTAAAGAATAAAAACATTCTTGGAGATAGTGTGATTGATTTAATCAAATTCAAAACCCATCAATCAACAACACACTTACACCCAACCCATTAATAACATAACTATTCCCAGTGGTCATCCCCAATAAGGAATATGTAAATGTAAGTTCACACAATTAGGTGATACTTAAGGAAACATTTTTTGAAAGTTGGCCCATGCTAACATGATCACTTGGCCAAAAACCAAACCTTTTCATGAGAATGTTCCTAAAAATGATTGGTATAAATAAGATGAATACTATAAATACCATAAGATAGAGGGAAATTATAGTAATTAGTGTATGTGCCTCAAGCACTATGTCCAAGACCTAATTTAATGAGGTGACATATCCATTAAAAACTAAACATCAAAGAGGTCTAATAACCAAAAGTTGGGGATATACTATTATCACATAGGATTGCACCTATCTTGATCCTGTAGCTTATTATGCAAGTGCCTAATGACACAATGGAAAAACCTTTAAATCCATGGTACCTTGGAAATTTGAGGTTAGTCTCTAGAGAAGGCTAACTTCCTTTCACTAAATCTGATACAAACTGATATAATACTAGTTTTATGGAAATGAAACTCTTTAGTTCTTTTAAATTCTAAACTAAGCTTTTAATGGAAAAGGGTTTTAAGAATTGAAATTGGAAGAAAACTAAAAATATGGTGATTTCACCAAATGATTTATAGTGGGTCTTATTGCTTACTTTGATAACACAAAAGAGAAGAAAATAGGTTGAATTTATTCTAAACACAGACTTATGCAAATTTTGAAATCAGAGGTAGTATTTTAGCTATTATTCAAAAGAGGGAAAAGGATATTTATTTCAAAAAATATTATCAAGAGGGTAAAATAACACAGATGAATTTTATTGAGACTAAAATAATAGACAAAACTTTTGCAAATAATCACATAACTTGCACAACATAGAGATTTCAAAGATACGAAAGGAAAAAAATTCAACTTTACTTCTCTTCGAAGGTTAGAGATTTTAGTAAGTACATTCAAAATGTAAAAAAATATCGCTAATAGTAAAAAAAGATAGATTGGGCCATGGGGTCTACCCATATTTATACAAAATAGTTCTTAGAAGACATGTAGTTATTAAAACTTAAACACCTAGTAGAAGGAAATCATGCAAACTAAAATGCTTTATGCTAAAAGGGGAAAGTTTCTCTATTTTTGACATCTTGGACTTGTGGAGATGCTAGTACTACATGCATGAGATAGGCATGATCCTAGATGTGATCTTGGCATAGCTAGAATTAGAAGTCTTCATGTAAGGCTCTTTATCTGATGTTGGCTGAAAATAACTCCCCATGTAAGAAGTGGTGCCCAAAAAAGAACTTTGGATTTTCTAAATAAAAGATAACATTTAAAATAAAATTTCAAGTTTCCTTTTATGCAAACCCTAGCGTGCAAAACTAAAGTGAGAATTTTATAACATCTAAGTCTTTATCACTTTTTACCAAAAGGAACCATGCAATTTACACTTTATGTCTTTGCACCTTTTTATCATTTCACATTTATTAAAATAGAAAGTGCAATTTACAACATTCTCTTTTCAACTTCCCAATTCAAAAGATATAAAGTGTAAAGTATATGTCTTTCTCTTTTTCAAAAGGAGTTATAAAAATATACAAATGCACCTTGAAATTATAAATTATGAATTATAATGTCTACAAAATGAAAATATAGATTAACATTTAAAATATTCAAAATAGGGAAAATTAATTGATGTCCAAAATCTCTTATCTTTCTTATCATTTTCTACCTACATATTCTCTATGTATGTATCAAAAGCCTTAAATATTTCTTATATTCACTCTTTGTCTGGCCTGTAAGAATAAATGTTAGAGGCTACACAATCTTCTTGTATATCAAATAACTCTCTTCTGAATGTCTTAATACCTTATATTTCAGTTCTCATCTGATCAATTACCTTATCATATTTGATGAACCTATGAATTGAACTTAAGACAAAGACTATGTCTTTTATAGATTGCTTCTTGACTATTGCTTTAAAATGATTCTAGACCTTTTTTGCCTATATGAATTTTTTGGCATCATCCATTAGTCAGCATGACATTAAATTCATCATTCCATAAATATCATATAACACATCAATATCCTTATCATGAGCTTCCTTGGCTCACTCCACAGATTCCATCAGTACTCTTATCTAAAATTGGGTAGCCTTATGTAGTTCCTCGTGCTTAGCATCATCTTTCAATATTTTTTCCATAATAAGGGTATTCATGTCAATTGATTTTATAGCTGTCAACATGGGATAATACATATTTAGGATCTAAATTTCTCCTTCATAACTTTTAATTTGTTCCTTTAAAATAACTTTTCTCTCCATGACGACTCTATAATGTTCCATCATGGATACAAGAATTTGGTTACCCTTAGTGACTAGATACTTAGACCATTATTTTGTATCCCTTCCCATGTAATCAATCTCCCATATAAGATCAATTATGGGTTAATATGGGCTAATTGGTTTCACTAATTATGGTTGTTGTGGTGTTTTACTGGGCTTGATGAACTAGTTGAGTGCTTTTATCAATTGATCAAATTTTATTTTAAGCTCATCCTTGGTGGCTTTGTTGTTGTCAATTATTTGGAACAAAGAGTTAATGCTCAACTGAACATCATGTTTGAGATCTTATCTCATCTACTAACCAAGGTGTATTTGAGACATTTGGTAATATGTCACCATAATATCTTCTTCTGACTTGTTTGGCAAGGGCACTACAATTTCAATACACCTCTCCCCCTTATTATTAATTAATGTCCTTGAAAGGGTCCTAAGAGTAGGCTTATATTTATTCTTGGCTTATGACATGATAAAGTCCAAAGTGATGGGATCAATCATTAAATTTCTTTTCTTTCCCACTGATTAGGCTAACCAACTAAGGGTAGCCTTCTATTGATCTCACATGGTCACCAAAGAATCTATAATTTAGGTAGCTACACAAACTGACACTATGACATAGGGATCCTCTTGGGAAGATGATAATATTAGATACTTAGGAAGTACCTATGAGGGCTCACCCTCACTAATAGTTTTCAAACCCATATTTGTACCAAACACTTGCATTGATCCAATATCAACTAATAGTATGGATGAATAGTGAAAGCAATGAAATAAGTTGTGATCAATAGAGAAGTAGAGGGTGGAATGGACACAAAAGTTTTGAATTTAGGAATTGGTGTAAAGGTGGAAGCTAAAACACTAAATGTGTTAATGAGGTGTGTAGGACCACTCAGGGTTAATGAGGTTAAAATGGTGGGTTGAGATGAAGGGGGAATAGTACTCACCCCATGGGTTTAGGTGGATTGTGGAATAGTAGTCAAGATGACTGACTTTGAGGTAATGTACTATTAGGTGGTGTTGGTAATTAATAGTGATGAAATGGAAGAAATTATAAATGGAATAGAAAGAGGGAGTGGGTTGAATGGGGAAGATAAAGAGGGGGGAAGTGAAAGTGAAGTATAAACTTGATCTTCCACTATAGGGGGACCTTGTGTGTCTAATTAACTCATTTATATTATTTTCACCTAGCTTATTGAGGTGGTTAGAGTAGTAGATAAAGTGGGGATGAGTGGTGGGGTTGACACTGGAGGTGGAGGAGCTAGAGTTGGTGTATAATGGGAACCTGAGGTGATTGAGGAGGAGAGTAAACCAATGGAGGTGTTGAAACCTCTTTTAAAATATGTGTAGGAGAAGGGGGAGTAGTGGAAATGGGAACTAATGATATAGGATCTGAAGCTGTAGATCTCTATGTTGTTGTTATTATCTCTTCCATTGAAAGATAAATGGGTTAATTTATAGCTTCTCCTTATCTATTAGATTATCATTTCCTCACCTTTGTATTTATTTTCTTCTTCATTTTATTCTCAGGTTCCACTAATGATTCACCAAGGCCCTCTACTGATGGGGTAACACACTCTACTTTTAGTTTTTGGAGCTCCTCTTTAACTCTTATGGTTTCCCTAGTGATTTTCAATCCTTTACTCCTTATCCAATTAATAGTTATATTGATGATGAAGGTTGTTATATAAAATAAGTAAAATGATATGATAAATGACCACCTAACTAGTGGTATAGGTTCTTCAATGATTTGGGTGAGGTAGAATGGATCCACTCTGGAATTTTCATCTATCAAGTCATCAGGGACTAGTGCCAGATCATAATATTTTATTTGTTGTCAAGACATTCTTGAGTAGTCCCTCATTCTTATCATTTATTCATCATCAAAAATATCCCAATAATCCTCATATTATGTCACATGTTCATATGTTTCTATATCTAATACATGAGTGATTTTACTGAATAGGTCAAAATATGGCCTGAACTCTAGAGTCTTCAATGTCATTTGGTACATCTCTACCTTTACACCTC
The DNA here is from genome assembly GCA_037957365.1 of Torreya grandis. Taxonomy (NCBI): domain Eukaryota; kingdom Viridiplantae; phylum Streptophyta; class Pinopsida; order Cupressales; family Taxaceae; genus Torreya; species Torreya grandis. The sequence goes on from JARHVA010000310.1 coordinate 1,671,344, forward strand.
TATATTTTAGAAGAGTATGGAATGTATAACAACCAATAAAAATAGGGAAATGTATCCCTACCTTGTGTCTATTAGAAAGGATCTTATGTGTTTCTTCTAGTTATTGCACCAACTCCAACAATTCCTACTTGTCACCTAGGTATAAGGGAAGAGTGTTAGGATAACTACTAAAACCTACTATCCTAATTTAGGAATATGTGGGGAATTTATGAAGAAAAATCCCCATTTCATGATTTGATCCTTTTATTCCCTTGAGAACCTCTCCCTCTTAAGTTCGAGATTGAACATGATGATGATGCCATAGATGAAAGCATCATTAACTCTTTTGAATTGTTGTCTACTAGCCTGAAGGGTGAGGTTATGGTAGTAGTTGTAAACTCTTGTTATTTCATCAAGAATAAAATTGAGGCCTATGAATAATATTATATTGAAAAAATATAAAAAAACATATGATGTCATGAAAAATTTATTTATTGTTTGAACCTCCAAAAATTATTGATGGAGAGAGTCCCTAATTAATTGTGCCTAATGTATATATTTCTTATTCTCTCAGATGGTCTAGATATATTGGTACATCCACTATTTATAGCACTAGGCATTAAGGTTGCCAGTGACCCTATGCAATAGTGTTATAACATCTCCCACCTCCTTTATAAAATCAAACATATACATATTGTTGTAAAATATAGTAGAGGAATGCTTGGGGGTCTTGAGCCATTATTTATTGATAATATTATAAAATCCATCCCTCTGTTATTCATAGAAATGTGTGGATGTTTTGAGAATTCTATCTAAATAACTCTCAAACTCAAGAATGGTAAACACTGTGTTGATGTATTAGGAGTCAAAATCCATAATATTTTCCCCTTTGTCATTATACACTTACCTTCTATTGGGGTCATAGTGTTGAGCCACTGTCAGGACCAACTCAAGAATTTGAAAATTTATGGGGAAGGCTACAACTTGTGGAATTCTAAAGTCATAAATACTTTGTATCTAGTCTTTTTTAAATTCTACCCCTATTCTAGCCTAGAAGTCTCCTAGGTCAATGTGACCTAAATATATCTATATCACTAATCTCCATGAGATTGGATTCCAAAAAATAAGTTAATTTATGGCCTTTAGATTTGAACTTCATCTCTTTGGGAGGCATGGAAATTGTAAAAAATCCTCTGAGAAACCAACTATGAAAGTTGGTAGGAACTACAAGTGTATGGAGCACTTGTATACTCTAGTGAAACTTAGAGGTGTTTTAAACACGTATGGTTCTTGAGATGCTTGTGGGATTTGGAATCTCTACTGGAGGTGGGACGTGCTTGGGGTAGGTCCAATCTCCACGGTACTTAAAGGATGTCTAGTTTCTAACATAAGTGAGAGGTGCTTGAGGCACATCCATTCTCTATATAGTGGGAGTTAGTAGGGCTCAAAGGTGTTTGGAACATGTCCAATATCCATGGGGACACTAGGGGGATAATCTAAAAGGGAATATTCTCTATTTGAAAATGGAAGAATATGATTAGGGATATTCTCTTGAAAATGCCCCAAATTTTATTGAAACTTTAGGAGGGAAGAAAACATAGGTTTCCTTAGATGATGTGCAAGATTCACAAAGAGAAAACCTTAAGAACCCTAAAAACCTAGACTAACACCAATTACATGAAAAGACCCAATAATTAATTTGAAAGAAAACCTTAAACAAAAAAAACCCTAAATAGTAAATCCTAAATGATTTTTTATTTACATATTTTCAATAAAATAAGAATATTGGAAAAAATTCAAAATAAAAGGCAATGGTAGAAAACCAATGAGGAAAGTACCATGAAAATGATGTAGGTGATGTGGTAATTAGTGTGCAAATGTGGCTTCATAGGACAAGGTCATTTCATAAGGATAGATCTATATAAATGAAAGTAGAATAAAAAATCTTTACAAATCAACTTAGATTTTATATAAAATCTTCCATTTAATGCAAGTTATGGTGGTTGGTGGTAGAGGTTGGACCTACCTAGCATAGGTCCACTCTTCACAATGCTTGAATTGGCTTGGTTGGAGGTGGAGTTTGATGTGCGCTTTTCACATTGTGAAAATGTACAATGTCCACTTAAAGATCCACATCCTATGGAAAGGCTTGGTAAGTATCATAGAGGTTAGACCTACTTGGAGCAAGTCCACTCTTTGTGGATGGATTAAATGACTTGGCAAGGAGTGCATATTTACATGCACTTTGCACATTGTGAAAACATGCAATGTGCACTTAAATATTTGCATCTCATAGAAGGGGTGTGTAATAGGATTGGTAGGAATTAGAGCCTATCATGAACTTTAGATGTCGTGAAAACATGAAAAGTACACATCAGGTTCTGAGTTTCACTAGATGGGTGCATGGTAGGAACTAGAGCTCACCATGAAATTTTCACATTTTTCACAATGTGAAAAGTGCATGGTGAGTCCTAGATTACATGGTGTTGAGGTCTTGGTTATTCATAAGATCTATAGCCCATGAATCAATTTGTATAAGTGTAAATTACATCTAGGGTTTTGGATTCCATCAAACATACAAAGGGAAAATGGTTTATTTTTAGGGAAATGAGGTTTTCCTAAAAAAATGGGGTCTCCCATAGGGTGTTATATGTAATGAAATTTTTGTGATAAAAATTTAAACATATACCAATATCCATTCCCGAACCATGATCAAGGAAAAGGTAAGCAAAAACAAGAACAACCTAAAGCTAGTAATGCCAATCAAGATAGTAATACTTTTGATTCTATAGTTAATAGTGTTAATTTTATGCACAATAATGTTAATGCCATTACTTTACAACATTAAGAGTGTTTCATTATTATAAGGTGTGAAAAACTTACCATTCCTAATGCATCATCATCTAATGTTGAATGCAAGTAAAACATTATTGATCATCTTAAGAAGACACTTGTAAATATTTAAATATTAGACCTTTTCAAGACATCACCTGTATATAAAGACATTTTGTACAATGTACTTCAAGAGTCTATTATCCCTCAAGAAATCAACCCCTAAAGATTCCAAGTACTAGTAGGAATTTTTTCCATTAATAATCAGGTAACATTTGACCATTCAATTCTTCTATTTGGGATCTATTTACAATATTCCATTGTACATAGAGGTTATTATCTCTAGGCACAAGGTAAAGAGGGTGTTTATGGATAATGGATTAGTGTTAAATATATGTAAAATAAGGCTAATAAAACACCTAGGATATTAAACAAAAACATTGGAAATTAAAATTATCATAATAAAGGCATATGATAATAATGAGTAGCAATCCATGGGTACAATTTATCTTTGTTTGATGGTGGGGTCTATTATAAAAGAAACACTAGTGCATGTTATTGGTCTTAATTTATCTTATAACCTACTTCTTGGATGTCCATGGATACCTTAAATGAATGTTATACCCTCTACCCTACACCATTATTTGAAATTTTCACATGAAGGTATGGAAGTAGCCATTCAAGGTGATCTTCAACCCTTCCAATATTGTAAGTTATTAGAAGCCCGATATAAAAAATCCAATTTTTTCCCAGTTATTGATTAGAAATTCACTCCTATTGAGTAATATAATTCTCTTAAGAACTATGTCCATCCTAAAAAATTATTTCAAACACCTCCTCTTGGTGATTGAATCAACACACCAACTACCTCTATTTCCAGAGAAAAGCCTTCCACCAATGAAGCTTCCAATCAACCCTCTATTGAAAAAGATTCCAATAAACCATCCAATTCTAAAGTATATTCATCCTTCATATCCCATTTAAAAATCATTGATAAAGGCATGAATTAATACATAATCTAATATTTTAATTATACAAGCACAATCCATATAACTCTACATAGTTATGATAGGCCCCACCATCAAAAACATACTCAAGTGGTTAAAATATTTGACAAAATAAAATTTATAGCATGTGGTTTACTTTTAGATGAATATGTCAATGATTCACATCCTTCCTAGATTTAATTTGATGAATTATCTAATTGATTTACCAACAATAAATATCTTGTCATAAAATTCATTATGTTCAATATTATGAATTATAAAGGTCAAGGCCTTGATATTCATGAACAAGGGTCAATTGGATTAGTAACATTAAAATTAAATGAATCCACTCATGTCATAGGGTTTAATTCACTCAATGTACATCACATTTTTCTAAGGTGACTCTTATAGTGAGTCAGAGGATGATTCTTTAAATAGTGAAACAAGTTTTGTTCTTATCTACTTTGAAAACCTTGCCATCACTAATCCTTTCCTTGAAAATACCATTTTTACACTAGACCTATAATATCCATCCTTAATAAAGTTGGACCAACATGAAACACCTCTACTTGATCATTTCCAAAATGATGAGGTGATTTCATAAAACTTGAGAACATGAGACCAAATTTTAGAAGGGGATCATAAGAAGGGCTTTTTTATTTAGTTAGATAACTCTACATACTTTGGGAAACATAAATCATATCAACATATCAATTTAGCATTTACTTCAAAATAAGAGGATCTAGAGGAGGAATTCAATCTTCCTAAACCACACCCAAACTATAAATAAGAGTTAACTCTCCTAGTTGAGGATAATATTCCTATAAACATTGGAATAGAGGAAGATCCCAAAATTGTCAAACTTTAAGTCTCCCTTACTCAATAAGAAAGAGAAATTATTACACTTTTACTTTGAGAAAATTTTAATGTATTTTAATGGCCTTAAGTGGATATGTCATCCATCACTATTAGTACATCATCTTGATGTACATCTAGATGCCAAACCCATCAAATAATTTTTTTCAAGATGCATCCCAATATAGAACTATTAGTGAAAGAAGAATTAAAGAAACAACTGGAAGTTTTTCATACACCCTATTAATTATTCAAATTGGATATACAATATAATACCTATATAAAAAAATATAAAATGAATCAAAGTTTGTACAAATTTTCATGATATCAATAAAGCATGTCGAAAAGATGATTTCCCATTGCCCAATATGGACTTGATATGGATTCTACTGTAGGTCATGAAATGTTGTCTTTAATGGATAGTTTTATAGGGTACAACCAAATTAAAATCACTACTAAATACTAACATAAAAAAAAATTCAAAACAACATAGGGGACCTTTTCTTACCACATGATGCAATTTGGTCTAAAGACTGTTGGAATTGCATACCCAAGGGAAATAACTATCATCTTCATGATATGTGTATACATAATATTTTTAGACTTTATCAATTATTGATAATTTTTCTCTTGAAGGAACCTATCGAGTATCAATCTATCTGAGTGCACACCTTAAAATGTGCACTAAGAAATTTGTGGGCAGACCATTAACACTTCATAAGATTATTGTCCCCTATACCACAATTTTCTATCTATATAACCATTTACTTTACACTTCCCTAAGCTTTTCCTCCTCCCTTGCACACTCCTCCAATCAACTCACCACCTTACTCAGCCCCTACCTAAGCCTATTTTTTTTGACATTTATTAATTAATATTAGCCTGGGCTGACCTTATATTCTAATTGATATTTGCACATTACAGGTCTAGGTTAGCCTTGGTTGACCTAGACCAAGACTGAACTTATTTTTATCAATTAATGATACAAATTCAAGTTGGTATAACCATATAATCTAAAATTTATAAAAGGGATAGGTTCATATTCAGATATGTACACATCTATTTCCATCATTTATTAGGAATAAAAGAGAAGAATAATATTATATTGCACATTTTCTTATCTACCATTATACTTGAGGAGCATTTCTTAGGGTTTCAAGACTTTCTTTAGAGATACATATCTTGTCTTCTAGATAAGTCTTTTGGATACATAGATAAGTTGTGTAGCTTAGGGATGAATTATATTTTCTATCCTTACATACCATAATAACCTCTCATGAAGAACCTTGGCTAAGGGAGAGATTGAGGCTCAATGGGTTTGTCTTCCAAGGTAATTATTCCTAACTTTGGTTCTCCTTTGTTAAAGTAGATAGATTAAGATTTGTACTTATCTCCAATGCATTAGGGTTTACCATACATTGACTTGAGTATAGATTTTATATGCATGTTTACTTTTTATGTTTATTAACCCCAGTTTGTGCCATAAGCTTTGGTGAACACTAGGTTATATTTTACTTTACTTTGTATGTACTTAGTGAATATGATAACATAGGACCTAGTTAGGGTTATTGTATGGTGTCACTTGACTAGAGGATTTGGAACCCTCTCTAGTGATATTATTATGGTAAAAGACCCCTTAGTTAGGTCTAAAGGATCCATCTTGGTCATAACCCCAAATGACTAAATGAATCAATAAATAGAATTGTAAGTAGGATTTATCTTCAAGGATTGATTAATAGATCAGCTAAATTTTTATTTATATATATTTTTAGTGAACTTGATGTGAATCAAACCCTTATATATTTTATTTCATTCATTTATTTTATTATCATATTATATATTTTTATTTTGGAATTACTGTATCAAACCTATCAATATAGTTCTAATAGTTTATGCACAATTTTAACACAGTCAATCCAAAATGACTTTGTTTTATCTGTGTAGGTCTTCTCCAAACATGGGTGGTTGGATTGATAAACTTGATGTAGTATTCTTCTTTAGTTATATAATTTCATACATAGTCAAGTCCAATTGACTCTACTCGTAGTTCTCTTTTTTAGCATATAGGTTTGTAGACATAATCGATCTAATCGACTCTATTTGCAGATTTTTTTCATCATAAAGGTTTTGGAGACTATGTTGACCCAATTTACTCTATTCACAAAATATTAAAATCAACACTTGAAAAACACAACATAAAAATTATAAAATAAGCATCTTCAAAACCAACAAGGTTCATTATTACCTTCTCTGTCATACCTACTTTGTATTTACAATTTTATTTTTCACAAGTTTTTAGTTTATAAAATTGCAACCCTACAACAAACTAGCATGACTAGCGCGACACAGTTCTATAGCCTATCTTCTCTCTCAAAGATAAAGTTGACTTGTTCAACTATGTTCTTCCAAATCTTTCTTTTGTAGATTAGTTGTGACTTCATCGACTTTTTTGTATATTTTTCACATATAATGTTTCCTGAATCAACTCTGTACTCTTCATAGTCAAAGGAATTAACCTATTTTTGTAGTAATTAATTTACATTTAATTTTAATTGCTTTCATGTTTAGAGTAATAAACATAGATTAATTAGGTGTATTTTTAATTTACCTATTTAATCACACTATTTTTATCTTTTTCACACACTTTCAAATCACTTTACATAATAAAATATTAAACATTTTTCTTCCCAAGGTTTACGTACTTGGATTTCATCACCAAGGGGGAAGCCAATTTGGTTTTCTATCCAAGTATAAATATGTGGTTGATGTATATATTGGAAAACCACATAAAATTATTATTAACACATGATTGTGAAGTGAGGGAGTAGGCCCAAATACCAATCTAATACCATCACCAATAGAGATCCATTTCAGTCTAAACTACCTAAAACTATCCATATATTAATTTTTAGTTCCTTCTTACAGTCAACTCCCATCAGATTAATTTAAAAATTTATTATAACATAAAAATATTTATGAATGACCAATTAGTCATAATTTACATTACGTTTATTTCTTATTTTTTTATCATTGTATTTTGTATTGTAAAACTTTCACTAGACAATGTTAGTGCAAGGTTTGTGTTGTGTGGTCCAATTAGATCAAACATGTATCTAATTACTTTTGTACTTCACTTTATTTGATTAGATATTATCTAGTAAAAAATTTACCTATTTTTAGAATATTTTCATCCTTATTGATAAAATCTATTATATATTGTTAATCTTACTTATGTTTAGTATATAGTCACTGTTTATGACTATGTATCTTTTTCAACATGTTCCATTTCTCCCTATAGAATCGATAGTCAAGATATCTGTATATGTATCTTTTCAGCCTTTTCTATTTCCTATCTTGTAGTTTATAGTTGATCTATTTGATTGTGTCCTCTTTTCATCTTATTTTATTTCATGTATTTCATTACATAATCAACCTATCTGATTGTGTTATTTGTCCCTATTTTGTTTCCTATTTTATAGAATACTATAGATTGGATCGATTATATATCCTATCAATTTATTTTTTTTCTACCAAATATTTATCCTCTTTAATTTATCATGAATTTACTATTTGAGGATAATATAGAGTTAAATCATAAAAATATGATGAATTTTACCAATCCTAATAGGTTTCCCAAGATTCAGGTTATGGTACCCACCTTGGATGAAAGCAACATTGATGTTTCCACTTGCACTACCAATTATGGGACTCATCCTATTAATCCTAATTTTGTAATCCTTTTTTCTCCCTTGAAGATGAGAATGATTTAGAGTACACAACTAAAATTCTCTTCTTCATAAATGAATTTACTCAACATAGAGGAAAACACCCTTCAACCATTTTAAGTCTTATTATAGGTCCTCAAGTAGAAGAACATCCTTCACTCTCCCCTACTTTCTCTCATAGATTTAGGGGAAAATTTTTCTTTTCCTTTCAACCTTTTCCTTATATTATGTCTCCTTCACACACCATGACATATTCTTCTATAACTTCTTCAACCTCCATGCCAAGTATCTCTACTAATATGGTAGGTGTAAATTGTAGTGGGACTCTTTAAAATACTGTTCCGATTAACCATGCCACTAGTTCATCATGGTAGGTTCAAATTCTACTATAACTATTCAAAAGACTCTTCCCCATTAACCATGCCATTAGTGCATCATTTTATACCAATGTTAACCATGATACTAGTGCATATTTTACTACCAATACTTTTCATGCCACTAGTGTGGCACATGATACTACTCATAGTACAACTCAAGGTATTAATACTAATACTAATGAATCACATGTTGTGCACACTAGTTTTAATTCTACCTAATATAACCAACTCTTATTATAAATACTCAATCAAATGCATAATTTTCAAACCAATAACACAAATCAGATGATGCAGATGCAAATCCATCTCATTAATCTTCAAAATAAACCTCAATAGGTTTCATGGGGAGACCAAAATCTAAATGTCCCTCCACCTCCCTTAGGGATTCCATGGTAACCTTATCTCTCAACCACCCCTCATTAATAAATTAGTTAAACATATATAAAATGAACCTATTGTACCTCAAATTACTAATATTGACATAGGAAGTATCACACCCCCCATCACCTATAATGGGTCCACCAATCCCACATTATAATTAAATACATCTAGTAACCTTTATAAAAATTAGGTCAAACATAATACCTATGCAACTACCAAACTATTAGCTAAAACAATCTCAAGAGATGATTTATATTGGTACAATCAATTAAAAACCCATTCTGTCAATAGCCTTGAAGACTTGGTTAACTTAGTAATCCAAGAATTTCAATCTAGTGATTTTCATGATAATAACTTAGCTCACTTTATAAATTGTAAACAACTTAAAATTGAAATGACACAAGCCTTCATAAAACTATGGAAGAACTTGTCTAACAACTGTGAGAATAATATTATAGATGGCAACCTCTTCCACCTATTCACTAATGTTATCTACCCAAAGTTATAATATCAGGTTAAGATACTCTCTCCAAAAACTTTTTAAGAAGTCCTTGACCAAGATAAGTGACAAAACTTCCTCATGTGCCTATTTGGATGATCAGAACCTAAAATAGGCACTCGTATGATTATTAAAAATAAGAACCATCATGAAACTAATTATGGAATTACCAATACCTATGACACTATTCACAACATTCAAGCAATCACTCCAAACAACACTATAGATTAAGCTCCCCTACAAAAAAACTATACCTTTTATCAAATGAACAAGACTAATTTACACAAACCATTATCCTTTTCTAAAATATAAAAGCATCTTCCAAGACCTATACCACAAGATATTGATCCCACTCATCTAATGAAATCATGGTATAATCCTAGTAAATTTTGTTGGTTTCATGCAAGTTGGGGCCACTCTCACGAGACTTGTAGATAATTACACAATCTAGATATGGATTTTATTCTTAGACCAAACTTTAATAATGAAACAATTATTCACAAGCATATGACATAGATTTTTAATTCCATGAAACACAAAACAAAAAACATGCTTTGAATTAAGCTAATACGCATCTTACTATATACAAATATCCTCTTCCCAACCATCAAGATAACATAAACATGCCTACTCATAAAAATAATGTTGAAAGTATTATAGAATGCACTACTAATGAATAAAATGTGTTTAATATGACTAACATGTGAAGTGTAGATGCTTTTATTGATTATAATCCAACACCCACGCATCACACCTCTCAACCATTTCATTTCATTTGGGACATTTCACCATACCACCTAATGGAATTGGGGAAAAAGGACCTTATAAATTTCCAAGAACCACTCTCAACAACTGAACTTGATTATACCTATCAAACCATTTCTACTCTTCCCCCAACACTTACACACCAAGACAACATTCCCAAAACTTCTAATAGTATTTCTTCAACACAACCACAAGAAATAACTCAGTCAACCATCACACCACCCAAAGTCAATAAATTCATTTATAACTAACTAAAACTAACTAAATGTTATCAAAACAATTTTAATTACACTTCCAACCCTCCTTCATGGGAACTATTACAACATTAGGCCCCTATATCTATCAATCCTCTCATGGGTTATGATGAATGGGACCCCATTATGTAACTTTATCATCTCTCATCTCAAATACCCTTCCTCAAACTAATGTGAACCTCCCCCCATCAATCAAAATTGTTTAATGCAATTGTTGTTTGAAATGAACAACCGTTGTCCTCCTTTGACAGGACACAAAGATACTTTGTGTAGATCTAAAGCTAGTATATTTCAACAATGTGAAGAAATGTCCATACATGTTGATGAAATAGTGGATACCTTTATTTAAATTAGGTTTCCTATCACTTTCATGATTCTTGATGAGATTTTTCTTTATGTGGATGATCCTCCTCTATTGTTTAGCATCCAAATTGGTGATATCCAAGTTAAGCATGCCTTAATTGATGAAGGTTTAATTATTTGAATTGCCTCCCTTGATTTAATTAAGACACATAGATATTATAAATTTAACCTCAAGTAAACACATAACACATGTCAAGGATATGATAGAAGGTAAATTCCTCCTCTCAGTTGCATGCGGCTTCCTATTATCATCTCTCTTGTCACCATCCACATGAAAATTATGATCTTTAACTTTACCCTTTATTATAACATATTGCTTAGTCAACCTTGGAATTATCATATGAGACCAGTCACCTCATCTACATTCTAATGCATCAAATCCCCCCATAATGGAGCTATTTACAAGATTTAAGGAGACACAAACCCTTAGAGTTTTGAACAATTCTAAGAATATGATGTATTTAAAATTCCTACCCTTAAACCTTTGACTAGTGTCTCATTTAATTAATCTCAAATCTTTAATTATCTATTCAATTCCACTTGTGGTTATAATGGTCACCCTAAATTAATCAATAACATTTTACCTAACCTCTTAGATTTTGATAATGATGAGTTGGATGAGATTGGCCTCAAGATCAAAACCTATAATCTATCCCCTCATATCATTTCCTAACTTCCTCCCTCTTCGCAACCTCTATCACATCAATCACCTATTGATGATATACATGTTGTCTTAACCAAGACTAGATATTATATCCATCAAGTATCCTTTAATGATAAAGGCATATATACATGTACCATCAAATTGCATACACCTAACTATGATGATGGTTATGCTTTAGACAACCCATTTTTAGTCAGGTTCATCCAAACTATAAATGTTAAAATTCTTTGATATCATACTTATTTATTTGTCTTTTCATTTGTATTTTAGCATCCCTTCCTTTTCAGTACCTACTACTAGTCTTATTCTTATTTGTCATAGGGTAGAGATGGAATGCTCACATGGTAAACCTATTGCTATAGTATATCCCCTTAGGATAATGATAATTGATCATGATATGATAGTTCCTTACTACTTTAATCAATACCATAATCATTATAGTTTGCTTCCCTTAGATATGATAGATATTAATCATACGCCTTCCATGTGACCAACTTCACCTTCAGCTAAGTTTAGTCTAGTTTCTACTCCCACTCTACCTTTAGATGAGCATGGTTTAGTTTTTATTATAGTCCCACATACCCTTGGTGATGGCCTTCTTTCTTTGTTACATCTTGATCCTATGACTTCCCAATGGGATGATCAAACATATTGTGATATCCACAAAGTTTTTGGTCATTAGACTAAAGATTATTAGTTATATCAGCCACCCCTAGATTATCTTGCTTATTACATTAGTAAACCCCTAAATCCTACTAAAAGCATATATGTTTCTTCCATGCAAAAAATAACCACTATTACACTCATTACTAAAAACTTATGCAATATTTTGACACATTACATACTACTACTACTACTTAGCCCAAAGATAAGGCTCTACCTCCTCTTAAGTTATTATCTAAGTATATCCCTAAATATGGGGAGGTATATTATTTTTGGCACTAGTGTGGTACCCATCATACTAATCTCTACCATATTCTTTAGTAGTAATTTTGTGATCACCCACAATCAACACTTACACTAGCTATTATTCCTTCCATAGGTCACCCACATAATAAGGCTCCTCTTTCTCTTTTAGAGGCACCTCCTTCTCACCCTAAAGATACTATTGACATTTAGATGCCTATTCCTCTCCTTGATTATCCTCTAGATTAGGTCTATCTTGAGCATGATCCTTTAGCTAAACCTATATTTTCAATTGATAAGATTCAGAAGGAAGCATTTGCATAACTTTCCATGAGGATCGATGAGACTTGGTTGTTTTTAGGATCTAGATTCATAGAAATGACTAAAGATTTTTTTGAACAAATGTGTATGAGTTTTTAATTCTCAAAAGCTTATCCTTTGAGTATATCTCCCTCAAATATTTCATAAAAATGTTTCAAATGTCATGGATAATATTTGTGGGAATTTTTTTTAGTATTTGTGAACATGACATGGTGATATTTCACATTATTATTCATTATGATTTTGGATTGGATTTGTGATCCATTTTTATATAGCTTATACACTTGACAATGTGTCAAATTTAGTTTCACTTATCTATTTTACATGGATCATTATATTATGTTTTTTGTGTTTTATATGATTTCATTTACTTTAATATTTCTTATGGATTCTTATCATTATTTTCATTATTGTACACTTTTGTTTATGAGTTCACTTATTTCATGGATTCTTTTTATTTTAAAATTATTTTTTGTTATCTTATCTCACTCAAAAATAAGATAATTATTATTATGATTTGGATTTACAAACCTTGATTCCCTTAGTAAAATTTCTTTACCATATGATCAATTAGAAAATAAGATGTCTCATTGTAATTATATGTATCGGTATAATTTGGATCTCCCTTTATTCATGTATAGTCCTTTCATATACTAAACATACATATGATTGAAACATGATATTACATACGGGTTCACAGGTAAGACTAAGTGTATATTAGATAATATCTTTAGATGCTTAGATTTATTTAAATTGTATCACTTATATCACTCCTATTGGTTATTTCAAATCCATATGGAGGAGGAATCATAAAAGCTATAAAAAATTTAAAATACAAATCATTTAAACATAAGGTAATGATTTAAAAGGTAATATATATAAATTCAAAAGTCAAATCATAATAAAATACATGATTCATAAAACATTTCCTATTTATAATAGAAGCTTAAACTCCATAATTGGCCTCATGATAGAGTCGAGGTCCATTCGGATGTGGTAGGCCAGTAGATTGAGATAGGAGATTAAAAAAATCTTAGTGCTAGCTAATTTCTCACACAAGTACCCAATATTTATACTAGATTAAGATAGTATATATATATATATATATATATATATATACAACACTAGTTTCATCATTGATTATGATAGATAGATGATTTTATATATATATATATATATATATATATATATAATCATCTATCTATCATAATCAATGATGAAACTAGTGTTGTCTATCAAAAGATTAAACCAAATTAAAATCATTTCTCACAAGTGTTAATATCACTATATACTCATCTATCATGAAACTCCTCCATCAGTTACCTCCAAACCAGTGAAAATATATGAGTCACCAGTGAAAATATAGGAGTCACCATCTGAGCCCACCATTTTCCTCTCATTAGTGGCCTCTCTATGGACCAACTATGTCTTAGAATCACTATAGGATCCCCTATACGATAACTAGTGCCTGCATATCCTTACATCAATTACTATGTACCTAGTGATATGATACATTAATGTGTATGAGTTTATAGAGATGCCAACATGTGGCACACATCCACCTTAGTTAATTATATGGGTTCAATATATTAGGATAATAGAGTAAATTATGAAATTAGTGCATTGGGTAATGATCAACCTACATTGGGATTAGGAGGTTACCTATAAATTATTAGTTATATAGAGGTCTATACAAAGGAGATGATTATCATTATAAGGGAATGAAGTAACCATTGATTCTTCTATTGTAAGAGGATATTGGAGTTTGTCCCCTTAAAGAGGCATTATGGAGTTATTCCTTCCTAAAGGATTATTGTATGGTGTTTACCTACCTTAAAGGTATTCTATTTTTGCATATATTGAGCATTTAAGCATCTTGGCCTACCTATATATTTTGTGTTGTGTTGATATAGATTATATTCTACATTATTTTTTAATATTATAAGTATGGATCATACCAATTGGTATCAAAGATTCAATTTGGGCAATTTGTGTGGAGCAAAACCCTAGTTTTTTAAAATTGTCAATATCTTTCAATTAGTTGTGAATTTTTTCCTAATTTTTTTATTAAATATGAAGAAACTTTTAAAGAAGTCTCAATAAAATAATTGAGTCTTTATGATTAGGTTTGAGGGATTTATTGATATTTTAGGGTTTTTTTTTATTTCATCATATCTTTCAATATATAAGCAATGTTTTAAATAAATTTTTATTGATGTTGTATCATAATACAAAAAAATTACAAACAAAATTTCAAAGTTTTTTGAGTCATTTAGAGTCAGTTATTATGATTTTAGGGTTTTTTATATAATCAATCTATAGGCCAAAATTTGTATAAGTTTTTCAAAATTTTTTTACTAAAGTTCTAATATCATAAGGGGATGATACATTCAAAATTTGATATTGTTTTGATAGGTTTTGAATGAGTTATTGACGTTTTAGGGTTTCATGAACCTTAGTTTTTTTTGTGAATCATGAAGTTACAAGTATTTTCAGGGGAGGATGATATTGATGACAGATAATGGTGGATCCCTTTTAAGGAGAATGCTATTCAAAAAAATTTATGGAAAACATGTTTTTCTCTTTCTTTATCTAGGCCTACATAACATTGATTTAAATAGTTGAGTTTCACACAAAGGTATTCTTCATGGAAAGAAATGGAATAGGTCTTCCTAGATCGATGGGATATAAAATAAAAAGAGGATGAAGAATAGGAATAAAATAATGAAGTTAAT
Source organism: Torreya grandis (assembly GCA_037957365.1). Classification (NCBI taxonomy): domain Eukaryota; kingdom Viridiplantae; phylum Streptophyta; class Pinopsida; order Cupressales; family Taxaceae; genus Torreya; species Torreya grandis. The sequence goes on from JARHVA010000310.1 coordinate 1,686,986, forward strand.
GAAGAAGATAATGGAGATGATGAAGAATAAAAATTAGTGGAATAAAATAATGAAAATGAGGAAGAACATGCAAGTGATGAAGAAGAAGAAATCAAGCATAAGGATACTGAGGAGAGTATAGATGGTGCAAAAGGAGAGGTAAGGGATCTCAAAGAAGAAGAATAAGAATTGGATGATAAGGGTCCAAATAATTTGGCTCCAAATAAATCCAAGTCAATTTTTCAATTTCATGGATGCATTCAAAATAATAAGTTGTGTCCATAAAGCCTACTAGCAAGTATAACTTCATCAACATGAATGTGGCCAAGCATCCACATGTTCAAGAAAAGAATATCAAGGAGGTTCATTTAAATGGTTTTAATATTTTAGTGTTTGAATATTTGAAACTCATTATGAAAAAAATATGTTTTTCATTCAAATTTTTATGCTTTGGATATAGATGATGTGGATATGGTTCTTGGATATCCATGGTTAGGACTTTGGTAACAATCAATATTAATTTTAAAAATAAGTTCATGAAGTTTTGGTATAGGAAAAAGGTCACTTTATAGGATATTATAGTTGGGAAAGCATGAAGAACAATCAAGGTAGATCATGAATATGAGATTAAAGCAGGTAAAGAAGAGCATGTGAAAGATTCAGATGAAGAAAAAATACAAGCGAAGAAAAACTCTTCATCTACTCAAGAAACAAAGGAACCACCAAAGGAAAAGGTGGAGGAGGTAGAAGAAAAGGTTGATAAGGTCAAATTATAAGACAATAGTGAGGTATATAGGAACCCACATCATCATGAGAAGAAACAATCATGGAGCCATGTGAGGGAGTGTCATAATAATAGGCACTTTTTCTATATAGGAAATCAAAGTTACAATAATTATGGCTATATATAGAAGCCAAAGAAAGACTACTATGGTCGGGTATTGAATCAATGTAGCAAATTAGCCTATGAAACATGGAATCAATGGGTAAATAACTATGATTTAATATGGAATAATAAATACTATGGCCATGAATAAAATTAGAGTAGCACAATGGAATATGGTATATGGAATCAAAGGAGGAATAATTATTCATGGACACCAAGGTGATATAGTTATGATCATGAATGAAATTAGAGTAGCACATTGACATTTGGAAATAAGGTTAGAAAGCTATCACCTACTAGGATCACATACAGGTAGTTCAATGATCACACTAAGAGAAAAGTGTGAAATGATTTAAAGAACACTCATTATTTCCTTTCTTCCTATGTTTCAAGGATGAAACATGTCAAGGAGGGAAGGAATGCTATGTACCTAGTGATATGATATATTAATATATATGAGTTGATGGGGATGTTGACATGTGGTACACATGCCTCTTAGTTAGTTATATGGGTCCAATATATTAAGATAATGGAGTAAATTTTGAAATTAGTGCATTGGGTAATGGTCAGCCTACATTAGGATTAGGAGGTTACCTATTCATTGTTAGTTAGATAGAGATCTATATAAAGGAGATGATTATCATTGTATGGAAATGAAGTAAGCATTGAATCTTATATTTTAAGAGGATATTGGAGGTTATCCCCTTGAAGAGACATTATGGAGTTATTCCTTCCTAAAGGAGTATTATATGGTGTTGCCCTAACTTAAAGGTATTTTATTTATGCATTTATTGAGTATTTAAGCATCTTGTTGTACATATATATTTTGTGTTGTGTTGATATACATTATATTATAAATTATTTCTAAATATTATAAGTGTGGATCATACCATCAATGATATTTCCATATTCGATGTGATTGTAAGGGCTGCTGGTACCTCTATTATGGTCTATGTTGTGCTCCCTCCTCCCCTACATCCACTTCCATGACATCATCTCCTCCAAGCCCAATTTCATCCCAATATCATGCCTAATAATCCCATGGTATAGTTAATTGAGGCCTAATCATAAATATCTCCACAAGTCCTCCACCTCCTCTTCCTCTTAACTCTCTAGCATGTCATGCCTAATAAATAGGCACTACTAAAGGGGTCTATTTATGAAGAAGTCCTAGTTGTCCAAGTAAGTGATCCACTAGATGAGGTGTTGGCATGTTATTGTAATTGATGTCAAAAGGGTGAATCATGTAACTTTATAATGGTTATTGATGTCAAAGGTGTGTTTGGTCAAGTTCTTGATCATAGTAGTGGCATAAAGAGAGTGTTATCATTGAAGGATGTTGTCATGAGAGAATTTGAAGGCAAGATAAAATTTGAAGGTAAAAGATAATTTGAAGGCAAATAATGTATTATGATTTCATAGAAGTATAGGTCACTGATGTCAAATGTGTATCATGTTAATAAGTATCTTGTGATGGTTGATGTCAAAGGTAACTAAAGATAGATGGTAGTATGTGATATGTTAAGGTACATGAAAGAGTAGGTGAATGAATGAAAAGAGTGTTATTATGAGTTTTTCCATGAGAAAAAAGAGTGTCATAATAAAAATAGAAGAGTGTGGTCATAATATTTATGATGGGTAATGTCATTCATAAAAGAGAGAGTGTCACATGGATGAGAGTTGTCATGAATGTTATGAGCATGGAAAGTACCATGTGAATGAAGCATAGTGAAATGAATGATGAACATTCAGAGAGCATTATCATTAAGGTTTTGGAATATTGTTGTCATAAAAAATAGAGTGGTGTAGTGATATGAGTGTGTTGTGATGTCTTATGTCTACTTTTTTGATGTTTTATTGAGGTCATGACATGGAAATAATAGGTTAAGGTGTCAAGTGCATTGGAAGCTTGAGCCTAGTAATGGCATGGTGAAGGTATGAGATAGTGACTTGATGAGGTGAGTGAAATAAATCATGTGAGAGGTTTTAAATATTGTGTGAGAATGAGAATAAAGTGTGGATTTACTAATAAGTGTTTCAAAGCGAGTCTTTGAAGCTAGGGCCTTCAGTCTTGGTCTGTACCTAGACCATTATTTAGCCCTACCTAGCCTAATGAGGAATGACGATTAGATTTCAAGGTGAATTATGAAGGAGAGAATGAATAGAGGTAATTAAAGTTTTTTCAAGAATGATCATGAACTATGAGGTTATGGTTTGTAGGAAAAGGCATGGAAAGTGGTTTTAAGGTCTCTCGAGTGTATAGAATGAAGGTATGCAAACCTGAGAAGGACTTTGAGGTGTTTTTTGGCATGTATAACCTTTTCATGGGAACATGAGCTATTAAAGAGAGAAGGTAAGGGTCCTAGATAATATATATAGGCATTGGTTTTGGATTTAAGGGGAAATCCTTTATGAATAATCGTTAACACCAAAACTTGTGTTAAACCTCTCTAAAACCCTAATAAGGACCCAATATGAAAGATATTATTAAAATAAAATTAGAATTGATTGAAATGATTAGAAAAAATATTTTATATTTCATTTAATTATCTCATTCACCTCTAAGTGGTATTGAGTTATCAGGTGAGTGAGAAGACCCTACAGGAAAGGGTCTGTTTATGAAGAATTTGTTGTAATAGTCAAAAGTTGACTTAGTAAAAGTATATAAATTAATGGAAGAAGAATTTATAGACACATATTTAATTTAAATTATGGTTTATAGATAGGTTATATACTTTAAGTTTTAAATTTGGTGATTCAAGTAGGCCAGTCACTAATAGACCTAATGAAGCAATAGTGCAAAACCCAAATAGAGATGAAAAGATAAATTTGAGTATGTTTTCATGGTAGAATGATAAAACCAACTACATGGATATGTTTTTAAGGAATTTTATGTCATGTTAATTCTTTTAATAATATTTTTTTAAGGAAAAGAGATGAAAATTTTGAAGCCAAAATGGCTTGTTTGGTTCAGTTTGGTCTATGAGATATAAGGTCATGAGATTGGTCTAAAAGAAAAATATTTTTCTATTATACCATATGAATTTTGTGTTTGAGGATGCTTTGAAGATGTCAAATAATATTTTTAATTCATTACATTTCTTTGAAAGTGTTCATATAGGTATTGGAAGTCAATGTTTCATGACTGTGTTTTGAGTATTCTGGCAGTTCTAAGTGAGTGTTTTGATGAGTTGATTTTGAAGCCTTAAGCTCTAAGTGAAAGTGTATAATGAATTTTTTAATTACCCTAATGTCATGTATGTTATATATATTTATTTATTTTTATCATGTTTGAGTGTCTTAATTGTGTTTAAACTTTAGTATTGAAAGGTAGACTTTTTGGTTTACATAGGCCTAATAGGATTGAGTATAATTGAAGGATTTCATGAAGGGGTTAGACCTAAAAGGTGTTATGGAGATTATAGGATGTTGGATAAGTTATATTTATATGTTTTTTGAAATATTTTTTTGTGTATGGAGATGTAATGTTTTTCAAGGGATCAAATGGTAATGTGTTGATAAGAAGACTTAATGTAATTAGGTCTCCATGAGACCTAAAGGAGGAATAAGGATTATGAGATGTTGTGGCCAAATAATTATGATTGATTCATGTTTTTAACATGAGTTAAGACATATTTTGAAATAAACCAAAGGTGATGAGTGTTTTTGGTTGACCAAGAGGTGTGTGAGTAAGAGTCTTGTAAATAAGCAAGGTATTTTAGGCCTATTTGGTAAGCAGAGAGAAAGTAAATGGATTGATAAATAAATGAGCCTAAGGAGGTCAGGTAACATGTTGTAAACCCTAAAGAGAGAGAAGAGAATAATTTCATGAAAATCATATAGGTTTTTTATAGTTGAAGACCAAGGTCATATGACCTATTCAGTTTTGAAGAGGGCTAGTTGAGTGAAGAAGCCTAAAGACATTTTGAGAGAGATCAAGTGGAGTATAGGTCAAGGAGTGATCATCATATGTTGATTATATATTTAGAGGATATTAGGATTACATCATATATGTATTTATAATGTATTATAGTGGATAAAGTTTAGATATAGAAAATAGAGATTAAAGTGGAAGAGTAGAAGAAAGAAGTGTGATTGGTTGAGTTGGTGTTTGGTCAAAGAGGGATAAGATTCCTTATAGGTTGGTGCTTTTAGAATTGGTTATGGATGATTTTATGCTTGGTTAAGAGGGAGGTGGATTTGCCTCATAGGTTGGTGCTTGTAAAAGTGTCCTTTGAATCAGTTGGTGCTTAGTCATATGGGGTTATATCCTTATAGCAAGTGGGTGCTCGTTAAAGTCAAATGGGTGAGTGATAAATTTAGGTTTGGTATTCCATGTTAGGTTAGTGATCAACTAAATTTGATACATTTTATTATAGGATAATTTGTCCAAAATTTGTTTTAGTCGGTTTTATTCCCCATGAGGGTTTCCCACATATGTGATGAGTTATCTTATTTCATGCTCATGTGATTAGTTATTAATGCATTATTAGATCACTAAGTTACTTTTAATGATTCATGATTGTTTAAGGGTAATTGATTTAATGTTTTTAAAGAATGATTAAGCTACCCCCATTATCAATCATTATGCTTCCAATAATTAGTATCAAAGCATGGTCCTTTGAATCAGGCCTAACAATTGAAAGGATATCCTTGAAGCACAAACATGTCTAGTCAACAAGTACAAGGAGGTTTATCAACCAATAAATATCCTCTCTTTAATGGTACTAACTATGCATTTTGGAGCATCAGAATGAAGATCTATCTAATATCCTTGGGTTGGGACATATTTAAATCTATTATTTATGGATTCAATATACCTTCTACACCACCAAATGATACAACAAGAAAGAAGGTAAGTGAGAACAAGTCTAAGGTAATGAATTCCACTATGTGTGATATTTTAGAGGCAGAATTTGTAAAGGTCATGCATTGTGATATAGCCAAAGGGATTTGAGAAATATTGTTGACCATTTATGAAGGAGACACCAAATTGAAGCTGGTAAAGTTGTAGACCCACCAAAGGTAGCTTGAAATTTTGAGAATGAAGGAGGATGAAAACATTGCATCTTATATATTAAGAGGAGATGAAGAAGTAAATTTCATTAGAGGTATAGTAAAGAAGTTGTAAGAATCAAATATAGTTTAAAAGGTGTTAAGATCCCTAACATCTAAGTTTGATTAGAAGGTATCTACTATGGCATAGATATAATATCTTAACATACTTTATATGGATAAGCTTCATGTCATCTTGATTGCCTATGAAATGAGAACAAGTGATGGAAGACCTTCTAAGAAGTAAGTTTCATTCAAAATTGAGAAAAAAACATAATATAAGAAGGTCAAGGATGATGTTGATACAAAAATTGAGGATGATAAGATATGAGCCATGTTTGTCATAAAACTAATAAAAGGATCAAGCAAGTATAAAGGCAAGTTGTCATTTAAATGCTTTGACTATGGTAAGATTGTTCACTTTGCCTCTAAATATCCTAACAAGGATAAGATTGAGCATGATGAAGAACATGATGAATATCATGATGATGATAAGAAGATATATAAGCATAATAAAATAAAAAAAGATTTTAGAAAGTATGAACTCAAGAAAGGGTCATTCAAGAACAAGAGAAGTTTCTATTCCAAAGAAGACAATAGATCATTTGATATAAGTGACACAAGTACATCTGATAGTGATGATGACAATAATGAAACCTTATTCATGGATATAGAAATAGATGATAAGGGTTGTTCAAAATGGAAAAGTTTTATGGATGATGAATAATCATATGAAGTGAACCTTGAGGTAGAATTGGTGAGTGCTCTAAAGGATTTGAATTTTCAAAGAAGGAAGAATCAGAAACTAAGATCATTGGTTAAGAGTTATGAGGATCAAATCAATCTCTTTGAAGAGAGACTAAGTAACAACACCAATGATCATGAGTAGATCAAAAAATAGTTGGAAACTCATATTGATATTATCTTTACAAGTATTAAGAATAAGGAAGAGGAATGAACCAAGTTTGAAATAGAGATGTAGTCTTTAAAGGCAAAATTAGATCAAGAAACAATCAAGTTGAAGACACATCATAAATTTGAAAAAATTACTAAAGTTATTGGTGATATTTTGAGTATTCAAATGTCTCCACATGACAAGATAGGTCTTGGATTCAAATAATACCAAAAATATAATAATGAAAGTCATGCCTCAAAGACCTATGCATAAACTCTCAAATCTGATACTCAAAGTGATCATTAATAAGTCAAGAGTACCAACATGAAAGTCAGCATGTAGCGACCAATAAGATAACCTAATGAAATGAGATATTAAAAATCACTAAATGGTTATTATTTTTATTGTAATATCTTTTGTCATAGAGAAATTTATTGTAGAATGATATTAAGGGATGAGTTATCATGGGACCATAGGAGAAGGATTAATTAGTCAAGAGGTAAGTACAATAATTTTGTTTGATAAAATTATCATAATATGGGACACATGGAAATATTTTGTCCTAATAGAGTCATAAGGCCCTCAAAACTTAAAAAGGAATATGGAGCTCCTAAAGTTCATGAGAAGGGTTAAAAATTGGTATAGAAGCCAAAGAAAGTCAGGACTAATCATATTGAGCCCAAGAGTCAAGATGGATTATTTGCTAAGGTAGAACAAAGATCAAAAGTGAAGGAATGTCAAGAACACTTTTTATTTGCATATATTGACAAGTCAATCAAAGAGAATCCGAAGGATGACAAGGTGGATGAGTAAATTTCTTTAGTCAAGCCTAAGTGGATTCAAAGGAGGGTTTATTGGTCTCATAACTAAAAGATGATTAAGAAGATTGGTTTTGATATCCACGAATCTCCTAAGTTCATGGTGTTTTGAGATCCCTATGGAAAGGGGTGACTCTATTAAGATTCATGAAGACACTCTTATATTAGTATCAGTGTGAGGTTGTAGTTAAATAAGGATTCATCTTGAGAGGATACTAGGTTGTTTGTGTTGCAAGCTATGAGTTTTTTTTTTGTAGTTTGTATGTATATGACAAAGTGAAAAGTGTAGACACCTAAAACTAGACATAGATAACCTCCAAATAGTATTTTCACCAATTTCCACCCAAATGCATAATTTGGCCTAAAAACACTAAAAAACATTAAAAATATTTGAAATAGATTTATTCAAGTGCTGATTCTAGCTAGGGTATCCCTAAATGGGGCAATGTAATTTGTGGGCCAACTAACTTTGATCAGATCATTCTGAGTCAAAATGCCAATTTTGCACTTGGGAGCTTTGGATTGCTATTTCCTATCAAATCTCTTACAAAAGATGTGTGCCTTTGTTATTTAGTGTTGGCAACATCCTAAATGGGATAATAGATCCAACACATATGACATTGCATCCTAATTCTAATCCAATCAATGTTTGGACCAATAATAAGACATTCTAATTAATTTGAGTAATTTATGCACAAAGTGATTAAACATGATTAAGAGATAATTAAACCAAATTAGAGCCTAATCAAGAATTCTATGGAAACTTTTTAAATAATTTGTTTTGGAAATAAATATTGAATATGTGCATCATCAGGTGACCTCATTTCTTGGGAAGACATCCCTAGGCCATAAATGCCTCAAATATTAGGATTCATGCCTCCCATGCCTCATCAAAGCCTTTTATGCCTCTTAATTTATCATTTATGCCAAATATTGATGCGCCTATTTATCAATTTTAATTGCAAAATTAGGTTAATCCTTAGCCACACATCTCAATCCTAAGATGGATGGTTCAGGTTGATTCTACCCATTTGTAAAAAATCTGAGGCCATGAAAATCATTTTAAAAAAACACAATTTGTGTAAATTTATAATGCAATATTGGTTATAAAATCTTTATGAAAACTAGTGTTACCATGCCAAATTGATTCTAAGCCAAGCCAAATCCAAAGGTGCTAAGGAGAGATGGAGGTAGCCAAGCTTCCATTGATGAGGAATTCATGAGCACAAACTGAGCAAGCCAATCGAAGAATAATTTTGGAGCATTAAGGAAGGTAATTAATGTGTATTTTATTTCATTTTAGTTATGATTTATTCATTTGTCTTTATTTACCAATCTCACCCTAGTAACTAGGAATGAAGATGTTAGTTTAGTGTGTTTTTTGTCAATTTATTTTGTTCATTTTGTCACTAACACAACACTAATCTCCTCTTCTTAGTCAAATTCATAGTTCACAAAAAGAATTTTGGTTAGTATAAGAATTAATTTTAGAGATCAGTTCATGAGGATTCGTGGTATGGAATGCATGTATAAACATAGGATTGTGTCTAGAGACATATGGAATATAGATTGGTCTACAAGAAAAATATGGTAATAGAGATAGATTGGATGTTGTTGATAGAGATGGAAGTATGATGAAATATTTTATATTTTATTGTCATATGAGAGGCAAGGAAAAAGTTGTTTTATGTTTTTAATAGTTGATAGGTTGATTTGTGTTGAGAATTGGTATTCGTATCAAGATGATTGAAGGAGTTTGAGGATGGTTTAAGAGTCCTAACAACTCAAGTGATGATCATAAGATGTGAAGATAAAGGGGGAGTCCCTAATTCTTTAGTTAGTATTAAAAGTGGTGTACCCTAGTGAGTGATCAATATTTTGATCTATATCAGTCATATCAAAGACAAGGTATCTCTTTGCCTTTAATGTCAAAGAGGGAATCATTTGAGAAAAGTGTAGGTTGAGAAAATAGCTAAGTTATGGGAAAAAGTTTAGAATGGGGAGAAGTAGCCTATTTAGAGATGTTTCTAAGATTGGTTTTCATCTTGTTACTCAAGAGGAGATTTTAGAGTTTGAGGGAGATTTATATCTCTATTTTGTGAAGTGTTAAGATAGTGATGTAGAATTCATGAGAAGCATAATTTGTTGAGGTACATTTAAAGTGTTCCAAAAGTTGTTTACAACAACTAGTATGAGGCTAAGGTGAGGTTATGTCAGCATTTCATTAGGTTTTTTATTGAAGTTTAGGTCTAAGGATCAGTTGGCAATTTGTGGAAGACCCTTTGTCATTAATGTCAAAAGGGGGAGAATGAGCATATGGGAAAAGTACCATTTTGAAAGTGATTTTAGATTGTAATGTGTTTTCCATCAATGTTTTTGCCATCATTGACAAAGGGGGAGTTTTTTTAAATGTTGTTGTCATTGATCTCAAAAGTGTGAATCATGTAAAGGCATAATGGTCATTGATGTCAAAGGTCTATTTATTCAAGTGTTTGAGCATAGTAGTGGCATACAAAGAGTGTTGTCATTAAAGGCTATTGTTATGAGAGAATTTAAATGTAAGAGAGAATTTGAAAGAAAGAGGGAATTTGAAGGAAACTAATGTATTATGGTTGCATGAAAGTATATATTCCATTGATGTCAAGGTTCATGTCAAAGGTGTTTCATTTCAAGAAGCATCTTGTGATGGTTGATGTCAAAGGTAACTAAGGATAGATAGTAGTATTTGATATGTCAAGGTACAAGAAAGAGTAGGCGAATGAGATAAAATAGTGTTTCCATGAGAAAGAAGAGTATCATCATAATAAGAGAAGAGTGTGTTCATAAGATTTTTCATGAGTAAGGTCATTAATAAAAGAGAGAGTGTTGCATGGATGAGAGTTGTCATGAATGTTGTGAGCATAAAAGGTGCAGGTCGTGGAAGAGTGTTTGAAGAAAACTAATGTCTATAAAGGAAGCATAATATTTAAAGAGGTATGTGTATAGGAATGTATGTTCATAGTGTGGCATGGTCATGACATGAAGAGTTTTAGGGTGAGCCATGTGAAGGAATCATAGTGAAATATATGATGAGCATTAAGAGAGCATTATCATTGAGGCTATGGAAGATTGTTGTCATAAAAAAGAGAGTGGTTTAGTGATATGAATGTCTTATTATGTATTATGTTTACATTTTTGATGTTTTTTTGAGGTCATGACATGGAAGGAATAGGTTAAGGTGTCAAGTGCATTAGAAGCTTAATCCTAGTCATGGCATGGTGAAGGTATGGATGGTGGCTTGATGAGGTAAGTGAACTCAAGAATGTGAGAGGTTGTGAAGGTTGTGTGAGAATGGTAATAAGGTGTAGATACACTCAAAAGTGTTTCAAAGTGAGTCTTTGAAGGTAGGTCCTTTAATTTTGGTCTGCACCTAGACCATTATTTAACCCTGCCTACCCTAATGAGGCATGAGGATCAGATTTTAAGGTGAATATGTGAAGGAGAAAATGGATAGAGGTAAGTCAAGTTATTTCAAGAGTGATCATGAATTATGAGGTTATGGTTTTTAGGAAAAGGCATGAAATGTGGTTTTGAGGTCTCTTAAGTGCATAGAATGAAGGTATGCAAACCCAAGAAGGACTTTTAGGTGTTCATTGGCATGTGTAATATCTACATAGGAACCTGAGATATTAAGGAGAGATAGGGAAAGGTCCTAGCTAATATCTATAGGCATTGGTTTTGTATTTAAGGGGTAGTACTTTATGAATAATAATTAATACCAAAACCTATATTAAACCTCTATAAAACACTAATATGGACCTGATGTGAAAGATATTTTTAAAATCATCCTAGAATGGATTTAAATTCTTAGTAAACCTATTGGATATTATAGTGAACTCTATTAGATATCTCTAGGTGGTATTGAGTTGTTAGGTGAGTGAGAAGACCCTAAAATAAATGTATTTTTTGTGAATAATTTGTTGTAGTAGTAAAAATTTAACTTGGTTAAAGTAGATAAATTGATGGAGGAAGAAGTTAGTGACCCATATTTCATGTCCATGATGGTTTTTTCACACATTAAGAATTTGTTGTAGTACTCAAAATTTAACTTGGTTAAATTAGATAAATTGATGGAGGAAGAAGTTAGAGACCCATATTTCATGTCTATGATGGTTTTTTCACATATTCTAGGATTTAGGTGTTCAAATTTGGTGATCTAAGTAAGCCAATCGCTAACAGGCCTAATAAAAAATAGTGCAGGACCTAAATAGAGATGATTAGATGAATTTGATTGTGTTTTCCTGGTATAATGATGAAAAAAATGCATGGAGATGTTGTTCAAGAATTTTATGTCATGTTAATTATTTTAAAAATATTTATGGTCAGGAAAAGTGATGAAAATGTTGAATCCAAAATGGCTTATCTGGTTCAGTTTGGTCTATGAGATATAAGGTCATGAGATTGGTTTGAAAGACCAATATTTTTCTATTAGACCATATGAGTTTTATGTTTTATGATGTTTTTAATCTTTAAAAGAATATTTTGAATTAATCAAGAGTCTTTAAAATCATTCATACAAGTGTTGGAGGTTAAATGTTTCATAACTATGTTTTGAGTATTCTATCAGTTCTAAGTGAGTGTTTTGATGAGTTGATATTGAAGCCTTATGCTGTGAGTAAAAGTGTCTAATGAATTTGGTAATGAAATTAAGGTAAATTATATTAGGTATATGTATTTTTTGATCATTTTTGAGTGGATTAAGTGTGTTTTAGCTTTAGTATCTAAAGACAAAGTTTTTGGTATACACAGGCCTAATAGGACTAAGTACTATTTAGGGGTTTCATGAAGGGGTTGGACATAAAAGGTGTTATGGATCTCATAAGATGTTGGATAAGGTCTATTTGGATTTTTTTTGAAATATTTGTTCCATGTATGGATATTTAATGTTTTTCAAGGGATAAAATGGTAATGTATTGATAAGAAGGCCAAATGCAATTAGGTCTCCATGAGACCTAAAGGAGGAATAAGGATTATAAGATGTTGTGTCTAAATAATTATGATTGATTAATTTTTGTAACATGTGTTAACACATATTTTTTAATCAACTAACGGTGGTGATTATGTTGGGATGACCAAGAGGTGTATGAGTAAGAGTATTGTATATAAACAAGGTATTTTAGTCCTATTTAGTAAGCATATAACAATTGAATGGATTGATAAATCAATGAGCCTATGGAGGTTGGGTAACATGTTTTAAAACCTTAAGAGAGAGAATATAAGAATTTCATGAAAATAATATAGGTGTTCTATAGTTCAAGATCAAGGTCATATGACCTATTTAGCATTAAAGAGGTCTAGCTGAGTGAAGAACCCTAGAGGCATTTTGAGAGAGATAAAGTGGAGTAGAGCTGAAAGAGTGATCATAATATGTTTATTATCTATTGAGAGGCTATCAGAGATATATAAAATATGTTCTTATGATTTATGATAGTGGATATATTTCATATGGATTAGATAGAGGGTTCAGTGGAAGAGTAGAAGAAAAAAGTGTGATTAGCTGAGTTGGTGCTTGGTCAAAGATATAGTTGAAGCTTCCTTACAGGTTGGTACTTGTATAATTAGTCTTGGTTGAGTTGGTTCTTAGTTAAGAGGGAGTAATATTTACCTTGTATCTTGGCTCTTGAATGAGATTCTTTTGATTGGGTTGGTTCTTAGTCATAGGGGGATGTAGCCTCTTAGCAAGTGGGTGCTTTCTAATGTCAAGTGGGTGCCTCCTAGCAAGTTGTATAATTTTTTCAAAAAATATCATTTTATACCAAGTAATGAGATTATTTTTTTAAATACTATGACTCTTAAAGTAATGGTATTATCCTAAAAATAGTGATATTATCATTCAAATTCATGGTATTATGACTAAATGCTTAGCGATTAGTTATAATACCACAATTCTTAAAGTTATAGGATTATCCTGCAAGTAATGGGATTGCTCTGTCAAGTAGCAGTATTGCACCACTATGACAAACTAAGAGATAATTTTTATAACTTCATTGTTTAAAAATAATTTTAGCTTCAAATCTAAACCTCTTGATAACATTTTCTTGTAGGACCAACTTGGAAAATTGTTAAAATGTGTTTAAAACATCTTTTGCATGCCTTAAAATGAACTAGGAACATTATTTTGATGCTTAATGTAATGTTTAGTTGATTAAGTAAGTTTTTAGCATTAGTTTTCAAATTTAAAAATCTTAAGACCAAGGGGTCAAATGAACACCACCACATCTTTCATTTGGGCTTAAAATTGAACACACTTGTCATTTTTGTCTTCAATGGTTGCTTGATCTAATTTTGTTTAGCAAAGAAAGGGGTGTTGTGTGTTTGTTCTTCTATTTGTACCCTTTAGGGAACCCTTGGAATAAAAATCACCATTCTTATTACAAATTTCCTAGTCTAAGGCATATAAATAATTACATCTAAAACACTCCCCAAAATATCATCAAAGTTTGGGTGACCTTGAAAATGACCCTAAAGTATTTCTCTTTTAGTCTTTTATTTCATGCAAACTTGGCTTAAAAGGGGGAGTTAATTACCTCTTAGAGTTATTTAGGGAATATTTGACTTGGGTTTTCATCTCCCAACATTGAATTCACTTAATCATTCTAAGTCACTCATGAGATGTATTTGCATTTGGACATCACACTACACTAAGTGAATAGCAGGATGTAGTGGTTGTAAAAAGGACTCAACATTTTTATAACTAGCTAATGCCATGGTCACCCAAATTTATTGTTTGTATTTTGAATCATTTGATGTGAAATTCATTATGAAATTTATTCCCCTGGATATGTTTAAAACTTAATACTTTATTGAACCCTACATTTCCATACCCTTGCTAGGATTTGGACGATTATACTTAGTGTATTTTGGTCATTTTTGCTTGGTATATTTTAAGACTAAAACTTGTTTGTTTGTTAATAAGCCATGTCAAAACCAATTTATATATACATCACTCTTTTTTTAAAAGAGGAATTATGCTGGCTATTTTACACCACACTTGTGCCTAGAAATTTTTAAGCTTGTTTGTGTGTGTGTCAATTTGAGTTTCAGAGGGTAGTGTTATGCTACCCAAATCATGTCAAAACATTTTGATCCTTTTTAAGACTTTAAAAAATAACATAGATCACATAATTATAGCATGTTTATGCTGTTGGGCTACTCAATTTGTTTCAAGACTAGTTTACCTTGTATCAAAAATCATTTATTTCAAAACCATGTCATGTATGCCATTTAGACCTTTGTCTTGTGCCATCATGCTATATAATCTTGTCTAGTTTGTTTGGTTAGATCCTAGTCTTAAAAATTGAGTTTTTAATTAGCCTTATCAAATTTTGGATTCAAACATTGATTGATTTTTGTTTATGCCTCAATTTGTGGGGCTAATACACTGATCTTTCTCTTTTGGGTTTCATAACTTCAGTTAGTTGATTACCCAAATTTGAAAACTATGATGGTTTGTTTGTTCAGTACCTATCCTTATCATTATTTGTGCCTTTATTTGGGAAAACATAACATTTATTCAAATAGTCTTTTGCCTTATTCCTTATGCCAAATGATCATGTTTATGTTTGATTATGTGTGCTGGCTCTATGTCAAAGCTGTTCCCAAACTTATTAGATTAAATCAAATCATATTAGCCTTTGTTTTAAGTCTATATTTTCATGTCATTTGGCCAAAACTCCTAGTGTATGCCTATTTTTTTATCCTATATTTTGAATTTGGACAAAATACCTAGTAACTCAAATTTTCCCTTTCCTAGTTTAGACCTTGTTTGGAACACTTTGACCTAGACCTTTGATATGCTGATTTTTATTTAGACACTTGACCTTTTATGCATATGAAATTTGAATTTAGACATTTGATTTTAGGTTTTTTTATGCCAAGTCTTAGCACAAATCATTTTGGAGATACAACTCTACTTTTAGACCACATTGGAGATACAACTCCACCTTTTGACCAAGTTAGACCAAGCTTGAACCATTTGTCCTTTGGATATAGTTTTTTCAGATTTTGTAGAACTCTAAGCCTTTTTTTTGGTGATTTCATCATTTAAGTGAATATGTCTCACTACAATTATGGTGGATTCATGTACAATCCAACTTATGATAGAATGGCCACAAAAAATCCCACTAGGAACCCCTATAGAGAGATTTTCTAAGGAGTTTTATTATTCTCCCTACAATACTCTAAATGGGGAACATAGTAAAAATCCACAAAATCCAAATTGAGACCTTGATTGGTATGAAGAGGCTTGTAAGTACTTTGAAGACCAAACTATAGATAATGTTTTTTGGGATATGAATCCATACCCTCTTTAAAATAATTAGTACATGGAACACAATCAAGAACCAACTTATGATCCAACTCATAACTAGGATGATATGGTTTATGAGGAAGACTTGGATGCTTTGGATTTTGTGAGTAATCAGGCTCCACCACATTATGCCATTTCTATTCCAAGATCACAATGTCACACCATTCCCATACCAAGACCTCATCCTTTAGATTGTGTGAGTGATCAATCTCAATAATGCCAAACCATTTCTATACTAGGACCTCATCCTTTATCTTATGTGAGCACTCAAGATCCATAACACCCCTTCATCATTCTAGGACCTAGTCCTTTAGCTTGTACAAGTAATAAAGCACCATAATGCCCTATCCTCACCATTTTAGGATGTTGTCCTTTGGCTCATATGAGAAATCATGCTCCATAGTTCCATACCATTATCCATCCACAACCGATCCCATCCAAACCTCAACCAATCCAATCATTCAAAGACCAAACTATGTTTAAAACTTGTATTTTCCAACTCATTGGAAACTAAGGCCAAAATAACCAATCAATTTGAGATATTTTTGTTGAACCAACCATTTGTGATAAGTTAACCTATGATGAATTACCTATTGATCCTATAGTAGTTATTAAGGAATCTCACTCTGACGAGCTAGTCTTTACTTAGTCACTTCTTAATGATTATAACTGCCTTTAGGAAAATCATTACCTTAACCATATGCATATTTTTCAAGAGCCTCCTATTGACAAGCTAGTCTCTAAGGAGTTGTCTCTTTACCTTTTTCCCATCCTAGAGGATTCTCACTTTGACAAACTAATATTTGTGGATCCCATTGTGCCATCACAAGCTATTACTTGTCCAATACCAAAACATTGAGCAATACATCATTGTAATAGAGTACTCATTATAGTTAGAGTTAGAGTTAGAGTCAGGTTCTATTCTTGAATTGACATCAAATTTATCATCAAAATATGAATCAACATCAATCTCAACCTTAGATTCAGAGTCCCTTGAGTTAGAAATAGATTCAGTAGAGGAATATGTTCATGGTTGTTATAACATTGGTTATGCATGCCTCATAGATTAATTTGAATACATTTGTGATCTTTATATAGTTTTTGAGGATGAGTACTTTAGCTTCAACATGAGCTACCCTAATATCTTCTATGAGGATTGTATGGCCTCTCCCCATTCTATTACTATTCCATAGGCCATTACCATCAACCAAAATAGCCATATTATTGACATTCCATCTCCCATAAGTGTCGATTGGGATTAAAAAATCACACATTTTTGAAATACATCCATGGTGACGTAGTATTTGAAAAAGAGCAAGGAGGCCAAGACCACATTCATATAACAAAAGAACACTCTCCTAGTGAAACCTTTTTAGAGGCACTAGGGCATAATCAAATTTAGAACTAAACATCTTCTAGTGAAACTTTTTTGGAATCTCTAGAAGACAATCAAATTCAAAAGTCAAAATTCCTTAGTGAAACCTTTTCAGAGGTGCTACAGGACAATCAAGACAATTTCATTAGTGAAAAACTCATTGAGGCATCAATAGCTAAGCACAAAAGTTATTCACTACTTGATGTAGATCAAATCAAAATAGCTTCCAATCTATAGCCTAATCAGATGGTAGCTAATCTCAAGATCAAACAATAGAAAAATATAGTGGTCCTATTAAGAGAAACAGTCTTCATCCCCACAACATCCAAAGTTATGTCAAATTCAACATCAACAACATTGCATGTGACTAAAAGTTCTGATCTTCATTTATTTCCATACCATTCCACATTCCATTATCATCTATCATTCCATTTCACAAACAAACCTATCATCTAAATTTTATCCCTCTTTACCATACATGGTCACACTTTCCTTTGTAGAGGATACACAGATACCTTGTCTCAATGCTTGACAAAATCAAAATCAATGACCAATGAAGATCACAAAAACATTCTTGACAACCAAATCTGTAGCTAGTTCTTAATAGAATAACTATTTAAATGAGGTGTGGGATATCAATTAAGATGATTGAGTATTCTATTTTTATCATTTTTTGATTAGGACATGCATCTCCCCATCAGAAGGAACAACAAAATCAAAAACCACACCTAAGCCAAAAACATGTATTATACCATTTCATTTCCATGCCATTGCCATTGTTACATATCCATTTTCCATTGTTACATATTCCTGCTATTCACCCTATCACTTGGGGGTAAACCCTCTTACCATTTTATCCATCTTATCAATCCATTCCTATTTAGACCAAAGCCTATTTTTACTCATCCTATCCAATCCTATTTTGATCTTGGTTACTTTGGTTCTTCCTACACTTTTTGTGAGAGGATTCCAATCAAGTTTGAATAACCAATCTAATTCATGTTTACAATGACAGTCTATGAGATTAGCGTGACAGTTGATCTGGTAAGATATCTTTCATCCCATCAAGTTTATGTATGTGAGCCTAATTATAACCACGTATGGGCAAATCAGTGTCTCACTAGTCTTGCTACTAATTATAACCACTTATGGGCAAATTAGTATCATTGACCTATGCTATTGTATCTTAGTTATAACCACTTATGGGTAAATTAGGGGCAACACTTGTTTAACATGCATTGTCACATCACCTTGCCATTACTATTTTCATTTTATTGGCCATTTGCTAGATTTGAGAACTTGTTGGGACCTAATTGGTTTTTCCCTACCTATGACTTGTGGTCATTTCAAGACTATGTGGGTCATGATCAATTAATGTTGAGGTCATCTTAGTCCCCCTTTCTATACACTCGCACCAACTTACAAGCAATCTAAGCCAAATGCTCTCGTCATTTTGTGAGTAGGTATCTTGTCATTCTCTAATGAGTTAAGATACCTCAAAATGCCAAAAACATTCATAACATTTCAAAAATCCAAAAAAATTGTCCTATCTAAGACTAGTCAATTATACTCAATCTACCTTACTAGGGCATGGTCATTGTTAGGATGCTTTCTTTTGCTTTTATTTTCAGGGTTTCTATTTGTTTATTTCAAGTTGTTTGTTTATTCACTGACCTATTTCTTTTCTTTTAGCACTGTTGCCTTGACTCAATCTATATGTGTTCATTAGGTGATTCCTTGAAAACATTATTCTTGAGTCCATCCATATTCATATGTTAGCATTGTCATTATGGTTTTTATCATTAGTATTTTATTTTTGAGTGTTTATTGGATATCAAGAGTCAATCCTTATGCATTTTTTGGCCAAGTCTTCATTGTGTTCTATCATGATGCCTACTATCACATGCTACATCAAAAATTAACTTCAAGAAGGTTTACAATCAATGGAGCTACATAAGTTTCTCCTTGGCACCTTGGAAAATCCTTCCATCCCACCCTTGATCAAATTAACCCATTGACCATTTTAGTTGTGTCATTGATAATCAAGATTAGCATCTCCTCATTGTCATGTATAATTTAATATTTTTTATTGATGAATATTATTCTTCTATTCATCTCTTTCATAATTTTGTGCCTGCTCATCTTTAATCTATATTCTAGGTTATATCCTTGCATTATGATTGCTAATCAACCCTAATTGGGGCACAATCATCTTTATCCAATCCAGGTCCTCTTAATGGTTATAACCACGTATGGGAAAATAATTATTTTGACTTTTATTCCTAGTTATAACCACCTTTGGGAAAATTAACATCCTTTTTAAATTAATGCATGCAAGCATTTTCTCATTTGGATTAATCTCAACAATAGGTTAATTCACCTTTATTATTATTTATTTTTGAGGGACCATCCATCAACATATGTGATTCCCACTCCCTCGAGGGGGCATCATCATAGGCTTCCCAAAATCATTTGGATCTTTGTTATTTAATCATCATCTTCTTGTTGGCATAGAGGCCATCTCTCAATATTTGAGAAGACATTGCTTTTCCTATGGTTTACAACATCTTCCCAAATAGGGGCAAACTATAGACACCTAAAACTAGCCATTGATAACCTCCAACCAAGATTTTGACCAATTTCTACCTGAAATGCATAATTTGGCCTAAAAACACTAAAACACATTAAAAATATTTGAAACTAATATATTCAAGTGCTGATTTTGGCTAGGGTATCCCTACATGTGGCAATGTAATTTATGGGCTAGCTAACTTTGATTAGATCATTCCAAGTTAAAATGCCAATTTTGCACCTAGGTGATTTGGATTTCTCTTTTCTATCAAATCTCTTACACAAGATACATGCCTTTGTTATTTGGTGTTGACAACATCCTAAACAGGATAATGGATCTAATGAATATAACATTGCATCCTAATTCTAATCCAGTCAATGTTTGGACCAATAACAAGGCTTTATGATCAATTTGAGTAATTTGTGCACAAAGTTCTTAAACATGCTTAAGAGATAATTAAACCAAATTAGATCCTAATCAAGACTTACATGAAAACTTGTTGAATAATTTGTGTTGGAAATGAATATTAAATATTTGCATCATCAGGTGACCTCATTTCTTAGGAAGACATCCCTAGGCCATAAATGCCACAAATATTAGGATTCATGCCTCCCATGCCTCGTCAAATCCCTCCATACCTCTTAATTTCTCATGTATCCCAAATATTAATGAGCCTATTTATCAATTTTAATTGCAAAATTAGATTAATCCTTATCCACACATCTCAATCCTAAGATGGATGGTTCAGGTTGATTCTACCCATTTCCAAAAATTTATAAATAGAGAGGCCATGAACATCATTTAAAAAAGATTAATTTGTGTAAAGTTATAATGTTGGATTGGTTCTAAAAGCTTCAGAAAACTAGTGTTACCATACCAAATTGATTTCAAGCCAAGCCAAATCAAAACGTGCCAAGGAGAGATGGAGGTATCCAAGCTTCCATTGGTGAAGACTTCATGAGTAAAAACTGAGCAATCCAATCAAAGAATACTTTTGGAGCATCAAGAAAAGTAAGGAATGTGTGTTTTCTTGCATTTTAGTTTTGATATGTTCATTTATATTTCTTCACCAAGCTCACCCTAGTAATTAGTCATGAAGATGTTAGTTTATTGTGTTTTTTGTCAATTTGTTTTATTCATTTTGTCACTAACACAACACTAATCTCTTCTTCTTAGTCAAATTCCTAGTTCAAAAAAAGATTTTTCGTTAGTATAAGAATTGATTTTAGAGATCCGTTCATGAATATTCATGGTATGGAATGCATGAGGAATGTGTTTTTTCTTGCATTTTATTTATGATTTATTCATTTGTATTTCTTTACCAAGCTCACCCTAGTAACTAGGCATGAAGATGTTAGTTTAGTGTGTTTTTTGTCAATTTATTTTATTCATTTTGTCACTAACACAACACTAATCTCATCTTCTTAGTCAAATTTCTAGTTCATAAAAAGATTTTTGGTTAGAATTTATTTTAGATATCATTTCATGAGGATTCATGGTATGGAATGCATGTATAAGCATAGGATTGTGTCTAGAGACATATGGAATATAGATTGGTCTATAAGAACAATATGGTAATAGAGATAAGTTGGATGTTGTTGATAGAGCTAGAAGTATGATGAAAGCTTATATATTTTATTGGCATATGAGAGGTGAAAAAAAAGTTGTTTTATGTTTCTAATAGTTGATAGCTTGATTTGTGTTGAGAATTGGTATTCGTATCAAGATGATTGAAGAAATTTGAGGATGGTTTAAGAGTCCTGACGACTCAAGTGATGATCATAAGATGTGAAGATAAAGGGGGACTCCCTAATTATTTAGTTAGTGTTAGAAGTGGTGTAGCCTAGTGAGTGATCAATATTTTGATCTATATCTGTCATATCAAGGATGAGGTATCTCTTTGCCTTTAATGTCAAAGAGGGAATCATTTGAGAAAAGTCTAGGTTGAGAAAAGAGCTAAGTTCTTGGAAAAAGTTTAGAATGGGGAGAATTAGCCTATTTAGAGATGTTTCTAAGATTGGTTTTCATCTTGTTACTCAAGAGGAGATTTTGCAATTTGAGGGAGATTTATATCTCTATGTTGTGAAGTGTTAATATAGTGATGTAGAATTCATGAGAAGCATGGTTTATTGAGGTACATTTCAAGTGTTCCAAAAGTTGTTTACAACAACTGGTATGAGGCTAAGGTGAGTTTATGTTAGCATTTCATTATGTTTTTTTATTGAAGTTTAGGTTCAAGGATCAGATGGAAATTTATGGAAGATACTTTGTCTTAATGTCAAAAGGGGGAGAATGAGCATATGGGAAAATTACCATTTTGAAGTGATTTTAGATTGTAGTGTGTTTTGTATCAATGTGTTTGCCATCATTGACAAAGGGGGAGTTTGTTGTCATGTTGTAATTGATGCCAAAAGTGTGCATAATGTAAAGGCATAATGGTCATTGATGTCAAAGGTATATTTATTCAAGTGTTTGAGCATAGTAGTGGCATAAGGAGAGTGTTGTAATTGAAGGATGTTGTTATGAGAGAATTTGAAGGTAAGAGAGAATTTGAAGGAAACTAATGTATTATGGTTACATGAAAGTATATGTCATTGATGTCAAGGTTCATTTCAAGGTTCATGTCAAGAAACATCTTGTGATGTTTGATGTCAAAGGTAACTAAGGATAGATGGTAGTATTTGATATGTCAAGGTACAAGAAGGAGTAGGTGAATGAGAGAAAATAGTGTTGTCATGAGTGTTGCCATGAGAAAGAAGAGTGTCATAATAATAAGAGAAGATTATTTTCATAAGATTTTTCATGATTAAGGTCATTCATAATAGAGAGAGTGTTGCATGGATGAGAGTCATCATGAATGTTGTGAGCATAGAAAGTGCAGGTCATGGAAGAATATTTGAAGATAACTAATGTCTAGAAAGAAGCATAGTATATAAAGAGGTCTATACAAATCATTAATATCATGATATGAAGAGGTATGTGTATAGGAATGTATGTTCATAGTGTGGCATAGTCATGACATGAAGAGTTTTAGGGTGAGACATGTGAAGGAATCATAGTGAAATGTATGATGAGAATTAAGAGAGAATTAACATTGAGGCTATGGAAGATTGTTGTCATCAAAAAGAGAGTGGTGTAGTGATATGAATGTGTTATTATGTATTATGTCTAATTTTTTGGTGTTTTTTTTTAGGTAATGACATGGAAGGAATAGGTCAAGGTGTCAAGTGCATTAGAAGCTTGAGCCTAGTCATTGTATGGTGAAGGTATGAGATGGTGGCTTAATGAGGTAAGTGAACTCAGGTATGTGAGAGGTTGTGAAGTTTGTGTGAGAATGAGAATAAGGTGTATATGTACTTATAATTGTTTCAAAGTGTGTCTTTGAAGGTATGTCCTTTAATTTTGGTTTACAACTAGACAATTTTGTAGCCCTGCCTACCCTAATGAGGCATGAGGATCAGATTTCAAGGTGAATATGTGAATTATAAAATGGATAGAGGTAAGTCAAGTTGTTTCAAGAGTGATCATGACTTATGAGGTTATGTTTTGTAGGAAAAGGCATGGAAAGTGGTATTGAGGTCTCTTGAGTGCATAGAATGAAGGTATGTAAACCCAAGAAGGACTTTTAGGTGTTCATTGGCATGAGTAATCTCTACATAGGAACTTGCGATATTAAGGAGAGATAGGGAAGGGTCTTAGCTAATGTCTTTAGGCATTGGTTTTGTATTTAAGGTGTAGTACTTTATGAACAATATTTAACACCAAAACCTATGTTAAACCTCTCTAAAACCCTAATATGAACCTAATGTGAAAGATCTTATTCAAATCAACTTCGAATGGATTTAAATTCTTAGTAAACCTATTAGATATTATAGTGAACTCTGTTAGGTAGCTCTAGGTGGTATTGAATTGTCAGGTGAGTGAGAAGACCCTATAATAAAGGGATTTTTTTTGAATACTTTGTTATATTAGTAAAAAGTTAACTTGGTTAAAGTAGATAAATTGATGGATGAAGAAGTTAGTGACCCATATTTCATGTCCATGATGGATTTTACACATTAAGAATTTGTTATAGTAGACAAAATTTGACTTAGTTAAAGTAGATAAATTGATGGAGGAAGAAGTTATAGACCCATATTTAATTTCCATGATTTTTTTTTCACATTTTATAGGCATTAGGTGTTCAAATTTGGTGATCTAAGTAAGCCAGTCACTAACAGGCCTAATAAAAAATAGTGCAAAACCTAGATAGAGATGAGAAGATGAATTTTATTGTGTTTTCATGGTATAATGATGAAACCAAATACATGGAGATGTTTCTCAAGAATTTTATGTCATGTTAATTATTTAGAAAATCTTTGTGGTTAGGAAAAGAGATGAAAATGTTGAATCCAAAATGGCTTATCTAGTTCAGTTTGGTCTATGAGATATAAGGTTCTAAGATTAGTTTGAAAGACCAATATTTTTATATTAGACCATATGATTTTTATGGTTTAGGATGTTTTTAATATTTCAAATAATATTTTTAATGAATCAAGAGTCTTTTAAAGTGTTCATACAAGTGTTGGAGGTTAAATGTTTCATGACTGTGTTTTGAGTATTGTGTCAGTTCTAAGTGAGTGTTTTGATGAGTTGATATTGAAGCCTTACGCTTCGAGTGAATGTGTCTAATTAATTTGGTAATGAACATAAGGTCATGTATGTTATGTATATGTATTTTTTTGATTATGTTTTAGTGGCTTAAGTGTGTTTGAGATTCAATATTGAAAGGCAGACTTTTTGGTATACATAGGCCTAATAGGACTAAGTACTATTGAGGGGTTAGACATAAAAGGTGTTGTGGATCTCATAGGATGTTGTATAAGGTATATTTGGATGTTTTTTTAAATATGTGTTCCATGTATGGATATTTAATGTTTTCCAAGGGATCAAATGGTAATGTATTGATAAAAAGACTAAATGTAATTAGGTCTCCATGAGACCTAAAGGAGGAATAAGGCTTATAAGATGTGTCTAGATAATTATGATTGATTAATTTTTGTAACATGTGTTAAAACCTATTATTTAATGAAATAATGGTATTTATTGTGTGTGGATCACCAAGAGGTGTGTGAGTAAGGCTATTATATATAAATAAGGCATTTTAGGCCTATTGAGTAAGCATAGAGCAATTGAATGGATTGTTAAATCAATGAGCCTAAGGAGGTTGGGTAACATGTTTTAAAACCTAAATAAAGAGAAGATAATAATTTCATGAAAATCATATAGGTGTTTTATAGTTCAATATTAGGGTCCTATTTGGTTTTGAAGAGGGCTAGTTGAGCAAAGAACCCTAGAGGCATTTTGAGAGAGATCAAATGGAGTAGAGATAACAGAGTGATCATAATGTGTTTATTATCTATTTAGAGGCTATAAAAGTTATGTAAAATATGTTTTTCTAATTTATTATAGTGGATAAAGTTTAGATAGAGAAGATAGAGGGGTGAGTGGAAGAGTAGAAGAAAGAAGTGTGATTGGCTTAGTTGGTGTTTGGTCAAAGAGATAGTTGAAGCTTCCTTGTAGGTTGGTGCTTGAAAAATTAGTATTGGATAATTTGGTGATTGGTTAAGAGGGAGTTATAGATACATTTTAGGTTGGTTCTTGAATAATTTTCCTTTGACTGAGTTGGTTCTTAGTCATAGGGGGTTGTATCCTCCTAGCAAGTGGGTGCTTTCTAAAGTCAAGTGGGTACTTGAAAAATTTGGGGTTGGTGCTCCATGTTGGATTGGTGCTCAACTAAATTTAATAAATTATCTCATAAGATATTTTTTATAATATTTGTTTTAGTTGGTTTTATTCTCCATGAGGGTTTCCCACATATGTGATGAGTTATCTTGTTTTATGCTCGTGGTTAGTTTTTAATGAAATGTTAGATCACTAAGTTACTTTAAATGATTCATGATTGTTTTAGGGTAATGGATTGAATTTATTTAAAAAATAATTCACACCCCCTCTCAATCATTATGATTTCAACATGAGGCTTCACCCACTAAGCATAGTGGCTCATGATAAACACATGTGCCAAACTTATAAAAATGGTAGCACGACTTATCCATATAGTAACTATGTGAGTGTATCACTACCATACTATGTGCCCTCATGTGATAGTCTATAATGTTATAAAATGGGGCACGAGCCATGATACATGGTCCTACCTCCATAAAATGACCTGAGTTAACCTATCATTGACCACATGGGGTAAGTTAGCCATCCAATACATAGGGAATCTCTCATATATCCATGTGCTCAATAGAATAATAGGTCCCATCATATTCTATCACTGGGATAACATCCCATACGTATCATACATGAGCTAGACCTAAATGATAAAACCTAAATCATATAACTCTCCCTAATCTAAAATCAACTGGCACAATGCTATCACATATAGTACCTTGCCATCCAAATTATACATAACAATTGTTCTATCACAAGCCTTATCATAGCCTTCTAGATATCTAAAATGGCCATAAGATAAACATTGAACAAAATCAAATGTAATCTTGGATAGATCATATCTGATCCTATACCCCACTAATCCAAGGCTTGTATCTCATCCTCTAACTCTAGGTTGTATCACAAATCATCAGTATCCCACTTATAGGAATTCCAAGGAATACATGGACATCCTCCAAGGTGATCAATGCCTCTATGGTATCCCCCTTCACCTCCCATCAAAAAGTGTTGGTTAACCATTCCCATGCTCTTAGGAACATGGAAATGATATCAACACTCATAAGAATCCATCTCATCCCCATAATACCTTTGAATCCCAAGGTGATCAGTGGAGACCTATCCACATATGCCAACTACTCCAATATATTTGATAGTTGGGATGCATCCACTAGGCACCAAAATCTCTAGTGTCCTTCCAAAATATCAAAAAATAGAGGATGTATTAGATCTTGATGTCATAATAATTAAAATTCATTCTTAAATATTCTAAAAAATTATTACAAATTAACTATTTCATCAGCTTACCTGATTTAGTTGTCTAGTTTTCTTATTTTTCTACACAATTAGCCTATTTGATACTAAATCAGACTTGTCATAGTTCTAGCATACTAAATCAGCCCTATGGTACATATTTTTCCCCTTATAGCAAAATGTATTTTCCACATAGTAAAAAATACATTGTCTAGAGGGTACTATATCATCCATCTTCCTATTTCAAACTATATTTGCCTACTACTATAAAATCAACCATCTTTAGTGATACTATTTTAGCCCACTACTACATAGTCAACCCCCTATTTTTCTCTTGCCTTATAAATTGAGTCAATAGGGTCAAAAAATTTCTTTCCCTATGATGAATTTTTGACCATTTACCATAAATGCCTTGGGCATTTATTGTTCTGATTCTTTCCTACCCAATACCCCATTCTAACCCTAGTTTACCTAAAAATTTATTAGGGTTAGTTTTAGTGTCTAGATTTTTTCTACCATCTAATTTTATATATTTAGCTTAATTTCAATTAAAATTTATAAAAAATTTTACATTAATGATTTATTACCTATGGTTCACCTATTACGGCTGTTATGTGTCATCCACATCATAGTTTTCATCTTCTCACCATGCTCGGTCTCTAGGCTCAAACTAGATCTCTCAGAGCAATTTTTTCTTAGAATAGTAAAAAATGAGTTTATTTTCACTGTATTTATAGTTACTATTCAAAATTATTTATGTGACAAATATTTATAATTAGATTCTATTCTTTAACCATATATTTGTCGCTACTAGCTCTTTTTTTGAACCATAAGATGTTCTATAATTTTGACATTGTAGAGAATATTTTCGCATATTACATGTATATTTTGCAATTTTTTTTTGATAATTTCTATAGGTTCACCTAATGTTCTCTGTTAGGATTTAATCCATTACGTGTGAAAGACCCAAAGTCTTAAATGTGCACAACACACAATTTGGTCAATCTCAATAACATGTTTTTATTAATTAGAAACATTATAATATATAACAATAATTGAATAAATATATAATATATAATAGGTTATTTTTTTTAATAACTAGTAACTAACATCCCTCAAATCTCTCACAGCCTATTAACCATCTAGGCTAATAACAATATGAGATATATTATTTGCTATTAATAATATATCTAACTACCAAACTTACTTCCCAATAATAACATTACCGTATTGACTATACAGTAACTAAAAACTAACAATAAATAGTTATTTACCACCATGTAAATACTAAACCTTAACATTCCCTCCCTTAGTGTTTACATGGGGAGAGAAGGGACAACTACACATCACTATATTTCCCTCCCATAATGTGGATGTTGGGATCACCCAAAAATGCATCTAATACAAAATTTACAAAAATTAATTAAGAGAGGAAATTATTACAAATGTTCCTTTTAAACATAGGCTTATTTGAAAATCAAAATTTAAAAAGGACTTGACTCACAAGACTCTAGACTTTAGACACACATAAATAACTAACTATTAACAAAAAAATTGGTAAGACACATACCATACTAAAATAAATGACTTAATTTTTTTTGACAATATAAAATTAACTCCAAATTTTCAAAACTAAAAAATTAAAAGACTCATATCATATCATATCATATCATATATATATATATATATATATATATATATATATATATAAATAATAACAATTATGTAAATTGATCAACACTACAAACTTTTAAAAAATCTAATAACAAATTATAAAAACAAAACTTTAAAACTCAATCATAAATTTAAATAACACATATGATCTTAAGAAAATGAAAAAATAAAACAACTCTAAAAAATTACTGTGGACTCACCGAAAAATATTTAACCAAAACATAGTAGACAATAATTAAAGAAATGATATTCATAAAGACTTTACTAAAATGAAAATAATTTTAAAATTTAAATATTAAAAAAACGAAACTAAAACTCATAACTTAAAAAAAAAACAAAAAAAAAAACCTAGAAATAAGACTTCCAATTATGAAACCATGGGTCAACATACACATAATGAAATTTGGAGAGGAACTCACTACAGGATAAGACACAACCATCACTAAGGAAAAATAATGAGATCCATGGTGCTTGAACTATAGTGATGTGTTTAAGAGGGGATTTGATTCCATATCAATGTGTGCATAATGCCATGAGAAGGTTGAATCTTAACACAAAGAGGATGGAATGAAGTGGCCAAGATAGGGTGAATCAATTATGGTAAGTGCTAACTAATTTAATGAAAATTGACATTGTGAATCTTTCCTTATAAGGCAATTATGGAGGAGTGAGACTACAAAAACACAAAGAAATTTTATGATTCATAAGTGATCTGTAACTGATCAACTTGGAGATTCACCTTGGGACTTGATGAGATGGGATAATTTATTCCTTAATTCACCTTCTAAAAATATCTTCAAAAAGTATGCTTAGAATTTTTTGAAACTCTAAAAACACATATCTTTCAAACCAAATTGGAAATGTATGGTCCTGTATAAATAATATACACTATATTTTTTTTTAATTTTTATAAACACACACACACACACACACACACACCACATGGTCATTTTATAATTTATCAAAATGCAAACTGAGGATAAGATGGTGTGTTCAGACTATGAATAGGATGAATAGAGTGGAAAGGAGAGAGGATAAATTTAGGTGGATGGTGGATCTAGAAAATGTTCACATGGTTAGAATTTTAATTCATTGATAGGTGTAAGCAGGATTGAATGAATTATAATGGATTTTGTACATGGTCTACAATGCATATCCATTAATCTAATTTGATGTATAAAACAAATGATTATTTTAAAGAAAGGTCCATTAATACCTGCTCTAATACCATTTTAAATATTTAATTCATTATGCATGAAAGAACCAAAGTCTCAAATGTACACAAGACATAATTTGGTCAAATTCAACAACATCTTTTTATTAATCAGAAACATTACAATATATAAAAATAGTTGAATAAGTATTTATTCTATCATAGGTTAGTTGTTCTAACAACTACAAACTAACATCTCTTAAATCTCTCACACCCTATTAACCATTGAGGCTAATAACAATATGAGATATATTATTCTCTATTAATAATATATCTAAATACTAAACTTACTTCCCAATAATAACTTTACCATATTGACTATATGGTAACTAATAACTAACAGTGAATAGTTATTTACCACCATGTAAATATTAAACTTTAACATTCTCTACATTGGACACCTTCACATTTCTTTCACTTTGTTCATTATCTACAACACTAAGGTAATTAAGTTATGTATTTTTCAATTCTATCCTTTCATTTATCTTATTCACTTCTTACTACAGTTTATTTAGCTCTAGTATTGTATATTGCTATGTTCTTTTCTTGAAGCACCATCCCATGTCACACCTATGTTACATGTGATGAAATTTGAGTGAGGCATATGTATATACACAATATTTTCAAACTTTACAAATTACTAATGCTTTCTCTCTTGTAAGAACCCACTGAGTCTCAATCTCTCTAAGTATATGCCTTAAAGGGTGCACTGATAAAGGGGTGGGTAGACCATTAGTGATTTGTAGGATTATTTTCCCCTATATCACCACTTTATATCTACATAACCATCTCCTTTACACTTACCTAAGCTTTGTATCCTCCCTTACACACTCCTAAAAATAATTCACTATCTTATTTAGGCCCTACCTGAGCCTAAACCCCTATTTGACATTTATTAAATAATGTTAGCCTAGGCCAACCCTGTATTCTAATTGATAGTTGCATGTTAGGGGTATAGGTTTCCCTTGGATGACTTAGACCAGGATCTAACTTATTTTTATCAAATAATGACAAAGAATAAAATTAGGCCGACCTAGTCAACTAAACTTTTAGAAAGGTTTAGGTTTAGGTTCAACTATATATACACATCAATTTCCATCATTTATTAGGAAGAAAATAGAATAAAAATAGTGTTATATTCTGCATCTTCTTATCCACCATTATATTTGAGGAGTTTTACTTAGAGTTTGAATACTTTATTTGGATATATGGATCTTATCTTGTGGAGAATTATTTTGTATACATAAAGTTGTGTAGCGTAGGGATGACTTATCTTTGCTATCTTTACACCACAAAAACCTCTCGCAAAGCACCTTGGCCAAGAGAGATATTGAGGATCAATGGGTTTATCTTTAAAGGCAAGTATTCCTAAATTTTTTCCTTCTTTGTTAAAGTATATATATTATCATTTTTACTTATCTCCAATACATTAGGATTTCCTATACATTGATTTGAATATATATCTTCTATGCATCTTTAATTTTATGTTTATTATTCCCACTTTGTGCCACAATTTTTCGTGAGCACTATGTTAGATTTAAATTTAATTTGCATGTACTTAGTGAATATGAAAACATAGGATATATATAGGGTTATTGTGTGTTTTTTTATTAGAGTCTTCATAACCCTCTCTAGTGATATTATTGTGGTAAAAACCCCCTTAGTTAGATTTAGCAGATCCATCTTGGTCATGACCCTAAATTTCTAAATCTATCAACAAATAGAAGTGTAAGTAAGATTTATCTTATTTGAGTTAGGATTGATTAATAGGTCAAATTGATTTTCCTTTATATACAATATTTTTCATGATATTATAAAGGAATATGTTGATTACATACCTAAAAAATCAAAATCCAGAGAAGAACATCCTAAAGTAATTCATCACATCTTTGAATGCATGAGAGAATATAAGATGAGATTAAATCCAAAGAAATGTGTGTTTGACATGACATTAGGAAAGTTATTGGGTTTCATTATTTCATAATGTGATGTAGAAGTTGATCCTTCAAAGGTTTCAATTATAATGGATATGCCACCATTAAAAAATCTCAAATGGTTTTGAAGTCTATAAATTAAATTCCAAGTGATTAGGTGTTTCATATCACAACTTATAGACATTTTTCACCCTTTTCACATTTATGATAAAGAAATACACTCCTTTAAATTGAAACAAGAATTATGCTATAGAATTTTATCACCTTAAACAATATCTTTCCAATCCACTAGTATTAATGCCACTTATTTCTATTAGACCTTTTCTATTATACATATCAGCTACTTAATTTGCTTTGGGGGAATTTTTAGTGAAAAATGATGATAGTGAGAAAGAAAGGGAAGTGTATTATCGAAGCAGAACCTTGATCTCTTATGAAATTAATTATTCTCAAATTTAAAAGGCATGTCTCACAATTATTTTTGATTCACAAAAACTCGAACATTACATGCTCAACAATCAAACTAAAATCATTGCAAAAATTGACCCTCTCAAGTATCTTCTATCTAAAATAACTTTAATAGGCAATAGACTAAGTGGGTTATGCTTATTAGTGAATTTTATCTTGAGTATGTTAATCAAAAATCAATTAATAGACATGTTTTATGAGATGCATTAGTAGAAGTACCTCTTGTTTTAGAATTTTTGGATGAAGAAATAATGTCTATTGATGAATATCTAGTTGGGGAATTATTATTTGATGGTTCCTTCACAAATCATGGATCAGGGGTAAGTATTTGTCTAGTCACACCAGATCGGGATTATATTTCCAAATCATTCAGAATTGAGTTCCCTTATACCAACAACATAATGGAGTATGAATATCTCGTAGCTAGTCTCAAATTGGCTATTTAATGGGGTATCCAACATTTTGCTATCTTTAATTATTTAAAGCTTATCATAAATCAAGTAACTAACGAATTCTAAGCTTGTGATGATAAGTTAATCCCATATAAATGGATGTTGGATAGCTTAAAGTTATCTTTTGCATTTATCTAATTTAAACAAGTACCATGAATCAACAATAGGGAAATAGATTCCATGATGACCATTGGTTCATTGATTGATCTCAACACAAAACACAATAAGTTCCTTGTTGAACACTTGATGATATAGCTTATGAAATTTCTGATTCTAAAATGGTTTTCAAGGTGGTTGGTTCCACTTCTCCTTGGTATTTATATATATATATATATATATATATATATATATATATATATGCCTATCTTCATGATAACACTCTTCTACCTAACTTATCCCACAACTAGTGAAAATAATTTATCCAATATACCTTTCACCACATAATACTTGATAATACTTTATATTGAAGAGGTTATGATGGAAAACTTCTACATTGTTTAAATTCTAAAGTATCTATTTATCCATTAGGGAAGTTCATGAGGGAATTTGAGGTGCACATTCAAGTGGCATAGTCCTAAATAAAAATATTTTACATGTAGGTTATTATTGGCCTACCATGGAATTTTATTCATGCACTTATGTTAATAAATACATACCTTGTTAAAAACATGGTGAACTTATACATATCCCTTCAAAAATATTTACAATGTATTACTGCACCTTATCCATTCTCCACATGGGAGCTAGGCCTCATTGTAAAAATCAATCCTAATCCTTTTGATGGCCATAAACACCTCATTATGGTAATGAGTACTTTAACAAGTGGGTTGAAGAAATGCCCCTTAGTTATGTAACTAGAAATAAAATTTATAAGTTCATCCTAAACCACATTGTCTACCACTTTGGTATCCCTTTTGCTATTATTTCTAATAATGAAAAATCATTCAAAAATAAGGAAGTCAAAACTCTTTTCCAAACCTATCACATCAAACAAAAGTGGTCAATCCCTACTACTCACAAGGAAATGGAAAAGTTGAGGTAAATAATAAAAACATTATACACATACCTAAATGAGTTTTAAATTAATTTAGCCATGACTAGCACACACAAGTTTATCCTACCATTTGGGCATACCATACTAGCATCCATACACCCACAAGGGTAACCCCTTATGTTATTGTATATACAAGTGAGTCTATTCTACCAATATAAGTTGAGATTTCATATTTGTGCATATCCCTACAAAAAATTATTGATGAAGAATCTTATCATACTTCACACCTTAGTAAACTCAATCTTCTAGATGAGAAATGACTTAACACCTTAAACCATTTGCATGTATACCATAATTTCCTTCTCTATATCTATAATAAGTGCATACAATTTAGGGAGTTTCAAATCATATATCTTGTTCTTAAGGATAACCAATGCAATAAAAATTATCAAAGAGAGAAGAAAGGAAAGTTTGAGCCTAATTTTTTAGGCCTATATATCATTATTGCTAAAAATGGATCAGGAGCTTATAGGTTAGCCACAAAAGATGGGGAGTATCTTGATGAACCTATGAACATCATGCACCTTAAGATATTATATGCCTAAATTTTTCTATATGTTATTGTTAATATCTTAGGTGTCAAAAAATTAAAAAAGCCATCAAAATAGAAAAAAATCAAAAGCAAAAAAAAAAAACATAGTCCATCCAAAAGTGAAAACTAGTTTATTTGCATTTTGGGAAAGTACCATGGTGAAAACTAGGTTTTTAGTGCCATGTGTAATCCATTATCTATATTCACCCTAGTTATTTTAGGGCATCCTATTTCAGTCATCTATTAGGTATTTTTGGATTGTCCTTTGTCACTTGTTTTGTCACTCATCTTATAACATTTTAGCTTAGGGTTAGATCCTTGTATTTGTTTACCTTAGTCCTTACTCATAATAGAGGAACATCTTATATATCACCATATTCAACAAAAACATCTAAAACTACATGTAAAAATTTAATGCAAAACACATCTACCATCTTAGTTAACTTACAAACTCATCCACTTGCATTTCTTGGTTATCCAACACTAAAAATTTCATCATTCACCCACTTTGTCATCACTTGTTGTATTGAGAGAAATACATCTGGCCTGATATCCCCACATGGATTTTTTTTAGGGTTGATTATGTAAGTATCATTTAGAGACACAAGGTCTCTAAGGTTAGCTCAACCACTACCTTCCCAATCATCCATTTACTTGAACATGGATATGTTTTCAATTAATTTGTTCCTCTTCCTACTTTCTCATCAGTTGTTCAACTATTCTCCTAAATCTTGGTTACCAAATGTCTCAACCTTCACTTATGATGTCAAGTATTTTTTTTATATTTCATGTGTTGATTACTTATTTGTTATTTTCATCTATGTTTTGTTATCATCTTGTTCATCTTTTACTTCAACCATTAATCTAGTTATTATCTTTTCTCATCCTTAACCATTAATTGGTTATTTTATTTTCTTACCTTAACCATCGTTGGTTATTAAATCTTGTTATCTTAACCACTCATACTTATCTTATTTATTTCTTATTGTTTTACCTTATTTTGGTCCTCTTGTTTAAATATTATTTGTCTTAAAGTCATTATGTGCTTCCCTATTTTACTTTGTTTATCTTAAATCATTTATCTTTGTTTGTTTTGTTTATTGTTTATATATCATTTGTGTTCATTGTAATAGTGTTATTCTCATAATCATTTTGAGTCTTATAATCTAGTATAATTGTGTTTTCATGTCTTAGTTTAAATATTTTTTTTATTACTTATTTATGTGTGTAAATATTATTTTGTGTATTGTAGTATAGTGTGGTTATGGTTTATCTATATCAGGACACACTTTGTTTTTCACAAATTATTCTTTTTCAGTCCATATGCCTAACACATACACATTCATCATGATTATTTTATATCATTGGTGATATTTTTCATTATGCTACATTAAAATCCAAGTTTATTAATACTTATTCATGATGTAAATCCAATAAAAATCAAAATTAAACACAATACAATTATATAATACATTATCCATGTATTCATAACAAATTATACATTTCATAGTTCATAATTAAATGCTAAAATAATTATCATGTGATATTATGAATCAAAAAGAAGGAAATATAATAATATTATTTCTATACATCTATCCATAGACCATGTATAAAGTAAAAAAATAGAAAAGTCCATAAAAAAACCTTAATGTCCATCACATCACACATTATATATATCTCATAACCCAAATAATTCACACACACACACACACACACACACACACACACACACACACATTTAATGTGTTTATATAATGATACATCAAAATATATATACATCGATACATAAATGCTCAAGACTATGTCAATTCTCCCCCTACCCCTTAGATGGAGCATTTGACCTATGACTCAACTCATAATGCCATGGTGTACTCTATGGAAGAACCATGATATGATGTGATATCTACCCCATTGATAAATTAGACTCATAAAATGTACCAATCTCTCTGACATTGACCTCTTGGTCAAGTATTCTCTATATGATGGTTTTCTCTATGTACGTAGAACATCCTCCTCATATGAAATCCTATAGTATGAAATCTACTTCATAGCCCTCATAACTCTATCCAATATATCTATATGTCCCTATCCTACTAATAAAACCCTAGCCTTTACCAAAACTATATGTGTAGTCTCTATTTCCTATCTATATCACTATGTCAAGGTTGCTTAATATGGTGTCTGAGTCTCTACCTCATGTGTAACTAGTATGAATGTTGATGCCATACCCTCCCACTCTAGCCTCTCAATATCTACTTATAACCTATCTAACACACCTTATACACATCTGATATAATATAATCTTATTGATAGTTGACCCTCTATATTATTAACCTCCCCTTAAATTCTATCCACCTCTCTGTGTAATCCTACAATCTCACTATCTCAAGATCAAATCTCCTCATGTAATTTATCATTTAAGGTCTAATCATCTTGTGATATCCTTTCCTATAATGGAATTAACCTATTTATTATATCTATGTGGGTCTCATGAACTAGTCTCATCATTGTATCCTCCCCATATCCCTTTCTATCAGTATAAAAAAACCAATGGAGTTTTACCTCCACTTATCTAGTCTGTATCAACTCTCATATCTATATCTCTTCCCATATCATCACATGCCTCTTATAGTATCCCTACATCCTCTACCTTTATAATCTCCACATCATGGAGATGGATCTCCTCTATATCTTGTTTTGTAACTTTTACTTGTCTACCTCCACTTTGACTTTTAACCAAACTCCTAATCTAGGATCCTAATCATGTTCCCTATGGGTGTCCACTCAAACTAGCCACTAGTCTTTGTCTTCATGTGTGTAGAGGCATGTAAGGAACTATTAGTCTCATCAAACACTATTTGGCCCACCAATTTACATATCCATCCACTACCAAAATTTTAATTACATCTCTCTTATCCATCCATGTCACTGTCTATAAATGTGTCTAGTTGTGATATGTTATAATGGGATCAATAATAATCCCCCACTATGCTCTCTCTGACTAACTAAGCAAATACATTAGGACTTGATATGATATGTTGTCTAATACCAAACTACCTCATCACCCTATTAGGATGATATCTCTCAATAATATAGTCATGAATTCTCATAATGTAGAAATGAATCATCATATAGTCTATGTATAAGTTATCTTATGCCCACAAGAATACTATCTCTCTATACAGTCTCCAAGTGATCTGATCATCACTTATTTCATCTATCTCTCTCCTATAAAACTCTAAGTCTCATAAATTTATCCTTTAAATTATTATAATCATGTTTCATACATAGGCAATAGGCTCATCCTCTGAGCATCTACTCATATGCCCTATTGGTCTCTCAACTACAATGTCCTCCCAACACCATGCCTGTAGCAATGTGAAGGACCAATATTCTTCTTATATATGTATACCATGTGATGTAAATATCTATATAGGTGTATGAATATCCATTTCCCCCATCAAAATATCTCTCCCATTTACATCATATCCCTAATAACATCCAATAATCTAGTGAACATAACCTCCTACTCTTTTCAGGTAGCATGATGCCACTAACAACTGACATGAGATCCATAATCAAATAATTTGTACCTAGTTACATACAATAGTCTATATCTATTACTTACTTAAACACTGGAATCAATCCATCCACAAAAATCTTATATAGAGTAGTCTCATATAGCCCTTGACCTTAGTATACCCATCTCCCTCATATTAGGATCCCCAAAATTTAATACATCTCCTCCAATGTAACATTCATCTCACCTATCAATAGGTGAAATGTGATGGTCTCACTATGCCATATCTTGGCTAGTGTAGTCAACAAAGCCCTATCTACTTAAAATTTTCAAATCTGCATGATATGTGATAACCCTATCACCTCTATTACACCAAACTCATACTTAGTAAATCATGTTATCTTTGCTAACACCCACGATCTCTGCTCCCATTTCACCATTACTGGTAATACCTCCTCTAACCATATCACATTAACATAATGTTAATTTTACCTATCCACATAAAACCCCATTTACATTTAATTAAAAAATATAAAAAAACTAAAAATCTTCCTTCATATTTCTTTCTGGTTATTATATGCTTCCTACCAATCTATCTAATTGCTAACTTAACCTTTTTTATTCCAACTTAGCATTTTCACTACTTATTTTAGAATTTTCAAAATCCATTTGATCAAATTCATAATTCACATCTTTAATTTCACATTTCTAGCATTTTTCTACTCTGTTTATCATTTTTTCTATCAATCTTTCAACTTTGATGTTGTCTTGTAATTTTGCAATTCACCTAACCTAATCCATTCCTTTATAATGATTTTATTCCCATATTTGATGAATTCACAAATCATTTTCATGATTTTAAAACTAAGCATTGAAAATTTTCCAATTCCAATTTCATTTTCTACCCCAATGATTTTGCAGCCCTAACTAACAAATTTGTTAGCCTATTCTATGATTTCACAATTTACACCAATGAATTCACAACTTTCATTATCGAATTCACAAATGGCCAAATCACAAATTCCTTTTGTCTAGTTTTAACCCTAATAAATGCAATGAAATAAAAAAAATAAGAAATTAAATTAAAATTACCAAAGGCCCACTCCTCTCAGGTCTCTAGTTTCTCCTCATGCTGTCTCTGTAGTGTTGGTGATGTAGAATATGATCCATTTTCCTCCAATACCCTAGAGAAAATCTTCTCAATCAAGATCTACTCATAAATCACTCTAAAAATAAATATTCCCAAGTGAATTTCATCAACATAAACCTTCTATTTATACTCTTCCCCCCTAAATTTAAATATTCCCCCCATCCATTCATTTTTCATCCATTTTTCTTCAAATTTTAGGACAATCTAAATCAAAGCATTCTAAATCTATATCAATTACTTACAACTATCAATTTTTTAAAATTTTTAATACAATTTGAAAATATATATTTTTCATTTTCATATCCATAACTTACCATCATTTAGATATATCATTTCCACTCTACTCATGTGACCCCTACATCATGAGCACCAACTAAACATGCAATCTTTGAATGGTAAAATATTCTTTTTCTGATTATTTCTCTAGTGTTCATAACTATGGGAAACTTTTTTACGCATACCTTAATCTTTCAATTTTGATGTTGATTCTAGTAATTTTATTTAAATATGGTCTAAATAACTTAATAATTTTCCTTTTTCATTCATTTTGAGTGATTTTCCATTCCCTCACACTAACTTTCAAGGGGGCATCATCACATTCATTTGGGGTAACTTTTTGTTTTTAATCATCAAAACTCTACTTATTCTACTATTCTTTAAAAATGTATTTATTTGCAACACCATTTTAAAGAGGGTGTAAATTTAGACACCTAAATTACATTTAGTTTTGAAATGCACATAAAACCTACTAATTTTTCTTCTTAAATTTGAATTATAATTCATGGCATTTCCCTCATTTAAATAATTGAATAGATCAAATTTAATCAATTGTGCACACTTTTAATCCAAATTTAATTATTAAAATAATATTTTTCACATCACCTAACATATTCCACCTTTATCTCCCTCACATGTTGACTCACCCAACTAATCTCATAACTTCCTCAACTACCCTTGAGTCATGCATTGACTTGTCAAATAGTTTGACCAATTCTTGGTGACTCATCTAACCATCTCTATGTTTCTCTGAACCATTTAAAATGGTAATCATACTCATGGATTAGGACTCATTATCCACTGTAGATTATTTGGATAATTTGAAATATTCAAATAATCTTCCACCATTTGATCTTTCTTCCAAAAACCTATAAATAGGCATGCAAGCCATCACTTTCATCATCTTGACTTATGATAATGAAGTGATATAGAATTAAAAAGTGAATCCAAAGTGAATCAAAGCCATCAAAGAGCATTTTTTCATCAAAACACTTCATATTTTACCTTACATTAGAAGAGTGAGCAACCATAATTCAAAGAGAACTAATCAAATTCAAATCACAATGGTAGAATATTTTTGATACTAAGGTATAATTTTGTGTTATTTTTTATTTATATCTCTATCTTAAGTTGATTTAGTTTAAATTAATAATTCATAGCTTAATTTGCATTTATTGATTTCCTTTAATACATTAAGAAGTTTACGATGTCCTCTATATTGTTAGGGATCGTAGAGGCTCTAAATAAATGTGTATTTGGAGATTCATACATAATTTATTTAGGTTCTTATCTATTTTTTAGTATGCTCAAATGATCTACTCCCAAATTATTTTGGATTGGCTTTACATTTATTCTAAATTGGAATTGTTGAAACAAAATCAACCACCTAGATATCCATCCACCCAGGATAGGTTTGTTAAATAGGTATTGAAACACTTGGTGATATTAAAAAGATTAAATGGTGTGCCTAAAATATAATGCCTAAAATTTTGTAAAATAAATACCATAGGTAAAGATTATCTCTCTATATTCATATCATTTTCCTCTATAATTGATAGTTTCTTGCTTACAAAGTGTATAAGATGATCTAACCCACCATCCCATAGTTGCACTAAAATAAATCCTAATGTGATACCAAAAACATCCACATATACATGGCATAACTTATTTTAATAGGGAAAAATTAAGATAGGATTTTTTACTAACTTTTTTTGGACATCAAAAATGTCATTTGGTATTTTTGTGTCCACTTAAACTTTATATCTTTACATAATAGATTTTACAATGGCGAAAAGATTGTTATGTATCCTTTGATGAATTTTCTTAATGTCCTATATGACCAAGAAATATTCACACCTATATGGAACTAGTTTGAGGTAGCATCCCTAATATAATTATTATTTTAACTTGGTCTACTAGGATTCTATCATTGTATATGATGTGACCTAGTAAAGCACTAAAAGATATGGAAAATAAGTACTTCAAATTCAATGTAATGCATAGGGCTCAACAATGTTATAGAATGAGATTAAACTTAGATAAATGATATTTTAATAAAGATAATATAACCCAAACATCCAAATAGACTTATATAGAGTTATGAATAAAATATTTAAATACAATTACCATAACCCTAGAGAAAACTGTTGGAGCATTATTAAGACCAAAGGGCATTATCTTATATGTGAAAGAACCCTATTATATTGTATTTTTTTTAATCCTAATCTTCATATGAGATATGAATTTGATGGTATCTACTAAATATATTTATTAATGATTACACTTCATGTCCTATGAATGATTCAAGAACCTCATCTATGACTGGTATGGAAAATGGATCATTAATGCAAGCATCATTCAATTCATGGTAATCCTAGCATACTTGAGTCTCACTAGAATTATTTGGATTTAAAACCATGATACTAATAAAATCTACCTTTTCTAATAGATATGTGGTCCTTGATTCTTGCATGTGATCCATCTCAGCCTTCACTTTCATCTTCATGTTGGGATTCAATTTGTATGGGAACATTTTAATGAGTCTGGTGCACTCTTTCAATTTAATGTGCATCTCCACAAATGATGGATTTACACATATGGATTATGTGAATTTAGTCAAAAAGACATCTTGATAATATATTAATAGATACAATGCCTCTGAAATCTCATTCTACACCTAGTAGTCTCCCACAGTCACAAGTTTTGGCATGCACTCTAACCCAATATTTCCTTCAATATTCTTCAATGCTTCTTGATATACTTTTTTAGACCACTAGATAGTGCCTCTCACATAGTTCTTTGTCCTTCTCATTCTAGAATGTTTATGATGTGTAGTCTTTATTCTTCAACTTATTCAATGTTTTAGACATTTATTTTCTCTACTTCTCATTCTAATTTAAATAAGCCTTTTAAAACTAGATCCCCATCACCATCAATGGATTCTATTAACTCATCTATAATTTTATTACAGGGTTTAAGAAGAGATTGATATTGTTTACTATCTTTGTAATTATGAATTATTAGAATCAAATATTGAGTTTTTTCTTATTATGATGATGAATCTATAAATTTTTTTAAATATTTTACTCAACCATAACATAAAAAAAATTTCAATTTTTTCAATGTATTATGCACTACTAGATTGTCATCTTCAAACACA
The DNA here is from genome assembly GCA_037957365.1 of Torreya grandis. Classification (NCBI taxonomy): domain Eukaryota; kingdom Viridiplantae; phylum Streptophyta; class Pinopsida; order Cupressales; family Taxaceae; genus Torreya; species Torreya grandis. The sequence goes on from JARHVA010000310.1 coordinate 1,729,312, forward strand.
AAAGTTTGAATAAAACTTTGTTGTACTTGTACCTAATTTTTAGTCTCCCTTTTACATTCTTGATGCATATACCATGTAGTTGGAAGTGGTGCTATCATATGACTAAGAATATGCACCTAGTATCTTGGATCAACACATTATGCATACCATATATCTACACATTTATGAATGTGTAGCTTAGAACATTAGCCTTCTTGAAAGAAAGGCCACTCTATTCTTAAAATTAGTAGTAACTGAAATTATGATCACTAAAATTTTCAAACCATCCCATTGTAAATATTGTTCTCTATGCACTTCCCACTAATTTGCAATAGTTCCCTTCAAAGCATATATGAGTATGCTGATTAGTTGATCTATATATAGAACATGGTGCTCCAACCTCAAGATAAATGGATTGAGATCCTCTATCATAAAATATTGTGGTAATTATAGTCTTGTGGTGAACACCATGTGCAAAGTCCATACCTCATGATATCCCATATCGTAATTCAACATATGTATGTCTAAGTTACCACTTATTAAAGATGTTGATTCCCAAGGTAAGTCACCTTCTGGAGTAGGCTTTATATAATACATTATTATTTTACCTATATTATATATGAAATATACCTCTGATTGAGTTGGAGATCACATAGATGGAGAGGTACATCCTTAAATTTGAAATTAAAGAGGTGGATATTTTGTTAGAACTAGATAGTAGACTTTATACTTTATTATTTGTGTTTATATGTTTTTCTCAAGTTATGGTTTAAATAATTAGCATTATATAGCTCACAAAGATTTTTTATTTGTATCTGTGCGAACTTTGAACCAATTTTTATCACTATAGGCATAAAGTGACTGTAGTTATTTTAGAATAACATAGGGCTTCTACTTTAATTTATTCAAAGGTATAACAAATATCTTTTCCACTTAATGTGAATCTAATTGAATGCACATTTAATTCATAGTCATTAACACATCATCATCTCATTTATCAATAAAGGATAATATGTCTCATCTACTTTCATGTCAATGATCTCAAAATCTCCTTGTAGATTCAACTCAACAACTCTAATCTCCACATCTTCCAAGAAACCAATTGGTTCAACTCTCCCATAGTTTACAATACTAAGAGTGATATGACTATATCTCAAGTTTGGCCTACCAATAGCTTCCCAAGTATATCTAAAAATTATGTTGATATTACTTCCAAAATTAAATACTACATTAAGAATTTCATATCCTACAAGTTCAATGTCCATTCTTGAGTCAACATCTCATGGTTTCTTAGTTTTGACATATAAAACTACCTTATCAGTAAGCTACTAATATCCTCATTGTGTGCACTATGAAATATATTTTTAATGTTATATAATATGTATTCATTGAATAGAGTGATAATTAATTTAAATAAATATATCATGCAGTCACAACACCTTCTTGTCTCATAATATACATAATTTTACCATATATTTATGCACCACTAGCTATGACATCTTCTTGTAATGCAATTTATTATTGTATATACTGAATTACCTAAATAAATTAATACATCAATATATTCTTTGTTATAGGATCAAGATAATGATCCCACTGTATTTTTATGAATCCATGATCCTACATCATTTCTAATAGAGACAACCCTTTCTCTTCACATTATTGTTTAGTAACTAATTACATGAATGCATTTTTCTTATGTTGTACATTTATAATATTCAAATTATGGTCTATATTTTCTTTCCTTTGCTTCTCTAATACTAGGAATATTTAGTTTGATATTATCCTTTAATTTTATAATATGTGTAATATGTCTATCTCTAAGGATTAGTGGTGAAATTTTATGCAAAATGATTATACTCACCACACAAATAACACTGCATGGGATAGCAAGTTTGTTGGTTATCATTGTTACATATCCTTGTTATCTAACTCAATATTATCATTTTTAACATCCTTTATTTTGTTAAAATCTAAAACCATATGAATATTACCTAATGAATCCTCCTTATTATGTTTTCTACACATTGTATCCACCATACTGATGTTAAGGTGATATTAGAGCCTAATTTGATTATTGATGTTGAGAAATCACATTATTCCATGATGATTGATACTTATATTATGATGATTATGGTGTTTCACTATCTATACCCTTGAGTTGATATTGATATTGAGGTGATGAAGGCATCCACCTGGGACTACCTTGTGTCATAAAACTCATTTCTAACTTCATGACTAAATTCCTTTCTTCACATTGGGTAATTGTTGTGTTGTGACTATGAAAACATTTTTGATGATATATTAATTTAGTTCATATAAATATCAACAACTCTTCTCATCATGATTGGTCAATTTACAAAAAATACAATACAAAATCTATGATTTTTTAATGTACTATTGTAATAGATGACGCTTTGAGGTTGCATGCCCTACTACTCTACATAATATTCATAACTCTTTATTAATTTTAGGGAAATCATTCTTATGATGCAATTTTAAACAAACTCTATACAACATAACCCTAATTTAGATATATCATTATAATACATTTCATCTATCCTTTTGAGTAAAACATCTATTTTTTACTCAAATTTAGAGCTAGTTACTGGAGCATCTCCATAGTCCTAAATTTGTTTCACTCACAAGGTAACCACTCAAGTATCAACCTTAGTCAATAATTTAGATTGTCTAATGGTAAATCTAATTTTAGATCATATCCCTTCCACAAAACTAGGCAACATTGTCCTTGTCCTCTATAATAAAATAAATCTTATTTATCACATTTGAAAAATTTGTGATCATAGTCCCATACAGATTCTACACTCCACTACCAAATCTCCCTTAGATCTTGAATAGTCTGGCTTGATCAATTATTCATCTTAAATTTTATAATTAACTAAACTTTAACTTGTTAAAGATCTAGGGAATTAGTATCCATTTTATAAATTAATTCTAAAGCTCAACCTATTAAATCGCCTATGATCTCACACTTATATACATCATTAGAGGTTATTTCTTAAACCTACCATTTCATGTTGTAGATTAAAAAATACTATTCAAGGTTTGTAGACCCATCATATTATGTCAAATTAATAAACATGCTTGGATTTAGTGCCATATTTGGTGTACTACAATTACTAATACCATCTTATGCACACTAGTGACTCTAAGTATAAGTTATTTTGCACTAGTAACTGTGACTATAGGCTTTTGCACACTAATTTTTATGTGTCTTAAAACTACTCTTGAAAGTAAATCCAACCTATTCTAGCCTATTATTATTATCTATTATTTATTAGTTTCTACACTAAGTTTACCAAATTTATACATAAATTATTCAAACCATCTTCTACCCATCCCTTCCTTTGCACTTTGTGTTTTTACTAATGACAAATTGTGTTGGGGGATGCATACTCAAGAAATTAATGATATTTATCCTTAAATTCTTCTATATATGATATTAAACTTGTGATAATTCTATGACTCTACATAATCTCCTCTTGAGAATATTTTTTCTATGGTCCAAACAATATCTTTCCTATTAACTTCGATCTACTCCTATCTTTTAATTTCCCTACTATCATCATAATATCCTCTTCCTCTTCACTCTACTCCATATCTTCATTACCCTTAACTCTTTCTTATTCCTTATCGGGGCCTTCTCTTTCCCACTTTTCATAATATCTACATTCTTTACTTCTATCACATTGTGTAACCTCTCTCTAGGATCTTCTCTCTTCAACATCCTCTACTTTATTCATTCTCCTATTCATAGTTAAATATAGATAATTTAATTTGTTCCATCTTACTTGTTATCATAGTTCTCTTTCCAATCCCAAAATTTTCTTCTCAATCTAGCTCATTTCGTCCTCCATATTATGGGTTCGAGTTTAAGTTCCTCTACTTATCTATGTATCATTCATCCTACATTGCACACATCCCCAAAACACTTGAAGTGACTATTCCATGTTGGGAAGACTAGGCACCATGGCCTTTTCTATAACCATCATCTAAATCAGAGTAGGTAATGAATGAAAGAAATTTTTATGGATTCCTTTGAGAAATAGGTTTTGTTTAACTTCAAAATCCAAATATCCTTGTACAATAAATTTAGTGATGTATATGTCAATAGTAGTCTTGGTCTAATAGTCTATGTCACAGGTCTAATATGTATCTATATTTCAAAAGATTTATAGATTTATTTTGACAAATCTATGAATTCCATACTTAGATAAAAATAATAATACTCTAATATAAATAACCATGTAGATAATATCTCAAATAATTTAGACTAGAATATTTAATAAATTTTTTCATAGATATGCTTCTAAATAATTTTCTTCATAGTCTTCCCTATTCTTATCACTTCTTCTATAATTTTTTTAATTCTTTCATTGATCCATATTTCTACATATATTTTCCCTAGTATCCATCTCAACATGTTTCAAAAAATAGTTCCATACTCACTGCACCATTATTAGCAGAGGTTCCTAAAAACCCCTTTAGAACATGTTAATACAGGGATAACTTGCACATGAGGTAAAAAAATTAAACATTTGATGGTAATTTAGACTAAATATATTCATTAATGGATAAAATAAATAGATTGCGTAAATAAATAAAAACCTATTAGAATATGAATAATTAGTATAAACTCATATGATTAACAGATTAAAACAAATAGATTACTCACTACACAGAACAATGATAAAAGATACATAGGAAAATCATTTTAGAACAATATGTATCAATATTTATCACATGATAATCATATCTAAATATAATTGATATATATATATATATATATATATATATATATATATATTTAGAGTTTTAAAAAGCATTGTCTCTTCATATTCCATCCTTTTGTTATGCCTAAAGGGAAGGATTATTCACATTTTGAAGTCTCTTGTTATGATTACAAAGGAATAATACATAAAAAAAGATTATGCAATGAGAAAATAATACAAGTCACACATGCATCCATCAAATATACTTTGAAATTTTGGTAGCTCTGTTCTACACCCAGCGTTACTCTTATTTATATAATCTAATCCCTCTCTTATTATTAATTATTTATTTAATACTTTGTTAATTTTCCCCATCCTTATTTCTTCCATTTATCCTCCCCATCTATTATGTCAAATTTTTCAATAGACATCTCTCCTCGAATTCCCCTTCTTACCTTTCTCCATCCCCTAAGTGTTTGTCCCCTACAAAAATTTCTTATAACTTCTTATCACCTGAACTTCAGTTAATAACTTAAAAATTAGTATTATTAATATCTAAATTAATCTCCCTCTCAGTAATTCTAAGAATTCTACTTTCTTCATGTCAAAAATGATCCAACCTTGTATTTCCCATAATATTATGAATAAGTTTAAAGTGGTCTTAAATAAAAAATCTATTGCTCATGTCCAAGGTTTGTCTATTTCATCATGTTTTTATAATTTTCCTTCTTCCATTGAATATGTTTCTTAATTTTTAGTATTGAACCTTTTGTTGTGTCTGCTAGCCTTAAAATATAGGGCCACAATAGATCCATAAAAATTATCCAAAAAATCCTTGTTGTGTAGTTGATAGAATTTGTCCTCAATTTAATCAACAAGGGCTTCTATTATTTTTTCTTTTTGGTAAATAAAATATTTTATTTTTATCTCCCACCAATTATTGATCTATCTTATTTTTAGATTATATAAATATAGGGGTCACTTCTCCCTAGACATTACTTATATGAGACCTAGGCTCAAACACCAAATTTTGTCATCAATTCTATGTTAAGTTGTCAGTCAATAGTTTGGGTATATCAGTTAGTGGTGATATCATAAGAGAATCATCCTTATCACATTAATCTAACATACATCTCAAATAAATCATAACTAAACATAACACTAATAATATATAACATAGATAGTGATGTGTAATTTAATTTGTATTCATTTATAGTCTTTGAATTTAAGTGAATATATATATGTATATAAGTTTTTATTAGATCTAAAACTAAATACAATATTACACTCAAAGTGTCAAAATACACATCTCTTCTTCATGAATTTTATTCTCTATTATGTTCCATGGGATGTTGTGAATCATTGTTGATACTACTAAGGATGTATGCAGATATTCAATGTTATGGTATGACTAAAGGCTTCATAGTTTACTTTTATATTAAATACTTCAATGAAGAATCCCATCAACACACATTTAATTTAATGAAAAATTCCTTTATAAAACCACCAACATTATGATAAACATATTTTTATAATCCTATCATCATCCATCCTAATGTCAATTGGAGCAATGCTCATGTAAAAATATGAATTTGACAAATAATACACCATATGCTATATTATGCATGCATTAATTTACAATGGTCATTTGCATATGCATTGATTTTTAAAATATCAACCTAGCATATCCCAAAAATACCTTCCATATACCCTACATTGATGTTATCATAGATTACACCATTGTCTAAGAGATTTTATCCCTCATATATGGTTTCTATATATATAACCAAATTCAAATATCTCCTTAAGATCAACATAAAAAAATGTTTACCATTGAATGGGGCACATATTGGTATGTCAAGATTCCCTTTGGATTTAAAATTACTAGGGAAACTCATCATCATGCCATGAATAACATCTTTCATAAACATATACACAAAAAATTTGTGTCTTATATGTATAACCTCCTTTCCAAATATAAGCTCCACAAGGAGCATCATCATGACTTAAGCATCATATTTTATTGCCAACACAAATATAAAGTCAGACTCTACCATAAAAAATGTGTTTTTAGAGTCACATATGCTAATTTATTATTATTCATGGTATCTAGAAGAGGTATTGATGTTTATCCCTCCAAAATTAAATCTATTATTGACATGCTAAAAATAATGAACATTCCTCAAATCTATACATTTTTGGGAAACTAGGGGAAATTTGGAGACTTGTCTCTAATTTGTTTTTATCAAAATCATTAAATAAATTTCATCATAAGTAAAGGTGTTAATCTTAAGTGTAATTATGCTTGTTAAACACATTTTATTCAATTAAAAAATACTTTCTAAAACCACCTACATTATGATCACCATTTTTTAATAGACCTCTAATACTATACAAATCATACACCCTAGTGTCAATTAGGGAAATGTTAATGTAAAAAATATGAATCTAACAAATAATACACCATCTAATATATTATTCATACATTAACTAACTATAATACTTACTATATTAACTTTAGCATATCTTCTCACCATTTATTTTTCTACTTACAAGATTTGACATTACATGATTTTTCAAAAAATCTGTCATTGTCCATACTCTGCCAATTTTTACCCAAGGCTTCCCTTCCTAGTGAAAAATTAAAAGTGGATGACACTCCTCATGGATTTAAATATTAATACTATAAAAAAACTCAATCAAGTGGAAAGTGATCGTTGATCAATTTGCTTGTACTTATTCTCATCAAAAATCCCTTTCAAGGCACCCTTTCCATAGATGAAGTAATCTTCATCAAGAATGTTTATCAAGCCATGTATCTCAAATATCAATTCCATAAATTCATTACCAAAATCAAGGCCCAATCCCTTAGAGAAATTGAAATGGACCTTAGTCGACCTAAGTTAAAAATAAATCAAACAAGAATAACTATAAGTGGTTACAATAGAATTGCATGAGGATACTTGGAATTTTCACTTCGTTATAGCCAAGTGCTTGTAATGAGTTTGGGTAAGGTGTGTCCTCTTTTATATTTTTGACAAGATCATACATTTATAATTTTTACCTAACTTATATGTCACAAGCAACACCAATGAGTGAGAATATTTAGTTCTTGGAAAGTAAGAAACCATAAATATGGACATAATCTTCCTTTATGATTTAGGTGAATTCTAATTTGTTTTTTCAATATATTAATGGAGAATACCAATTTAAAAACAAAAACATTGAAGCATATAATGAGTTATCTACTACCCTTAAGATTTTACATCTTTCAATATTAAGGAAATCCCAAGAGAACAACACACTATCATTGATTCTCTTGCCTCCTCAACTTATATTTTCCATCCACATATTCTTATAGGAAAACCAATATTTATCCACATATAAAAAAATCCATGCAATTCAAGGCCTAAGGATGGTTACCTTGTTTATCACATATATATTTTTATCAAGAGATAAATATCTTGTTATAAGTATGTAATATAATATCTTTAAAATTAAACATATCCTTATGAGGCCTATAACTATGAAAATACTCGCATATGAAAACAATAATTTACATATGTTATTTAAAAAAACATAATATATTATAAATTTTTTTAAGGCGCCCTGATGAATTTCTAAAAATGAGGTATCCCCTCAACTTAAGAAAAGACATGGGGGTCATTGTATCAGACATGTTACTTCTTAAAAATTCCTACACATGGGTTATTATTGGCTAAATCTAGAAAAAATATGCCATCACATTTTATAAATAATTAAATCCTTTCCAATGCATTATAATTATATCCATTCCTAATCAGTTGCACTTTAAAAATGTGAATGTATCTAATCCTTATCCATGTAGTGGCAAGATATGACACATATTATTCCTTTCTCCCAAGATGGTCAAACCATCATTATTACAGATACTTAGCATTTCACCAAGTGGATCAAAGCTATGCCACTTGTCAAAGTTACCAATAATTTTGTTTTAAAATTTAATCTTAATAATTTTTTTTATTGATTTGTAATTCACCACATCATTAATTTTGACAAGGGTGGAAATTTTAAATGTAAATACATGAACCAACTTTGCATTGAATTAAAAATTACACACAAAATTTCCATCCCTTATCATACACAATGAAATGACCAACCCAAAACAACCAATAAAATCATTAACAAAAAAAAAATTGATATTTTAACATAGACTATAATCTTAAACTTTACCCCTCCCTATGGGAATACACATTAGTATTCATATGGTCACTGGGAAAACTCTATTATCTCTAGTGTATGAATTTGAAGTTGTCTTACCACTAGAAGTAGAGTTACCTTCATTACACATTTCTCTTCATGGTAGTATTTTTGATGAAAATATATGCAAATATGACCTTCCCACCTTAGATTTGAATGATGATTGATACATGAGTAATCTCAAAAACAACATTCAATATAAAAATCACATCTTTAATAAACACAACAAGAAAGTTAAACATAGAAAATTCAATGCTAAATATTTAATGTTAAAATTAGATTATGCCCATTAAAAAGAGGGTAGATATTCCTAAAAGTAGTGGAGTCCATACCTAATCAAATACATCCTTGGACAAAGCACTTATTGAGTACAAGAAAATGGATAACATATTTTCAAAGAGTTGAAAAACTCTCAATTATTAAATTAGTATTATGCTTAAGGTATGTTCTTCATTTTTCCTTATTGTTAATTTATTGGATCTAGTTTAGACATTTATTATAATATATGTTTCATGTTCACAATATTTACATTATCTCTCTAAATCTCACATTGTAGTTTATATTACTTTTTTTTTTAAATTTATATCACTTTTTAGCTCTTAATTTTGATTACTACACCTTCGAGTCTCCTCTTGATTTACCTCACCTTTTGGCTCTTACACCTATTTGATACTTTATTATACCCCTTGGTTCATCTAAATTTACCTCATCGCGTAGCTTTATGTTCCTATGTTTATCTCTCCTCTAGGATCCATCTCCATATTCTATTAGATCTATCCCACTTTAGCATATCTCTAATTTTTTAGTTTGTGGGTTACATTTTACGACATTAGGGAATCATTCATGCCTTCCTCACAAGCACCCACCTCATATGTTTCCTTATTTTAATTGTTCTCACCACCATAGATACATGCTTTTTAGAAATATAAGGAAATGGTTGAGAGTGTCATTTTGTACGCTAAATTTAGTTATATTCCTTGTGTAAAAGATACTATAATCCATCTATATGTCTCTCATTCACATTTAAATTTTATTTCCATGAAAGTATCAAGTTTTTATGTGATGATATCTCCCCTTTATAATGAAAATAAATGCAAAAACATAATCACTTTCATCCTTCCCCTTATTGAGAACACTAGGGTCAGATTCAAGATCATATCATTTACTAAGGTCTAAGTCTAAGAGTATTTAAGTGTCTTGGCTTCTAGGTTTTATAATTTAGTGGATAAGTGTAAGATCTCTTATGTTGTCATATTAAAAAACCATTGCTGGAATTTTGAATCCTTATGGAGGAGGAAAATATAAAAAACAAACATGTAAAAATAAAAAACCAAATAGAAAACTAAAAAAAAAAAAATCAAAGGACAAAAATTAAAAAGTCATTAATCACAATAAAAAATATGGTAAAATCACTATCACAAACCCTATCCTAGTTGAAGCTAAATATCCATAGTTGGACTCACACTAGATCTAGAGGATTATTGGAGTTTGGTAGCTAAATATATTTAGATAATGATCCTCATATCTATTATTCTTTCCACTTGCCTTATCAACCATGTACCCTATACTTGTAGTTGGTTGATGGCTCCTGTGGGTTGTTGAGGAATGCAGAACATGTTGTGGTAAGGTAGGCAAATTTAAATTTTCATAACTAACCCTCATGGGATATATATTTACAATTAACTAATTATCCCAAGCTTCTTATTTACATAAGTGGGTTTCTAAATTATTAGATCTCAAAAACACCTAGCCTTTCTAATCTAATTAGAGTGGCTTTGTTGAGTATAATGTCAATGTTGAAACTTGATTGTTAATGTTGTAATTAGTTTCTTTTTTTGATTTATTATTTTATGAGGGTTATTTAATTTAGTTATATTAGATTAATTTTTTTTTATTATTAACACTATTTAGTAACTTCTTAAAAATAGCTAACTGAACTCAAATCATTATCCATCATCCCCAAGAGGTGGATCACACGTTATATGATTAGTTAATTAAATTTAATATTATTTTAGTAAATATCCTATTATATAGGGGTTTGGGGTGCCTAGCTTGTATAGTACACATGTTTTTATTATCTAATGAAGAGGCATCTGGCATAATGACCATATCTTATGAGTGAGTCAAAAGTATTTTTTTGAGTCTATTTTCAGTTATCTTAGTATAGTTTTACTTAGTTTTAGTTTATGTAGGATTTATTTTTAATATTTCACTTGTCATCCTTTGTCATGCAAGTTATTTGTAATTTTCTAGATTTATCCTAGTTTGATAATAAAATATGGTGCAAAAGTGTGGTGCCATAGCTTATTTTAGAAATTATTTTTTCATATTATTTATATGATTTTAATTACAAGTATTTATAAAGGAAAACTAAAAATATTAATAAGTTTAATTTTAATTTATTTAATGCATATTTTTTCATCAATCATACTTACAAAAATACTAGATTAATAACTAGTAATTCTACGCAAGATTGGATGATCGCTAGCTTCATTTTCAGATTAATTCAGAGCTGATTTGTATTATTTCTATATTCAAAACCTTTATTTGGTATCAGAGCCTCATTAATTTTTTTTTTAAAAGGGGTTTAATCCATTATTAGGATAATAATGGATTGTTTGAATTATGCTTATATAAAATTCTCATTTTCAAAGTTGTCAACTTTGAATATTGAAGAGATCAATTGAAGAAAATACTTGTATAGATGGGAGTTTGGGAAAATGTTATGCATAGATACACACAACATAAATATTGGAATACTTTATCTCAATATCAAACAAATAAAAAATAGAAGAAGAAAAAGCTGATATATAACTTTCTTCTATCTTCATAGCACCATAGATCCAAGCATTTATCCAATAATTATTGGATGCAAAAATTTCCATGAGGCATGTATCTTGGAAACATAATTTTTTTGATATATTAAGGTAATATAAGTAAAAATTCAAAATATTAAAATGAATTTTGAAATTTTTGATAATGAAGAAGTTGGAGAATATTGCATAAGAAGAAATGACAAAGCATACAATTAAGGTTTATTGAGAAACCATAGAAGATAGGGTCATAGTAAATAAAATTTAGTATTTTAACTAAATAATGGATAGATATTATGATTAATATTAAGAAGTTTAAGGACATTAAAACTATACATATTGATGATTTACTAGGTTATTTCTTGTCCTATGAGGATAAGATGAGATTATATACAGTAAATTTAGAACATGCACTTAAAATTAAGGAAATAATTTCAATACCTTATGCAAAAAATAAAAAATAGAATTAGGGGAGTTCAAAAAAATCAAATTCAAAGTGGAAATATCAAGCTAAATTTATATGAAATATTAGGAGAGACCTTACATGTCATTACTGTAAAAAACTATGACACTTTATAAAATATTTTAGGATACTGGTATCTTAGAATTAAGATAATCAAGAGGGTGAAAATAAGTCATTCCAATTTGAGTAAAGTGAGGTTCAAGAGCACTCAGATTATTGTCTCACATGTAATGTGGTAATAATGATGGAAATAATTTATGGTTTATTAATTCAGGTTGCTCAAATAACATGACAAGTCATAAAGATGGTTTCAACAAGTTAGATGATTCTTTTAAAATCAAAGTGCAATTGGGAGATGGAAAGTCCATCCAAGTTGAAGGAAAGGGAAAGTTGAAAATCACCACAATTCAAGGTAAGGGTGAAAAAAAAATGTTTATTTTTCTCTAAATCCGAGTCATAATCTTATTAGTGTTGGTCAATTAGTATAAAATGGTTTCAAAAAACTTTTTAAAGATCGTGTTTGTTTTATTTTTGATAATAAATTTGGAAATAGATTGATTCAAAAATAATTTATGAAAAATATTATGATGTTTCCATTAATGTTCAATATAATGAAGAATTTTTTTTATCTACCATTAAGGATGTTATAATGTTGTGGCATTCAAGGTATGGACATATCAGTTTTAATAGATTACATATTATTGACATAAAAGGTATGGTCAAAGGTCTTTGTTGACCAATTTTTGCCCACAAGCAAAATTTCAGTCACCTTCTTCCCCTACTATTTAATGCCAGTAATCTTCAGGTTACATGAGTTCAATAAATTTGATTTATGGCTTGGTTCAGTCTTTTGGTTCAATTGGTTGGTTTATCAGCATTGGTTTTATCTTCTTCAAGGTCCAACAGCTTTGTTTCAGCTCAATTCAACACTTCGGTCAGCGGCCTAGTTCTTTGGCTCAGCATCTAGTTCATTGTTTCGGCCTAGTTCAATTTCATGTTCATGCCCTTACGTAAGATAGGTGATTCACTTTAAACATTCAAAAAAAGGGTCAGGTTGGGTCACGTCATTAAATAAATGCAAAAGTCAGGCGCATTAAAACAAAGGAAAAGGCAAGTCACCGAGAATCCAGCTAAGGACTGATGACGTCCCCGAGGACGTCGAAGTTTGACAAATGAAATGGACATTATTTTTAAAAAATTAAAAAAGAAAGCGCTAACCAACTAGGAGCTAAAAAGGCAATGACCTGCCAAGATGTTTGCCCCAGGGGCTGATGAGTCAGATAGGACAAATGGACAAGTGACAGGGAAGTGATGAGTGAGCAATTAAGTCCAACTGGTGCAAATTGGAGAAGCAACTTTGGCAGGTGAAATAGTGCTAGCAAATTGATCATTTGGAATGATAGCAACTACTAGTGCAACTACTTTCTCTATTTCACATTAAATTGGAAGCCAAACCGTGTAAGTTACCCAAGTAATAAATGTAGATTTTGAGCAGACAAATGAACAGCTCATTAATATTTTGAGTGACTTGTTTCTTTTCATGAAAGGACACATATGCCACTTGTAAAAGAAGGAGCACCAAATGGGCCTCTTTGCTTCTCATATATATTGTAGACTTGTTCATTTGTAATCATCTTTTCACAAATTTTATAAGGCGCAGCCCTGCTAAAATTTCCCCCTGAATCAAATAAAAGTAGTTTTTACCTCTTCTTGGATAGATATTCTATGTATGTCCTGAGTGTTTGATTTGTGTTCAGTCATTGTCTTTTGATGCTCTCACAGGTTCAACACCAACACACCAGTTATCTACAAGGTGCCATTTTCTGCAGTTGACAGGTAAAGAGCTCTATTTGGAAGTATAGAATAGAGGAAGTCATTTACATTATGTATTTCACAACATCTTGGTGAGTCCCTATTCTTATGTTTTCATAAAAACCTCCTTGCCATTTTCTTGTAGCTTGTTCCTTCTACCAAGCCTGAGTGTATGTATGTTTCTTTTGTCTGATCCTGAGTGTGGATGTGGGAAGGTTGACTTATTTTGGTGTATCACCTCTTTAGAGTAGGCTTGTTTTTCTTGCACTCTCCTTTCGCTTTTCATCCCATTTTTATTATATAGCTATATATATGTATATACCTATATTTTGCACTTGTTAGAACAAACAATGATACATCAAAGGGAACTAGCCCTTACCTAGAGACTCTCCCCTCCAGCTTCACCAGTCCCACAAGCTAGAGGGGAGTTTCCATGTTGTGAGGAGAAGGCAAGAGTTCAACCTCCTTGCCCTAGGTGCAATTTCCTATGTCAATAGTTCTGGCATGCCTGGTGGGACATAGTTTGATATTGAAGTAAAGTTTCAGGATTGATGCTGGTCTTATTACAACAGATCATTTAATTTTCTAGCATCTGACAACTCTGAGTTAAATCTACTAGTTAAGCAGCCTGGTGCCATAAGGAATCATTTATTGTATGTATGCTTCTTTTGCAAAAAATCATGGGTTTTATTTTTCTTCATATAATTTGGATCAAACTCAAAATATTCAGAGAATCCCCTCAAGCAGCTCTCCTAGTTGCACTACAATGAAAAGGGAGGTGGCCTTGGAATTGGAGATTAACAGGCTAGAAGAGTAGTACAAATATCAACACGAGCTGATGTATAAAGAGGAGCACTTGTTTAGGCAAGCGTAGACCCCCTCTTTGGTGCCAAATCCTTTTTAGTAGATTGCACGTGCTCACTCTAGCTTATCAAATGTACCTGCTCCCAATCTAGTGCGCCTAGCTTTCCAACATTAGATGATATCAGAACAACGTCCCATGGAAATGAACTTTCTAAATTCCTTAGATTGTGAATTTTACACTAGGGGAAATGCCACGAACTAGAACATCTCGCTCAATGCTGATCCTACTCAACAGGATGATGCTGGTCATCTCCAAGAAAGATTCTTCTAGGACAACCTAGCCAAGCAAATTGAAGATTTAAGAGCTAGGATGAGACTGCTTCTTGAAAAAGTGATGAAATTTCTAGACCTTATGGAGGAGCCCTAGGACCTTAGAGAAAACAAAGTTGCTGCCTATTCATAGGAGCAAAATTTTAATTCAGAGATCCTAAACTGGGGAAAAATAGTTGAATCATGGGGCATAATAGAAGAAGAAAAGTAAGGTTTTTCTCAAAACCTTAAAGAAGATGAAGATGCATCTTCTTATGATGATGCTAGCAGCCTCCAGGAAAAGATTTTCCAAGAAGATCTAGCTAGGAGAATAGTAGAGTTGGAACCCAAAGAGAAATTCCTCAGCCAATGTGTGGTGGATGGTTCAGACCAAACAACACATTCCATGCCTAAACACATGCCACCTACACATTTCCAAGAGAGTTATCAGGTTGTGCCTGATATTGATGAAGTGCTGATCAAGTGGAGAGAGGATAATCATTTGATTTTAGCTCAAGGATTGCCTCCTCTTCCACATGTTTTCACCACTTTACCCCTTCTCAAGGAAGAACCTGTTCTGCAGGAGGCAAGTGAGGAGCAGAAGATCCAATCTGCAGTCCTTCAAGAGGCTATCATGAGCGATAATGAAGAAGAAATCATCATTGACGCTCCTTGTGAAGACCTTATCAGCAATGGAAAAGATGCAAGTCTTGCATATATGCATATGTTCTAGCAATTCAAAGAGGAACAAATACATGGTAAGATCTCTTCTCCTCTATTTGATGAACTTCCTTGTTGTTTTGATGATGAGGTTAACTACACTGAAGAGCCTGAGTTGGAGGAGGAAAAGGAGAGGTCTGTCTTCCTTGAGGAAGGCCTTGAAAAAGAGTGCTTTTAATAAAGAGGCAATGTTCTGTGGGATGAGCAATCAATTTGTGAGTCCATTTCAGACATCACCACAGTCACCCTTCTTTAAGAAGGCTAAGAGGAAGTAGAGGATGAGTCTGACAGAGTTTTTAGCAAGGCAAAATGAAACAAATCAGAGCATAATACATTGTAGAGGAATTGTGTAGGTCAAGGGGCTTATGGCGATGAGTCAACATCCATTGATTTATTGGTGAGGAGTACCTATATCAAGAACTAGCATTCAATAGGCTTCCAAGGACAAACATATTACATATATGTCGGAGGCATGTTTGATTTTGATCCACTCAAACTTCAGCCAACTCAGGTGACTTGCAAGAGGAGCAAGTCACCAAATCTCATTTTCTTTCAGCTATTTGCCTGCCACCATAAGTCTTCTCACCAAGAAGGGGACTTAAGAAATTTTCCCTGCGATCTAGGAGGGAGGTGAACTTTCCTGGTTAGCTGTAAATAGTAGTTTATTTTTAGTTTGTTTTCTTGCTTTCCCTAAGTGCAGTTGCACAGGTAGTGTTTTTTAGCCTTGTGTGTTTCCCTTTGCGTGTGGGGTAAAGCTTCATGTTTGATTCTCAAATCTTTTAGGGCTGTCGTTAACTTTCATTATAACTACAATCTGACTCTGTGCCCAATGGATTGTAAGGCAGCTAGGTTCTAAGCATGGCAGGCATGCTTCCCCTGTGAGTCACCATTTGTTGACCAATTTTTGCCCATAGGCAAAATTTTAGTCACCTTCTTCCCCTGCTATTTAATGCCAGTCATCTTCAGGTTTCATGAGTTCAATAAATCTAATTCATGGCTTGGTTTAGTCTTTTGGTTTAACTAGTTGGTTTATCAGCATTGGTTTTATCTTCTTCAAGGTCCAACGGCCTTGTTTTAGCTCAGTTAAATACTTTAGTCAGCAGCCTAGTTCTTTGGTTCAGCATCTAGTTCATTGTTTCAGCCTGGTTCAAGTTCATGTTCATGCCCTTATGTAAGACAGGTGCTTCACTTCAATCATTCACAAAAAGGGTTGGGCTAGGTTGCATCATTAAACAAATGCAAAGGTTGGGTGCATTAAAACAAAGGAAAAGGCAAGCTATCGAGAAGCCAGCTAAGGACTGATGACGTCCTCAAGGACGTCAAAGTTTGACAAATGAAATGGCCATTGTTTTTAAAAAAGTAAAAAAGAAAGTGCTAACCAACCAAGAGCTAAAAAGGCAGTGACCTGCCAAGATGTTTGCCCCAGGGGCCGATGAGTTAGATAGGACAAATGGACAAACGACAGGCAGGTGATGAGTGAGCAGTTAAGTCCAACTAGTGCAAATTGGAGAAGCGACTTTGGTAGGTGAAATAGTGTCAGTAAATTGATCATTTGGAATGATAGGAGCTAGCAGTGCAACTGCTTTCTCTGTTTCACATTAAATTAGAAGCCAAACCGTGTAAGTTACCCAAGCAAGAAATGCAAATTTTGAGCAGACAAATGAACAGCTCATTAATATTTTGAGTGACTTGTTTCTTTTCATGAAAGGACACGTATGCCACTTGTAAAAGGAGTGCCAAATGGGCCTCTTTGCTTCTCATATATATTGTAGACTTATTCATTTATAATCATCTTTTCATGAATTTTACAAGGCACATCCCTGCTAAAATTTCCACTTGAATCAAATAAAAGCAGTTTTTACCTCTTCTTGGATAGATATTCTGTGTATGTCTTGAGTGTTTGATTTGTGTTCAGTCATTGTCTTTTGATGCTCTCATAGGTTCAACACCAACACACTAGTTATCTACAAGGCACCATTTTCTGCAGTTGATAGGAGAAGAGCTCTATTTAGAAGTATAGAATAGAGGAAGTCATTTACAGTATGTATTTCACAACATCTTGGTGAGTCCCTATTCCTGTGTTTTCATAAGAATCTCCCTACCATTTTCTTGCAGCCTGGTCCTTCTGCCAAGCCTGAGTGTATGTATGTTTCTTTTGTCTAATCCTGAGTGTGGATGTGGGAAAGTCAACTTATTTTGGTGTATCACCTCTTTAGAGTAGGCTTGTTTTTCCTGCACTCTCCTTTCCCTTTTCATCCCCTTTTTATTATATAGATGTATATATGTATATACCTATATTTTGCACTTGCTAGAACAAATAATGATACATCAAAGGGAGTTAGCCCTTACCTAGAGACTCTCCCCTCCAGCTTCTTTAGTCCCACAGGTGAGAGGGGAGTTTCCATGTTGCAAGGAGAAGGCAGGAGTTCAACCTCCTTGCCCCGAGTGCAATTTCCTACGTCAACAGTCTTCTCAAGTTAAATTTTAAGAATGTTGAAGCATGCAAGTCATGTATTATTGAGAAATATCATGGGGAGTATTTCCCTATAATAAAATAGATATCAATCACAAATTTAGAGATGGTTCATTCTAATTTATGTGGACCAATGTATTTTAGAAGTATTAGTAAGAATTTGTATTTCATTTCCTTCATAAATGATGCAACAAGGTTTATGTGCGTATTTATGTTGAAAGAAAAATGTGGAGCTTTTTCATTTTTTAAAACTTTAAAATCTTTGGTTGAAAAATATTGTGGACATTCTATGTCAAGAATATAAAACACAAAGTAATATTAATGAAATAAAGATAGAAATAAAATGCAGAAAACACAACACAAGAGAGACACATATTTAATGTGGTTCACCTAAAATGGGTTATGTCCACACAAAAATAACCAGTTCTTTTATTCAATCTAACAAATGAAGGGATAAATATGCAATATATCCACTAAAATATCTTCTTCACTCATACATAGTATGTCATCATGATTACAATGCCCTCATATCAAAAGAGGGTTACATATCAGGGAAAAAATACACCAACATAATTTCTACCATTAAATCTGTGACCTAATAGTGCATGGTCTACATTTAATAAGAAATTCTAATATTTTATAGTGCATTTTTCAAAACAAATACTTTTGTGGGTGGTGACCTTAGTGGGGGGGGGGGCATTGGACCCCACACCCCCTGTTAGGAATTGTAATACATCCCCTACAATATCCTCTTCACTCACACACAATATGTCATCACGATTACACTGACCTCATATCAAAGGAGGGTTACATATTAGGGAAAAAATGCACCAACATAATTTATACCATTATATCTATGACCTAATAGTGAATGGTCCATATTTACTATAAAATTACAATATTTTACAATGCATTTTTCAAAAAAAATGCTTCGAGAGGTAGTGACCTTAGTGGGGGAGGGGCATTGCCCCCACACCCCCTATTAGAAACTAGGAATTATAATAAGATTAGGATTCACCATATAACATTATAAAAATTTCCTAATAAAAAATAAATGAAGATAATTTTTATTTTAATGAACTTCATGAGTTTTGTTCTTCACATGAATTCAAAAGGTAGTTAACTACTCTTTACACACCACAACATAATGGTGTAATAGAAAGAAGGAATATATCCATCATGGAGTTAGAAATGAACATGTTGGGAATAAGTATATGGAAATGTTTTTTTTTATGATGAAACAATAAAAACAATAGTCTACATTATTAACAGGAGTCACAAGAGTCCTACAATGAAAGTCAAAGATAAGTCATCTTATGAAGCTTGGTATGGTAGAAAACTAGATGTAACACATATAAGGGAATTTTATTGTTTAAATTTTGTACATGTTCTTGAAGATAATATAAAAAATTATATCCTAAAATTATTTCTCACATTTTCACAAGATATGATGACGAAAATAAAACATATAATTTCTATAATCTTACTAGTAAATCCATAAATGTTTCTAGTTTTTTTAAAAATAAAACATATTCTAATTATGATAATATAGATAAATAGGTCATAATTTAAAGGTGTTAGTATCTTAAATTTTATTTTTAGGGCTTACAAATTCTTACACATATTTCATGTTCAACCAAAAAAAGACTAGCTCTTCTCAAGAGACCAGTCAACTATCTTCACCAACTCCAAGTAAGTATAAACACTTGTTGAATCCACATCCAACCAAATATTTTAGAATATAAATATGGGAGGAGGACCAAAATTATTAAACATCAGTAATTTAATTTTTTTTTTATGATTATGAAAAAAAAAACTATGTTTGCATTGTCATCCATGGCTAGTGAACCTAAATGTTATGTAGAAGTTAGTCTAAAGAAAGAGTGAGTTGATGCAATTATGGACTAAATTGAGAGAAATTATATATTAAATCTTATTCATCCTAAATATTATAAATTATTCATTGAAACCAAGTGGGTATACAAGAGTAAAGTAAGGAGTGACGGTAAAATTGACATGTTAAAAGCTAGACAAGTTGCATAAGGGTTTACACAAACATATGGGATAGAATATGAGGAAAAATATGTGTATATGACATGAAAAGATAATATAAAACCAATTATTTATAGATACTCATAAAATATGGAAAATCCATCAAATGGATGTTAAGAGTGCATTCTTAAATGGAGTGATTGTGTTGGGTGAATATTTTGTTGTCAACTAACTGAAGGCAAAATGGGTATATCAACCACAGTATAATGAGATAAATCTCTCCTCTCAGCATGGGGAGGCTCCCTATAAACTATAATATACTAATATAAACTAAAAAATAGACTCAAGGGTGAGATCATACCATCCATCTCTCTTTTTTAGAGATGATGTTCTCAAGGTAAAGGAAAATTCCTGTGTCATAACTGAAAGCAATTCTCTCCTTTCAGAGATGATGTTTAGTAAATAGCAGGAAAACTTCCTAGGTAGTAAATAGATCCATGAGAAACCCATAAAAGCACAAAGTCTTTTGTTTCTTCCCTCACTGATTTAGGACTAAGATCACAACAAAATGAAGTGCAGCCCAAAGTCTCCACTGAAAACTACAACAGACTATAAGATCACAAAGGATAAAAGTAGTTTAAAGCCTTTCTAATACCCTTCTCACTAAAACACAAAAACACAAATTAAAGGAAATTATATTATCACAAAGTCTCCATAATTAAATTTAAAACATCTCCCAGATAATTTCTATGCGCTATGCATATTTAATCAAATAGATGAGATAGTATTTAAGAAAAAGACATAAGAACAATTTCCTAAACAATACAAGTTATTCCAACACAAAGTTTGAAAAGTTACCCACTTTCTCATTCATTCAACAAAATATGATTTACAATATAAGATCAAAGTCTCAAAAGGCATCTCAATTTGGGTAGATTTTTGCTTCTAATCACTAAAAGATAAATTTACAAAAGAGGCTCTCTTTGTTTATAGGGAGAGACCTTGAGGATTTATAAAAGACTTAAATATTTTGACCAAGTCAAAGATAGGAGTCTTTGTTGACTTTGGAATTTCCCCATTTTTACATGTAATTACACATGATAAAATTACATGTGAAGATGTACAAAGCGGTTACAAAAGTGCATTTGAAAAAATGGAGAATAAAGTAAAGAAGGATAGTTTCAATCTCTATCCACAATCTTCTTCATGTGAGCATCGTACATGGCACTATTTGTTTGCATCCTGATACTATTTAGAGTAATAGTGTTCTTGAAAATTACCTTAGCTCTGACTAAGGCATCTTTCACTGTTGTAACTGATTTTATGTGATTAGTTAATCTAGTCTTTAGATTATTCAGAGTTAACTGATTATCCAGAATGTTATCCATAGAGGCTACTGAGAATTCTTTTTCCTTGAATTATTTTCAGAGCATACCTTCAAATTTTTGAATCATTTCTTCTATCAAAATGAATTGGTTTTCTTGAGAGGTAAGTTTGCAAGGCAACTCCTCCAACTTGTGCAACAGATTGATATCACTTTGTTCACTGAGGTCTCTTGAAGATTCAAGGTCGTTGATCAATTCTTTAAGTACCTGACTCCTATATATCAATGCTTTTTTAGTTTCAGTGTAAGAGTCTCTATCAATAATGATGCCAATTGATATTAGAGTGCTTATTTTTATCTTCTTCATATCCATCCATTTGTCAAGATATTTTTCCATGCTTTCAATATCTTGAGAAATGATATTGATAAGATCATCTAGTTTTGATCTTACTTTCTTCATCTTACCTATTTTCTTAGATAACTCTATGAGCAAGGAAATTCCTTATGTATACATCTTGTCCAAGTACTCTTCAAGTACTTTTCCCTTGAGATAGGTCCTTTCTGCTTTTTGAATCACGGGGTCATCTATGGAGATAGCCTTTAGAGTTATTGTTTCTAGAGTGAAAGTAATTCTCCTTATCACTGTAGTCATCCACAATTTATTTATAATGATCCTTCATTTCTTTATCCTTTCTCAAATTTATAAATCATAATGTCCATGGCTAATTGCAAATAACTCTTATCACCTTCATGAGTTCTTTTACCTAACCTAACTCGAGAGATAGAGTAGTCATTTATATCAAAATTTTCAAGAGTTGCATCCTGTGGAGGTTTTACTATTTCTAAAAATTTGTGCCCTTTATCCCCAATAATATTTGAAAGAATCTTTGGCTTCTTTGGAGTCTTTCCTTTTACTGACACCAATTTATTGAAATCAAATTCATTTAGAGAGATGGTCTATTTTTTCCTTTTGGATGTATATGCTGAAAACCAAGGTGGTAGCATAGAAGCACTTACATTAGGATAAATATCCATAGGTGGGGTTACTAGAGTCACACTTGAACCAATGGTGGAAATAATGGGTAGAGTATCAGTAAGAACTACACTTTCTACTGAATGATTGAAAGCAGAACTATCTTTGATATCAAAAGATGGAGATGACAAACTAGGGATTGACCCTAAGGAATGAAGAATATCTCTAAAAATACCTTGAGGGTCATCAAAAATAATTTTGGAAGGAGAGGCTGCTTTAGAAGAGGGAATACTGATTGGAGAAATAGGTGGAGTTACAATAGTTGTGATAGGTGGGGAAGAAGAAATTCTTATTTCTTGCTGCACACCCTCTCACAGAGACACAATTTCCTTTTCTTATTGATCTTTGGGCCTATCATCAGTCTCCATTTTCTCCATTGTTGGTTCTTTGGTGCTTTGCTTCTCAACCTCCATATCTATTGTTTCTAGCTCTTTTTCTATAACTTTTGACTTCTTTGTCACAAATATGATCTTAGGCTTATGTGGCCTAGAAGAAGAAGGAACATCAATTTTATTTTTTGTCCTATTTTTTGCTCTTCTCCTTATTTCCTTTTGAAGTTTAGCTTATAATCTTGTGATGAACTCTTTTAGGGTGTTTATTTTATTCACTAACCAATCATTTGTGTTTTCCAATATTAGTTCAAATATTTTCCTTAAGGAAGTCAAATCTTTTTGTGACCATTGGATTAGGGGAAGAGGGGCATTAGCGACCTGTTCAGCATGGTATCTATTATTGATCAAAACATTATTATCCACTAGACTTTTATGGATATCAGTGAGTCCTAGATATTCTATCTACTCAAGATAATCTACTATAGTCCATCTTTTTGATGTCTTCTATTATCCTCAAATCGACCCAAACATCTTCGATCATAGGCTCATGAAACTAGGTCTTCCTCCTGATTATATTTTTTATGCCTCTATAGTCAAAATTTGGTCTCATTTTGAAATGCTTCATGGTTATGAGTTGCATTTCAGTCTCCATAACTCTAGCTTTTCCAACAGTCAACACTGAGAACCTACCAATTTCAATCGGGAACCTGAAACCAGGTTTCTTGAGTTCCATTTTCTTATTATGTATGACAATAATTTACCTGCATAACTTCATCAAGACTAATTTTTCTGAAGGGAATCTTGGGAGCATATAAGGATGACCTTGGAAAAAGCCAACCTGTAGGTAAAAAAAATAAATTGGAAGAACATACATCCAAAGTCATTCACAACTATCTAGGCTTCATCTGACACTCTTTTTATTCTAATTGGGGATCAAAGAGATACAAAAATACTATAAAGAAAGCATCATTTACTCTCCTAAAATGATGGATAGAACCCTTCAACATCAACTAAGAGTAATATTGATACACTAGGGTTACCCTCCTATCTCTTTTTAATGTTAAACCTGGGAAGGTTCTCATCAATGCTATAATATATACTAGGTATGAAGTCATGTAGAATTTAGAGGTAGTGGATACTTTCATCAATTTTTCATGTAGAGCATTGTTGATTTGTTCTCCCCCAAAAATGACTTGTTTGCCTTGGAGAATAATCTTAATGAAGGGGTACATCCACTCATGAAATAGTGAGGAAGAAGGTAAACCTTTTACCCTACTGAGAAGAGTAATTAGGTCACTGACTTCTTCTATAAAGTCACTCCTTGGAAAGCTCCATGGCCACCTTGACAAGTTTGCCCTTGGAGTCGTAAGCCATCTATTATTGATTACTTTCTTCACTCTTTCAGGATCTTTGTCATATTCCCTTTGTGCTTTAATGAAATCAAGATTTAATACTTCAATGGTGGGAGGACACATGAATACTTTGTTGATGAACTCAGGGTCCTGTCTAATCACCACATTACCACCAGTGTCTAACACAGCCCTGGTATCTTTATTGTAGAATTGAATGCACTAGAGAATGAACTCTATGTTGTGAGCCACTATAGGAAAAGAAGATACCAGATGAATATTGCTCTTGATTATCTTCTTTATTTCATGGTTAGGATTGCTTGATCTAGTTCTTTCCATAAACTCAACCATATCCAGGTGACCGATCTCTATATCTCTAATGTCATTGACATTAGAAGTAATCAAGGTGATTAAAAAAACACCTTGATACTTGTACTTCATTATCTTTGACTTCTTCAAAGAAACCTTAGTCATCTAGAAGATCTTTGGTTAAAAAGACATCAATGAAGGAGGATCCTTGAGAGAAACTACAACAAGAATCATGATCATGTAATTAGGAGAAATATTGGCAATATGAGAAAACTGCATGTTGATGATCATGACCATGGGAATGCACTTGAAAGGGCTAAAGTGTGAGCAAGTTAGAAAGTCAAAAGAAAGTGGGCTCAAAAAGGTGAAAATTCAAAATTTCCCAGAGTTAAGATTTATGAGAAAATGTATGCAGGGGCATAAAAAATTACTACCCTTGCATGTGGAGGTAGTATCGGTAGCAAAATTTGACAAATTAACACATTAAGGGAAGGTTTGTTTATGCATAGGCAGCAATTTTTGCCGCCCTTGCATGCTGACTTTGTGCAGGGGTGGCAAAAAAATTTGCCTGTGCATATGGGGTGGAAAACATGTGTAAGGGTGGGAAAAATTGCTGCCCTTGCACATATGGAAATGGATTTGTGTAATGATGGTGAAAAATACCACCCTTACACAAGTTAATTCAATTTCATGTAAGGGTGGCGATTTTGGCTGCCATTACACATATGGAAATAGATTTTGGGTTTTACCATCCCTTCAAGGATGAGAGGGAAGATAAAAAAGAAGAAATATAAAATGTAAAAAGGAAAAAGGGAAAAACTAAAACTTCTAAAGAAAAGAGAAAGAACAAAAATTATAATCTAGAAACAAAAGAGGGAAGAACATAAAACCTACTTGGTAAATCGAAATCCTACACTTGAAGCTGGAAAAATCACAATCTTACTCATTCGTGAGGTTAACTAGTTGCAGGTAGGGGGAGTAGACAACCTAGAACAATCAAAATGAGTCATAAATCAAAATTAAAAAGGTTAAAAATTGATGCCAACCACTTGGCATGTGCGGTCATAAATACTATGCATGAAAATTGAGATCATGTAAGGGTAGTGATTTTTGTCACCTCTATATGATGAGGTCAAAAATATGCAAGGGTGGCAATTTTCACTGCTCCTACATGGAGAGATGTAAGGGTAGTGAAAATTGCCACCTTTACACAGAAATAGAAAACATGCAAAGGTGGTAAAAAATTCTGATGTTGCATGTAAACAAAACAAAACTAACTCCTTAAATTTTATCAAAGTTTTGACATTTTGATCACATCAAGACTACAACAAATTTCACATTTTTTGAGAAGTCATGATGAGGGAAGGTTAAGAACTTTTCAAGGATGCTAGTCGACTATACTCAAGAACAAGAGAAACTTGTCTCGAATAATGAGCTTAGAGTGAAGAACATGAAACAGACAAGTTTCATAGGGGTTGTTGATTAAAATAAGCATAGCTAATTTTGGGAACAACAACTGGATCCAGCTAGGGAACTTCCTTCAATCAAACTTTGAAATGATCGAAGGTAGTAGAATCTAGTCTCTAAGTGCCTTTATCCATGCCATTGGGCCACGGATTCAAGCTAAAAAAAAGACACAAAAAACCAAACAAAAATAAATAAACACAAGACTATACAAATGTACAAATGAACACATCTAATACTTCAAGGATTGAAGTGTTTCAGATGTTTCCCACTGTGAGGCAGTGAGAATGGCGTTCCATCTTGATATTCTAGTAAGAAGCTATTTTCACCATAGATTTGATGAATGGTGAATGGACCTCTCCATAAAAAATCAAAATTTCCATGCATTACTTTTGGTTCTCTCCTCTTATCCCACAACAAGGCTTGATCTCTAATCTAAAAATCACAAATCCTTGCTCTCTTGTCCACTACCATAGTCCATTACTCATCTAGTTAGGTTAGGCACATAATCCTTTTATCAATAGAATTTTTGAAAGTTTGATCTTTGACTTCCTATGCCAACTTCAGTGCTGGTAGTTTTAGGGTGATTAGTATCTCTGCATTCAAACCATATAGAAAATGAAATGGTGACATACATATTACCCTCTTTGGTGTAATCTTGTCTACCCAAAAAGTGTCAAATAATACTTTATGCCAAGTTATCTAATTATCATCTACCAATTTCTTGTTAATAGTAATCAAATTATTGTTACTTGATTGTGCTTGACCATTTCCTTGCAGATAATAGTCAGAGGAGTGGGAAAGAATAATCCCATAATTGTAGCAAAACTTAATAACCTCATAAGAAGAGAAACAAGCAAAATTATCTGTTACAATCTTAGTTGGGACCCCAAATTGAGAAATAATATTTTCTTTAAAGAAATTACATGCTTAGTTGGAATGGCTTCTACCCACTTGGTAAAATAGTCTGTCACAGTGAGAACATAGTCATGTCCAGCACTTGAAGACGGGTTCACGGTGCCAATGAAGTCAATATCCCATTATTGAAAAAGTTTTTCAATTACCACTGGCTTGAGAGGTAATGTGGCTAATTTAGGTTTTTCAACAAACTATTAACACAACTTACATCTATGTACCCAAATGTACACATCTTGAAATAGTGTAGGTCAATAGTATCTAGCTCCTAGAATCTTGTGAGTCATTACTAGTGCAAAAAAATGTCCTTCACAAGCCAAATTATGAAAAGAATCCAAAATTTTAATTTGTTGCACCTTATCGATGCAATGAAGAAATACCCCATCAAGAATTCTTTTGTACAAACCATTGTCCTACAAGACATAGTTAGTAGCATTCAACTTAACATTCTTTTTTTCTTTGTAGGATAGATGGGTGGGACATTCACCATAGGTAAGAAAATGAATGATATTGGAATACCATTCATTAGTAGTAGTGACGAAGAGAATGGTAGGCACATCTCCAACCTCTGTTTCTTCATGTTCAATTTCCTTTGGTATGTTATCAAAAATTAATTGGCAGAGACCTTTACCCTGCATAAGCTTAGTAGGCTTGATATCAAGATCAAACTCCTAAATTTTAGCAATCTAATTGCCCCTTTTAGTACCAAACTCCTATTGAGTTAGAATAGACTTCACTATTGTATCAAGCACCAAAACAATAATATGTGAATTTAGGATATAGAATTTGAAATGCTTTATTGCCTTAACCATGGCATAAGCATGCTTCTCCATGTTTAAATATTTCAATTTATGAGATTTGAGAGAACAACTCATAAATGATATGGGAGATTCCACACTTTCTTTGTTTTGTTGGACCAAAATAGCTAAAAGTGTATGTTTAGAAGTGTAGCTATATACTATGAAGTCTTTGGTATAATTTGGACAAACTAGGATTGGGGCATGGGCAATTGCTTTCTTGATATCTTCAATGCTGACTTGCCTTCTACATTCCAATGGAAAGTAGCTTTACCCTTCATCATGTCAACAATGTGTCGAGTCTTCTCTGTGAATTCTAGAATAAATATTAATAAAAAATTTGCTTTTCTAATGAAAGAGTGAACTGAAGTCTTACTAGCAGGAAGAGTAAGATTTTGGATAGATTTGACTCTTTATGATTCCATTTTTGTGCCCTCTTAGGATACAGTATGATTGAGAAGTTTACCTTTTGTAACCCCAAAAATTGATTTTTTGGGATTAAGAGAAATACCATTTTGCTGATAGTGTTCCAACACTTATTGTAAATGATGCACATGATCAGGCCAATGTTTGGAGAAAATGGTCAAGTCATCAAGATACACCACAATAAACTTCCCTATTTCATCTCTGAAGGTAAGATCCATTGCTCTTTGGAAGGTGGTGCCAGCATTGATCAGACCAAAAGGCATTCTGTGATATGTAAAAGTGTCTCACGGTGTAGTGAAAGTAGTTTTATGTTGGTCTGCTTCATTGAATACACTTGATTATACCTAGAAAAACCATCTAACATTGATAACATTTTTGAACCAATCACTGTTTACAACACTTGATCCATGATGGGTAAGGGGTAGTTGTCTTTTAGAGAAGATTGATTTAAGTTTCTAAAATCAACATGGATATAGATTTCTCCATTCTTTTTTCTCACCAGAACTATTTTTTCAATCTAGGTGGAATGATGAGTTAGAAAAATAATTCTTGAATTCAACATCTTTTGGATCTTAGAAAGGATAATGCCTGATATTTTTGGGTTGCATTGCCTTTGCTTCTGCTTATGAGGCAATGACCCAACTTTAAGAGGAATTTCATGCCAAATTTTTTTAGGCTCGAGAGATTTCAAATCATCATAAGAATATGCCAAAACATCAATGTAATGGCAAAGAAGAGTAACAAATTTGATTTTTTCACCAGAAGTGCAACAATTCCCAATGTTGACCATTTTGTGATTTTTTGTTGTACTAAAATTTACTTGATCAAACTTTTTGGAGGAACTTGAATCCATTTGTTACTACTTAACATACCTATCATGCTTATCAAATAAATTTTCAAGAAAAATTAAACCTTTTGGAATTTTTTTCCCCTTGAGTTGAAGAAACTCTTCACCAGTTTTTGAATCTATTTCGAGAACTGATTCTTGTGGTGGAGATTTGATAACTTCAAAATAAAGCTCCTCAAAACTTTTCACATTTTTTAAAAAGACAATGATTTGATTGTCATCATTAAATACATGCCAATTATTGGCATTATTAGGTACACTTATTTTAAAGACCAGCTCAATAGTCTACTTGTTTCCTTTGAAATCCTTATGGGGAACCATGAAGGTTGTGGAGACAGCCAATGAATCTGCATAATCATTGAATTCTCTCAGCACAACAAAAATATTGAAAGCATTAAAACTTTTAACATAATCCCATACAAGATTATGATAATGTTGCAATCCTTCGTTTTTGGTTTGGTATAGATTATTTACCTGGCAAACCACCAATTCAACATCTCCTCGAGCATGAAGAATCTTAATACCTTTAACATGAGCAGATTTCAATCTAAGCAACAAAGATTCATACTCGGTTGTGTTGTTGGTATTGTTGAATTATAAATTATATGAATAAGGAAAATTTTCTCTTTGAGGAGATATCAAAAGAATTTCATCTCTAAAATTGGTAGAAGAGCAACTGCCATCAAATTCTAAAATCCAAACATCATTAGAATTTGATCTTCTCAAAGATTTCTCTTCGTTAGTGTGGGAAGATTCTTTTTTTCCTAAACTTTGCCTTAACAATTCTTTTGATTTTCTATCTGAATTTTCTAATTTGTCACCTAATGAACCTTCATCTAATGAGCTAAAAACATCTTCAATGGTCACAAAATAATTACCCATTCCTGATGATTCAAACAAAATTTGAGCTTTGGGGTCTGATGTTTGGGTGACAATATATTTTGACTCTTTTTCAAGAAGCAACTTTTGCATGACACCTTTAACAAGTATCCTTACTTCAGATAGATCCATATTCAACTCTCTACCTATGTATTTGCAAAAATTACGTTTGAGTAGAATACCATAGGAAGCTGGAACATCAGCCACTAAGACTGTCATTTTAATCTTTTTATCTAGAAAAGCTGCAAATGCAAATTGGGCATCTTTGATTTGACCCAAGAGTGGTACTTACTTTTTTTCCATGGAGAAATATCTCCCAAAAGTCTTAGTTAAGGTAAGACCAAGAGAATCTACTACCTTGGTGGGCATAACATTATCAAAAGCTCTAGTGTCTATTATATAGTTGCTCAACTTATGACCATTTATTAACAGAGAAACATAAAAAGGTTCTATTTTTTGGGGGCAACAAAAGGAGTGGTGACAAGATTATTTTGGGTGGATTTTTTCTTTGAGGAATTATGAGTCACTTTTGGGAGATCTTGTTCTATAGGGATAGTTTTGTTTTTTATGTATTCAGCCAACCTATCAAACTGTTTAGATTTGGCTCACAAGTACTCAACTTCAGTCATTTGAATCTTGGTCTTTCTAGCATGATCAATTATGTCAAATAACTGAATGAACTAGAAATAGAGAGGAATTCCATCATCCTAATATTTATTGGGCATGGTATTGGTCTGAGGAATAGAAGAAAAAGGTACATGATGGTTTGAGGTACTTACTTTCTTATTGGTCGCTGGGTCCTTTGATTGGAAAGGTAGTGAAGTTTCCCATTTAGAAATTGAGACTACTGGCTGAGGTTATTCTCCTATTTTTCCCTTATCATCTTATTGAGTTGAATGATTTTGAGACCTAGTAAATACAGCTTATGATCCATCAAACACTTCTCCATTTTTCTTAACTTCATCTTGGTATTGTAAAAAATCAATATTAGAGTCTTTAGCTAATTCTCCTTCTCATTCTATAAATATATTAACATCATCTTCTTAGTCCAACTCAGGTTGGAAAGAGAGATCATGTTTGGTTTCATGATAACCAACTACTGAGTTGTCTGGTACTACTTCAATGGTGAGCTTCCCCTATGTGAGAAGAAGATGATTGTATTTCCCATGATTTTTAGCAGTGTTGCTTTGATATGAATGGTTTGGAAAGGTCCTCCTTGGCATTCCCAATAAGGAGGAGTAGACATACCTTTTGACATTTTCCTTTTCAGAGCTAGCAATTCATTTGCCAGCTTTTGCACCATAGGATCTATTGTACTCATGGAAGAACTTTCAATAAATGAGGAAAATTTATTTTTATTAGAATATTTTCTAATATTACCTACCAGGATAAGATCATCTTTGACCTCAGTAGCCAAAATTTGAGCTATAGAAAGATCTATAGGGCCAGCCTACCTTAACAAGAAACTTACTTCAAGAAGTTAATAATTGATGAAAAATCACTTAAGATTCTCCAATGTTGGCTGAGCAATTATAGGAATTTTGTTCTTCAGCTTATTGAATTTAGCAATAAAGTCTCACATAGGATCATGGGGCTCTTTCTTCATTTGTGTAAGCTAAGCCAATAAGGCATGTGCATCTTCTACGGGTTTAAATCTAGCCTCAAACTTGGCCTTGAGAGTGTCACGATTAGTTAAGTCTAAGCTTGAAGGTGATAAAACTAATCTATGATAACACCTTGAAAATTTTCTACAAATAGTCTTACCACTATATCTTCATATTCAATGCCTATCACACCACTTGCTATGCAGAAAGTAGCAATATGATCATCAAGATGAACTTTACCATCACCATAAAATTTGGGAAACTTCTTTCTCGAACTACGAGGTAGTTCATGTAAAGGTGGGGTTAGATTGAGAGGACCAAAAGTGTTGCCCCAAGGACCTTGGGCTGCCATGATATGATGATTAAAAGGAGGGATAACAAACCTTTGTGGGGTAAGTATGGACAAAACTCTACTAGCACTGAAACTAGAAGCTTTGTTTGGTATTGGAGATCTAACTTTGGTAGGAGGAAAACTCCTGATCGGCTGAAGGTGAGATGATGGAGGAAAAATCTTAAAATTATTTTGTTGTACCAACTCAAATACAGGATCAAAAATACCTTGAGCTCTCTGGCTTCACATATATGGTGGATCTACCAGAGTGTAGAATAGAAAAAAAACTGGAAATGCTTCAATTGGAAGCTTGAGGCTTCAAAGTGCATGTTCGATCCTCAACAGAGTCACCAAAAAACTATTGGGTGAATATTTTGTCATCAACTAACTGAAGGCAAAATGGGTATATCAACCACAACATAATAAGATAAATCTCTCCTCTTAGTAAGGGGAGGCTCCCTATAAACTATAATATACTAATATAAACTAAAAAATAGACTCAGGGGTGAGATCATACCATCCATCTCTCTTTTTTAGAGATGATGTTCATAAGGTAAAGGAAAATTCTTATGTAATAACTGAAAGCAATTCTCTTCTTTCAAAAATGATGTTCAGTAAACAATAGGAAAACTTCCTTGGTAAAATGTAAACAACAGGAAAACTTCTTTGGAAAACTAGATCCATGAGAAATCCATGAAAGCACAAAGTCTTTTGTTACTTCCCTCACCAATTTAGGACTAAGATCATAGCAGAATGAGGTTTAGCCCAAAGTCTCCACCAAAAACTACAACAAAGTATAAGATCACAAAGGATAAAAGTAGTTCAAAGCCTTTCTAATACCCTTCTCACTAAAACACAAATTAAAAGAAATTATAGTAGCACAATGTCTCTATAATTAGGTTTAAAATATCTCCCAAATAATTTCTACGTGCTCTACTTATTTAATCAAATAGATGAGATAGTATTTAAGAAAAAGACATAAGAACAATTTCCTAAACAATTCAAGTTATTCCAACACAAAATTTGAAAAGTCACCCACTTTCTCATTCATTCAAGAAAATATGATTTACAATCTGAGCGCAAAGTCTCAAAAGGCATCTCAATTTGGGAAAATTATTGCTTCTAATCACCAAAAGATAAATTTACAAAAGAGGCTCTCCTTATTTATAGGGAGAGACCTTGAGGATTTAGAAAAGACAAATATTTTCACCTAGTCAAAGATAGGAGTCTTTGTTGACTTTGGAATTTTCATATTTTTACATGCAATTATACATGACAAAAGTACATGTGAAGATATCCAAAGAGGTTAAAAAAGTGCATTTGAAAAAATGGAGAATAAAGCAAGGAAGGACAGTTTCAATCTCTATCCCTAATCTTCTTCATGTGAGCATCGTACATGGCGATAGCTATTTGCATCTCGATACTATCTAGAGTAACAATATTCTTGAAAATTACCTTAGCTCTGACTAAGGCATCTTTCACTATTGTAATTAATTTTATGTGATTAGTTAATCTGGTCTTTAGATTATCCAGGGTTAACTGATTGTCCAGAATGTTATCCACAGAGGCTACTAAGAATGTTTTTTCCTCAAATTCTTTTCAGAGCATACCTTCAAATTCTTGAATCATTTCTTTTATTGAAATGAATTAGTTGTCTTGAGAGGTAAGTTTTCAAGGTAGCTCCTCCAACTTGTACAACAAATTGATATCACTTTGTTCACAAAGGTCTCTTGAAGATTCAAGGTCACTGATCAATTCCTTAAGCACCCGACTCCTATATAACAATGCTTCTTTAGTTTTAGTGTAAGAGTCGTTATCAACAATGATGCCAATTGATATTAGAGTGCTTATCTTTAAATTCTTCATATCCATCCATTTATCAAGATATTTTTCTATGCTTTCAATATCTTGAGAAATAATATTGATAAGATCATCCAGTTCTGCTCTTACTTTCCTCATCTTACCTATTTTCTTAGACAACTCTGTGAGCAAGTAAATTCCTTGGATATGCATCTTTTCCAAGTAATTTAGCCTTGAGATAGGTCCTTTTTCTACTTTTTGAATCATGGGGTCATCTATGGAGATAGCCTCTAGAGTTACTATTTTTGGAGTGAAAGTAATTCCCCTTATCACTGTAGTCAATTGTTCCACCATTTCTTTATAATGATCCTTGATTTCTTTCTCTTTGTCAAATTTCTGAATCATAATGTCCATGGCTAATTGCAAATCACTCTTAGCACCTCCATGAGTTATTTTACCTAACTCAACTCGAGAAATAGAGTAATCATTTATATCAAATTTTTTAAGAGTTACATCCTATGGAGGTTTTGCTATTTCTAGAAATTTGTGCCCCATATCCCCAATCATCTTTGAAAGAATTTTTGGCTTCTTGGGAGTCTTTACTTTTATTGGCACTAATTTATTGAAATCAAAGTCATCTGGAGAGATGGTTTATTTTTTCCTTTTGAGAATATAAGTTGATGACCAAGGTGAGAGTGCAAAAGCACTTACATTAGGATAAATCTCCATAGTTGGGGTTACTGGAGTCACACTTGCACCAGTGGTGGAAATAATAGGTGGAGTATCAGTAAGAACTATACCTTCTGCTAAATGATCAAAAGTATAACTATCTATGATATCAAAATATGGAGATGAAAAATTAGGGATTGACCCTAAAGAATGAAGAATATCTCCAAAAGTGCCTTGAGGGTTGTCAAAAATAATTTTGGAAGGAAAGGCTACTCTAGAAGAGGGAATACTAATTGGAGAAATAGGTGGAGTTACAACATGTGTGTTAGGTGGGGAAGAAGAAATTCCTATTTTTGGTTGCACACCCTCTCAGGAAGATAGAGTTTCCTTTTCTTATTGATCTATGGGCTTATTATCAGTCTCCATTTTCTCCATTGCTGGTTCTTTGGTGCTTTGATTTTCAACCTCCATATCTATTATTTCTAGCTCCTTTTATGTAACTTTTGACTTCTTCATCACAAAGATGATCTTAGGCTTATGTGGCCTAGAAGAAGAAGGAACATCACTTTTATTCTTCATCCTATTTTCCACTCTTCTCCTTATTTCCTCTTGAAATTTAGCTTCTGATCTTGTGATGAACTCTTTCAGGGTGATTCCTTTATTCACTAACAAATCATTGGTGTTTGCCAATATTGGTTCAAATCTTTTCCTTAAAGAAGTCAACTCACTTTTTGACCATTGGATTGAGGGAAGGGGGAAATTGGCAACCTATTCAACATGATATCTATTATTTATCAAATCATCATTATCCACTAGACTTTCAAGGATATTAGTGAGTCCCAGATATCCTATCTACTCAAGAGACAATCTACTTTAGTCCATCTTTTTGATGTCTTCTGCTATCCTCAAATCGACCTAAACATCTTCGATCATAGGCTCATGAAACTGGGTCTTTCTCTTGATTATATCTTTTATACCTCTGTAGTCAAAATTTGGTCTTTTTTTGAAATTCTTCATGGTTATGAGTTGCATTTTAGTCTCCATAACTCTATATTTTCTAGCGATCAACACTAAGAACCCACCAATTTCAATTGGGAACCTAAAACTGGGTTTCTTGAGTTCCATCTGCTTATTATGTATGATAGTAATTTTCCTACACAGCTCTATCAAGACCAATTTATCTAAAGGGAATCTTAGGAGCATATAAGGATGACCTTGGAAAAATCCAAACCATAGGTAAGAAGAAGGAAATTGTAAGAACATACATCCAAAGTCATTCACAATTGTCCAAGCTTCATCTGACACTCTTTTTTGTTCTAATTGGGGATCAAAGAGACACAAAAATACTATAAAGAAAGCACCATTTACTCTCATAAAATTATGGATAGAACCCTTCAACGTCAATTGAGAGTAATATTGATACACTGGGGTTACCCTCGTATCTCCTTCTGATGTTAAACCTAGGAAGGTTCTCATCGACACTGTAATATATACTAGGTATGAAGTCATGTAGAATTTTGAGGTAGTAGATACTTTCATCAATTTCTCATGTAGATAATTACTGATTTGTTCTCTCTAAAAAATAACTTGTTTGCCTTGGAGAATAATCTTAATGAAGGGGTACATCCATTCATTAAATAGTGAGGAAGAAGGTAAACCTCTTACCCTATTAAGAAGAGTAATCAGGTCACCAACTTCTTCTATAAAGTCACTCCTTGGAAAGATCCATGGCCACCTTAACAAGTTCACCCTTAGAGTCTTGAGCCATCTATTTTTGATTACTTTCTTCACTCTTTCAAGATCTTTGTCATATTCCCTTTGTGCTTCAATGAAATCAAGGCTGTAATACTTCAGTGGTGAGAGGACACATGAACACTTTGTCAATGAACTCAGGGTCCAGTCTAATCACCACATTACCACCAGTGTCTAACATAACCATGGTATCTTTATTATATAACTAAGCACACTAGAGAATGAACTCTATGTTGTGAGCCACTATAGAAAAAGAAGATACTAGATAAATATTTCTCTCGATTATCTTCTTCATTTCATGGCTGGGATTGCTTGATCTAGTTCTTTCCATGAACTCAGCCATATCCATGTGATCAATCTCTGTATCTCTAATGTCGTTGACATTAGAAGTAACTGAGGTGATTGGAAAAACACCTTGATACTTGTACTTCATTGTCTTCAAATTCTTTAGAGAAACTTCAATCATCTGGAAGAGCTTTGGTTAAAAGGATGTCGATGAAGGAGGATCCTTGAGAGAAACTACAACAAGGACCATGATCATACAATTAAGGGAAATATTGGCAATCTAGGAAAACTTCATGTTGATGATCATGACCATGGAAATGTGCTTGAAAGGGCTAAAGCATGAGTAGGCTAGAAAGTCAAAGGAAAGTGGACTTGAAAAAACAAAAAATTGAAATTTCTTAGAGCTAAGATTTCTAAGAAAATGTATGTAGGGGTGGCAAAAATTTTTACCCTTGTATATGGATGTAGTATCG
Organism: Torreya grandis; assembly: GCA_037957365.1. Lineage (NCBI taxonomy): Eukaryota > Viridiplantae > Streptophyta > Pinopsida > Cupressales > Taxaceae > Torreya > Torreya grandis. The sequence goes on from JARHVA010000310.1 coordinate 1,766,238, forward strand.
ACAACAAAAATTGTTGACTTAACACATTGAGGGAAGATCTGTTTATGCATAGGCATCAATTTTTGCCACCCTTACATGTTGACTTTGTGCAGGGGCAACAAAAATTGCCACCTATGCATATGGGGTAGAAAACATGTGTAAGGGTGGCAAAAATTGCCGCCCTTACACATATGGCAATGGATTTATGTAATGATGGCAAAAATCAATGCCCTTTCACAAGTTAATTTAGTTTCATGTAAGGGCGGTGATTTTGGATACCATTACACATATGGTAATGGATTTTGGGTTTTAACATCCCTTCAAGGATGAGAGGGAAGAGAAAAAAGAAGAAATATGAAACCTAAAAAGGAAAAAGGGAAAAACTAAAACTTTTAAAGAAAAGAGAGAACACAAATGAAAACCTAGAAACAAAAGAGGGAAGAACATAAAACTTACTTGGTAAATCAAAATACTACACTTGAAGCTAGAAAAATCACAATACTACTCATTCATGAGGTCAACTAGTTGCAAGGAGGGGGAGCAGACAACCTAAAACAATCAAAATGAGGCACAATCAACATTAAAAGGTTAAAAACTAACACCAACCACTCGATGTGCGTGGTCATAAATACTACATGCAAAAATTGAGATCATGCAGGGGTGGTGATTTTTTCCACCTCTATATGATGAGGTAAAAAATATGCAAGGGTGGTGATTTTCACCACTCCTACATGGAGAGATGTAAGGGTGGCAAAAATCACTGCCTTTACATAAAAATAGAAAACATGCAAAGGCGGAAAAAAATGTCGACCTTGCATGTAAAAAAAACAAAACTAACTCCTTGAATTTTATCAAAGTTTTGACATTATGATCCCATCAAGACTGTAATGAATTTCACATTTTTTGAGAAATTATGACAAGAGAAGGTCAGGAAATTTTCAAGGACGCTAGTCGACTATACTCGAGAACAAGATAAACTTGTCTCAAATAATGAGCTTAGAGTGAAGAACACAAAATAGACAAGTTTCGTAGGGGTTATCCATCAAAATAAGTGTAGTTGATTTTGGGAACAATGGATTGAATAAGAATTATATATGGGGCAACCAAAATATTTTGATGTAAAAGGTAAAGAATTGGGTATATAAGTTGAAGAAGGATATTTATGAGTTGAAACAAGCTCTAATATCTTGGTACTAGATAATTGATAGTTGGTTATTGTTAAAGTGATATATACACTCATACAACGATATGATCACTCTTGCACACCATTGCCACCTAAAATATATCATAGACATTATACATAATAATCTAAGTCTCTCATTATTACCTCAAGGAATATTATACAATACAAATGATTTTATCTCTCCATATATCTAGGAGAAGCATAATGAGATCTTACTAAATAGGATAATGAGTTGGTTTCACAACAACCACTTGGCTATTATGAAAAACCTAAATATAGGTGGATTATCTTAAATTGGTGCACAACAAAAAATTGTTTGTGCACACACATAATGTAAATTCAATGATTATAATAAAATATTCCAAATCAGGATTAACTTCATGAGTGGCTATGAACATAACTAAAGACAAAATTAGTTTGAAAATAACTCAAACCATATCCAAGTGAACATGACCACTCTAACACCCTCCCTTAAGCACTTAAGAGGGAGTGAGAAAAGAGAAATTAAAGAGATTGAATGGGTCTTATCACCTAGGATTGATCAAGTACCCATGTATAAATCATAGTGAATTACAAAGAGTCCCTATGGTAACCAATCCATTTTACTAGAATATATGGATGTCAAGTTGTTGTAATCACCATGTCAAATAGGAATTGGTACTCTATACGAGGATTACTTTGTAAAAAACACTGATCACAAACTAGGGAAAAAGAGTTACCATGGATGAATTGTATCATCACAAGGTACCCAAAAACTAGTAAAACCACAGTGAGAGAGAAGAAGAAAACATATGCTATAAGGCATCCCAAGAATCATGACTCAAAATCTCAACATAAACCTATAGTAGGTGCACTCAATGGAATAAATCACATTGAACAAAATATACACTCAATCAACTGACTCCAAAATAAAATATGGGGGAGACTTTCAACATCAAAGATATAAATACAAATATAAATATCTCAATAATATGTCCCTGGTGGCGATGAGATAGTCAAAAACTAAAGAGTAAAGTGCTCAATATGGAGCATACATACTTGGATAAAAAGATTTGTGACTCTTAGTGTGACTAGAAATAAAGGTCCCATACAACAACAATATCACCAAGTGATGAAATAAATTCTATAATATAGTCAATATGTAGTAGATAACATCTATGGAATGAGAGATGTAATATTCAAAAAATACATTTGCCTAACAAAGAGCTCAAATAACTAAGGAGTGTCAAAAGGTAAGAGGAGTAATGTGTGGTAAAATAAGTTGAGTGGTGGAGGAACCTTGCCTATGGAGTCCTCTCAAATAACATTGTCAATGCCACCAAGAATAATAAAAAATCTACCCCAAATGAACATGAAGGTTGATGAAGATACCTGCATATGAGTGGGTGCAAACTTCATAGTATATGAATGTGAGGTAACATCTAAATAAGTATCAAGTGGATCATGTTTGACCATTATAATCTTAGGTTTCTTAGGCCTAAGTGAAGGTGTAGATAATCCCATATATATCTTAATATCCCCATGAAGAGTGGAGAAGACAAAATATGGAACTCTATCAAATATGAATCACCTTCATCATAACCAATGTCATTCTAATAGATCCATGTAATAGGCTAGACATGGCAAGAAATGCCTAAAAAATGCTTCTTAATGTCCACAAGTCTGTTAGAGTGACCCATGGAACTAAGGATGTGAGATCCAAAGATAGTGGTATGATGATCAAAAGAAGTAGGCATATATGTAGGTGGAACTAGAGTGGGATGTGCAGAGTGTGAAACAATAGTAGGCATATAATTATCATATACAATAATAAGGGAAACATGAATAATAAATTATTTAGAATCTGTTAGATCACACTATAAAAGTGTATCAAGTGAATGCACACCAGATTTATTAACCCAACATGGAGGGGTATTATACTAATGCTATATTCCAACAAGTTTATTTTGTAGAGAATAAATGAGGGCATCCTTTCCATAAATTAGGGAGTACATAAGAGAATTATGCATCATGAATTTCCTATTTTCATTTTGAAGTGCTAGGAAAGAGGCCATAGGATCAATGGGTTGCTTAGGGATTAGTAGGGTACTATAGAAAATCATACTAAAATAAAAAATAAGAAAAAAACCACTATATCAAAATGTGCATTAGTAGGCAGGGGAGGTGAAGGCCCCTTATCCAAATGACCACCAATAATCAAATATACATCATGACCAGTAGGAAGAGGTGGAAAAAGTATCTCATCCTTAGAAAATATATCCTAAATAACAATGGAAAGAGGATAAGAAATAATAGGAGGAGATGAATATTCCCAATATTCCTCATGAAAATCATTGCCAAGAATTACACCAACACGAATGGGAGAAGCCAATGAAAATCATCAACAATGTTACCAACAAATAAATCCTCACTATGAGAGGGAGGAGAAGGAAGAGTAACAATGTAAGTGTTGACCAAATTTTTCCCAACATGCAAAATTTTTGGTCCCCTTCTACCCCTTGCTATTCTAGGCCATTTCTTTGATTTTGTACAGGTCCTATAAAATCTACGGACTCTGTAGGGGATATTTTCTAAGGATTCAACAGCTCCCTACAGACTTCATGTTTCTATAGACTCAGCTAGTTAGTCTTTGGCGTAAGGAGGATTAGTTTAGAGAATGCTAGGTTTTTAAAGACTTTTTGGGCTCTTGTCTGACGAATTCAGCCTTGGTTCAAGCCTCATTTCAATCTTCAAGACTATCACTCCCAGTTCAATCCTTTATTTAGTCGGCACTTGGTTCATCCATCTTCAAGTTCAAATGTCTCAATTCAACAGCATTAAACCATTAAACTGTTGAACCAATTCAGGTTCAATGGTTTGGTTCAATGAGCTTAGTTCAAAGTGAGTGGTTTAATATTCAACACCTTGGTTCATCAGTGCACAATGGTTGAACCATTGAACCATTGAACCAATTTTGGTTTAATGGCTTGGTTTAACAGTTGGTTCATCGGCCTAGTTCAATCAGTTGGCTTAGTTCAAGTTCATCAGTGCACAATGGTTGAACCATTTGAACCATTGAACCATTTTTGGTTCAACGACTTGGTTTAAGGGTATGCCTAGTTGGTTAAAGGGCAGTCTTTAAGTTCAAATTCCCTTGTGGAGGGTAGGCACTTAAAAGGAATAGGACCGAGTAGGTTCAAAATTGTTTAAGTTCAAATTCGTTTAAGTCCCGAATTCCTTCAGACTTTTTTCTTGAAGGAATTCCTTCGGACAAAAAGTTTGAAGGAATTTGGTCCGCATATACAAAGCAAAAGGCCAGGGCTGGGGAGAATTTTCATGGACTTTTTTTCCATAGGAAAATGTCTATGGGCAAAAGCCACAAAAAATATACAAAGCGCGGATAGACCTAGGAAAATTGTCCACGGACAAAAGTCCATGGGGAAATATCTGCAGACACAAAGGACTCGCCGAAGGACCCCGAAGGGTAGGTGCCCTTGTAGGGAACTCTCGACCCAAATACAAAGGGCACTTTCAAAGGCCAAAGGGTCACTTTCCCTTTGAGAAGGTGCTAGGGAGATACAAAGGCAAAAGAGTGCCTGTAGAGAAGGCCAAGGAAGACAAAGCCATGGAAAAGCCAGCGAAGGACCTGATAACACTTTGACAGGGATGGTGACGTCCCAAGAGCTGTCAAGTTCAAGAAAGTAGAATAGCCGTTTGTTTTCAAAGTAAGAGAGTGATAACCATGAGAGCCCAAAATGTAATGACCTACCAGAAGTTCACCCCTAAGGGCCGAAGGAGCCAAAAGAGACAAGATAGACAAAAGACAAAGTGATAAGCAGGGAATGAGCAAGCAGATGGTCCAAGTGGCGAAGGGAAGTGCCGATTTGAGAAGTGACTCTGGCTTGTGAAACGGTGCCTATAAATTGACCATTAGAGACACAAATAACTAGCAGTGTAATCGGTTTTCTCCATTTCACATTAATGAGTGGACAAACCATGTAAATCACCTTGAAGAAGTGGCCTTATAGATAACAAAGGGCACAACTCATTAATGTTTTGACCAGCCTGCTGTAGACACCGCAAACGTGTCTGCACCTTGGTTCTCCCCCTTGGTCCTTTCTCCCTCCTAGTCCTCCTTGGTCCCTAACCCACCTAGGTCTTATTAATTAGAAATTAACATCTTTTAATTAATTGAGGCCCCCTTTCCACCCTACCCTTGCCTCCTTGGATCCTCCCTTGAATCCCTCCACCTTCCCCTAGCATTTATTAACCCAAATCTCACCATTATATCCCCCCTCGTCCATTTTGGCAACCTTGCGACCGTTCTGCCCATGACCCCTCGCTCGGCAGCGTGCAAGAATGGGCAGAGGCTATTTTTAGCCTCTGTGCCCATCCTGCGACCGCCGACGTCGGCGACCCTTCGGCCGACGTCGGCGAAACTACCAGCGTCGGTAGCCTTCATTATCCCCTTCTGTGTCCGTTGCACCCCCTGGACTCTTGAGCTCGCAAACAGCTTCTCTCGGCGCTTTGGCTCTCATTTCTCCTCCGTCTTAACCTCGTACAGCAGCAGCAACAGGTGAAGCAGGTCCTAGATCAGTATCTCCTCCTTGCAGCAACTCTTCAGTGGCTCCAGCAACATCTCCATCTTCTTCTTTCAGCAGGCTAAAGGTAAGCTAGTCTGGTTTTTATTTCATTTCTTTAGTTTAATCATCTGTTTTCTATTGTCCTCTGTGTCTCTCCCTTTGTCCCTTCCCCTGAGAGGCTGCAAAGCCTTCTCAGGCCCCTTCTTCTATGAATCCCCCTCTTCCCTTTCCTCTGTGAATCTTCCTCTCCCCTGTATCCCTGCCTGAGACCATCCCCAGACCCGTCCATCAGACTCAGACTCGTCCATCAGCCTCAAACTCGTCCACGGATAGACCACAGACCAAGACTCAGACCAGACCCTGCTCAAACCCGACTACAGGCCGTAACCCCAACCGACACCGGTCACTTCCCCAACCGACGTCGGCAGGATAGCCGACGACGGCAGGTCAGATAACCGACGCCGGCAACATTACCGACCTCGGCAACTGTCTTCAGCCTACTCCTTCATTCAGGTAATCATTTTGTTTTCTTCTTTCCTTTTTAATCTTTTTGTCATTTCTGTATTCTGTCATTCTGTCTTTTATCAGTCACTTATATTATAAAAACAGTGGGTTGACCTCCCTTAAGGAAGTTTTTACACTTCTGGGAACAAGCCTTTGCTTGGCAACCCACTGCCTATCTGTCTAACGTTTTTCTTGTCCTAGTTTCCCTTTTTCTTGTAGGTGTCATTCCTCCACAGCCAAAGAGGAGTGCCCACGAACGTCTGGATTTACGGTGCGCAATCTTATGTCCAGGTACTTCCAAGCCTTGTCCTTTACTTTCTTCTAGTTTCTTTCTTTATAGTCTGAAAAGCAAATTTGAGGTAGAAACATCTCTGGCACGCCCGGTGGGACCCTAGGTTCCTCCTGGGTTCCTTTTCCTTTTTCATTCATTTAGGTGCATTTAGGCTCCTTTCTTCTTGTCTCTTTCTTCTATTCCAAATGACACTATAAGCAGGTCTAAAACGAACCTTTCTTCCTTGCATTCTAGACTAGTCTAAATATCATACTCTCGTCCCTTTTTCCATCTTGTCTTCATAACAATATCACATTTCTACTTGGGCTTAAAACATATTGCACTTTCATTTCTACTTGTGCTTGCATTAGTCCACATCTAGTAACTTAGGCGCATATTGAATAAACCGTAGACACTTTATGTTACACTACCTGATCACATGCACTAAAACAAACATAAAACATACCTGAGACAAGGCCCGACTGGGATTTCATCACCCAGCGGATACCTTACCCGTCCCGGTGACCCCACTTGGATTTCATCACCAAGGGGGAAGCCCACTCCGTTCTCTGGCGGAGTCTAAACTCTAGGCGAGGTATATCTTGGCTAAGCGAGACCAGCTAACCACTGGAATCATGAAGTGAGGGGAGCTTGCTCCTTAGCACCAGGCCACGTACCAGACCCTAACACAGATCTTTGAGCACCTAAAACAACACCTGAAACCATCCTTAGACCGCCTTCTTCTAGGACCCATTTTTCAGCCAATCTCCCCAAACATTCATCTAAGGCATAAGCCACAAGTTTCTAAGGTTAATTCCTAGGATTTATCGCTTAGGCCTGTCTGTCCTCTTCTGCTTTCCTCTTCTCATCTGTTTGTTTGAGTGTGTGAGGACGTTTTCTTCTTTGTTTTTCCAAGAACCTTTTGGCTCTCTGGAAAACACAGTCACCGACATCGGTCCTGCCACCGACGTCGGCTTCCCCTGTCACCGGCATCGGTTCTGTTACCGACATCGGCCTCATCTGTTACCGGCATCGGTTACCTGACCGACGTCGGCCATATTTCCTACCGACATCGGTTTTTCAACCGACGTCGGTCTCTGTCACTGTCCTTTTTCTTCAAAACCAGCAACCTGAAATCTGTCCATTCTCTGTCAAGACCACATTCTGGTTTTCTGAGACTGCAAAAACACAGTTTCTGGAACCAGGCCTCTCTTCTTAACCACTTTAGCCAACAACCACTTTCGTCTATCCTCGTCCCTAACCAAGTCCTATCATGGAGTTCCACTCAGAGACTGAAAGAACTCCTACAGGACCGACCCCGACCCCGACCCCGACTCAAATTCCCATCATCACTGAAGGGGACCAGGATTTTGCAAGATTCCTGGACCTCAACACCGCAGCCCTTCAAAACTATCTCGCAAGAAACCCAACGCGAGACCTTTCGGGTGACATGGCGATGACATCCACACCATTCGCCACCCACCCCTTTTCGACTCAACCTTTCGCCTCGACTATTAACCCAACCATGGCCAATACGCAAAGTTTGGCCTCCTCGTCTTTTTTTAGACCGACCTCCACCGGGGTGTCATTACCCCCTCAACCGCCTGCAATTCAACCAAGTTCTACATCATATCAGAACTTGATTGTCTCGACCCCTCGCACTTTTGTGCCCATCAATGTAGGCGTGCCGACTTATCTTTCTACCAGTGCCGCCATTCAACCACCTTTGGCGGTGCCCAGTCACCCTATACCTTCGACCTTCGTAACGCAACCACCTTTAGCCTCCACTTCTGTCCCTGCGACTAGTCATCCGTACATTGTACAACCGACTGTGTCGCACGCCTCCTCTAGCCTCTTCCAAGCGCCCTACAACCTAGGGGGCGCGCAACCCGTCAATCCATCGGCAGACATCATCAAGATGCTGATGGACAAGATGACCAGTCTTGAGACCTCTGTTTCCAGCTCGCGCAACACTCTTTCATATGAACAGATCTGTAACGAGCCCATCCATCCTTCTGTCCCAATCAGACCATATCCTAGCCAGTGGGAGCTTCCGAAGTTTTCTCGTTTTCAAAACAAGGAAGACCCACAACAACATCTACGGGCATTCAGACATGCCTGCTATCTTATTTCCCATGACGATGCGTTGCTTTTACGCACGTTCCCTATGTCCCTTTCTGGCCCTGCCCTTGACTGGTATAGTTCTCTTGCCAGACACTCTATCTTTTCATTCATCCAACTCGCCCAACTATTTCTTGACCATTTCTCAATCAACATTACCAAACAAGTCTCAATCACAGACCTTTACTCCATCAGGCAATTTGATGACGAATCTATTGTCGACTTTGTCGCTCGTTGGAGGGGCCTGATCAACCAGCTCTCCTTCTCTTTGCCTCAACCCGAGCTCATCGAGCTCTTTTCTCGAGCATGTGCTAGACACATCTCTTCTACCTTGCGGATTCAGACATTCTGCACCTTTGACGAAGCTTTCATCATGGCCCGAAAGCTCTAACTCCGTGCCCTTGAAGAAGATAAGGTCAAATTGCGTCATACCAACGCAAAATCTACTGGCCATTCTTCTTCCAGACCTTTTTCTTCTGCCAATTCCGAATCCAAAGGAGTGGCCAACAATGTGGTCGTTAGATCACCATCATCGACAACAAATCAATCTCGACCTTCGACATCTCCCAGCATCACCAAACAATTCCAACAATGGTACATTCAGCGTTCTTACACTCCACTTGGAGAACCATACGCTTCCGTTTTGGAAAAACTTCTCAAGCAGGGGGTCCTCAATCTCCCTCCAATCCGACCACCTCAATTTGACCCTTCTAAAGCCATCCCTACATGGTATAGGGAGGCCGACTTCTGTCCCTTTCATCGCATCCAAGGCCATGACATCGACAACTGCCGAACCTTCAAAAACATCGTCCAAGACATGATCGACAAGGGGGATCTTATTTTAGATAACCCGAATGCACCCCCTAATCAAGCCATTGACATCTTCAAACAACCTTTCCCCAATCATCTGCCTACTCAAAACAACATCCAGACTTCGACTAATGACTCTCAAGACCATGACATTCACACCATTAGCACTATCTTGCCTCTTGTCCTTGACCAACCTCTTCCATTAAAGGATGAGGAACCTTCTTCTCCTACTAGTCCTCCATCTACCTCTCTTGCATTGGAGGACGCTTTGACCACATCAACGCCATCAAGCCCACCTTCATCCGATGACCCTACCTTGCCTACTCCTCAACTACAAGTAGAAGGCACGACCACCCATGCCCTCTGCCCACTTGAGGAGCCGCCCTCTTTTATTTCTTCTCCACCAAGAGAAGAACCAGTCTCTTCACCCATTTCAACCGAGGGAGACCCAGTCACGGTTTCCTCTTGCCCTTTGCGTGAGATTTCTATATCTCACGCACCTTCGTCCACATCTAAACCCAAACCCATATCTAACCTCGCCTCGCACAATGGTGGCCCTCGACCCAGACACACAAAGACTACTAGGCCTCATCGGAGAATTCCTCCCCCACCTTCGTCATTGCCCTCTATCTTGGGCCCGCATCCATCCACTTTAATAGGAGTGCTTCCCACTCCCATCCTTCACTGAGGCACATCGCCTCCATTACTCCCTCATCCCATCAGACATATATCTCATCCAAACCTTCGACCTATGCCTCTTTCACCTTCCAGACCAATGTCATCAACTCCCACTGCAATAAGACATCTCGACCCGTTAGCAAGTTCATATGCCTTGCTCTTACGGCAATTGTTGCAGTCCTCTCGCCTCGACCTCCCGCCTCTTAGACAATATCAATCTCTCGGACCTAAACCACCATGGTTCGATGACACTTGCATTTGTGCATATCATCGCACGCCTGGACACGACACGGAGCATTGTCATGCCCTCAAGGTCGCCATTCGCCAATGTTTGGAGAATGACGCCTCCCTTTTCAACCACATCATCAATAAACCTTCAACACCACCTCACTCATCAACTCTCGGATCAAGGCCCTCTTGGTTCGACAACTCTACGTTCTGCCACTATCATCACATTTCGGGACATGACACTGAGCGTTGTTGCGCTCTTAAAGCTATCATTCGTCAGCACCGGAAAAAGGATTCCCTTCTCACCAAGGATCCTCTTGACCACCTCTTCAACAAAATGTCAACCCCGACCCATGCCTCTCCAACCTCATCACCTAAATCGGGATCTCCACGCCAGACTGTGGCCCCTTTGCCGCCTTTGACCCCTTTATTCGACATTAACACCATCCATCTGACCACTAAACCTCAACTGACCTTAACCAATCTTTCAAACATTCTCCCTACCCACTGGGGGAACTCATCCTTCGTCCAAACCTCGACCAACTCCTCAACCCAGTCTCTACCACGTATCAATCTTACATCTCGACCAAGTGTCCATCGACCCAACCCCCGACCAATTATTCGACCAGTCTCAACCAAGCTTCGACCACATATCAACCAACCAGTCTCAACCAAACATTCAACCTTTTTCAACCAGCCAACGACAATGTCAACCGACTTCACATCCATCAATCAACGCCTGACCAATCTGGAAAGAGGCAATTGGGGCAAGCTTGCTCCTAATTGACTCGGACCTTAACACACTAGCATGGCCCAGGGTCTTATTAGACCTTAAACCCCTTTCTGTCTTGCATCTTTGACCATTCTTCTGCTAGTCGAGTACTCGTCTACTTGGCACGTAACTTGAGCTCGTCCCTTGAGCAATCCTCGTCCTTTTAAACCTCGTCCCTTTCAACCCTATTCCCCCTTAACTAGTCCTTTACAACCCTTTTAGGATGCAGTGATGCTTTGTCCTAATAAAAGGGGCATCCTTGAGCTTCTACAGTCTTGTCCGTGACTCTCATTTCTATCAATATATCCAAATCACGATGTCAAAACATATCCATGGTCACTAAATCAAGTCAAATCAAAAAGACAGACTGATCCCTCGAAGGACAGCTGTACTATCATTGCTGTATTACTAGACTGATCCCTTGAAGGACAGCTAGGCCAACTTATCAAACATTATCAAGCAAAAATATAGACCACTCCCTCGAAGGATGGCTATGACTACTCTGGCAATAAACAACAACTATTTTAGAAGCTTCCCGCATCGATCAGCTTCACAACATGACCATTACATCAAATGACATCTCTATGCAGGCTTCCCGCATCGATCAATCTGCGCAAAAAAAAAAAAAAAAAAAAAAAAAAGAAAAAAAAGTCACGGACTTGGCTTGTAGTTGTCTCAGGGTCTCCTATAAAAGGGGCAAGGTTATTCCTGCTCTTACACTGGGTTACCCTATCCTCCTCCTATCACCGGCTCAAGGGACTTCGAGCTCACTTTAAATGTCAAAGTGATTTGATTACCGTTCTAACTCAACACTGGTTAACGACGTAATGCATGAATGGGGCTTTGGTTCTAATCACCCCTATCTATGCTTCCCTTCTGGTCCTTGTCAATGAAAGAGCAATTTGCCTTTCACCTTTTTCTCTGCACTTTGGTCACGCTTTGGCCACGTCTATTGTCGACTCATCCTTAAACCAAGCCAACTTCAACACTTTTTCACTCCAGCCTCGACATTTTCAACAAGACATCAGGCATCATCCTTCTCCATTTCGCATAGTTCCCATGGACACCAATACACATGGAAACTATCGACCAGACCCAATTTATGTTAAGCATAAACCAATACTTGCTGAAGCATAAATAGACCCTTTATTCATTTTTAGCATACATCCATCGCGACTATGGAAACTTGCTAGAGATGAAAGACCCTCGACCACTTCTACAGAATACACCATCTGTAGCATCCTTTTATCCTCCTCTTAGCCTCGTCATTTCAACACATGACCAATCTCATCACCGACCATTTTGACCCTCTTTGTCCGAAATACATTGGTCTGAGGCCCTAGGACAAGGGCTATGTAGGCAGCACTCAGATACCACATCTTCTGAGGTTAGCTCGACCACCCCCGTTTGTTCGTCTCCACGATGGACAAACCTTCTCTTCTTCGACTCTTATCATGCCCAACTTCGTCACCTTTGACCAAGACCTTTGTCCACGACCATTCATTCGACTTTGACCAAGACCAATCAATCCCTCTGACCCTCCCTCCCTTTTAGGGAGAACTACATCGGCCTGAGGCCCTATCACCAGGGCTATGTAGGCAGCACTCAGTTGACATGGGGTCCTCTGGGGTTAGCTCGGCCGCATCCTTTCGTCCATCCATCCTCTTGACCAATGACCATTGGCGACCATGCCTATCTCCTTCTTCTTTGACCTTCTTCCAAGACAATGTTGCCTTGGTTGTTTTTGCGTGAATGCTATTCCACGACTGGTTAGCAGAATTGTTCGCAGACTATTTTTGACCCTTCACAAGTGTAGGATCACGAGCCAGTTGATCCCTACTACTTGTGGCCTTTTTCATGTTTCTGGGAGCACTTCCTGAGCCCTGGATACCTGGGACACGACGACCATTTGGAGCTTCAGCTTAGATTGAGTGACCCGATCAGCAGACGACTAAATGCTGGGGCCCAGTTACTTCAATTTTGGCACTCCTTGACCCTTGACCATTCGACAATTTGACCTGACCCTCTCGTGAAGTGGACTACGCGTAATCATGACTATGGCAGCGTTTTCACTCACTCTTTTCTATCCATTTCTTTGTCAAATCGACACTCGATCTTCGGTTCCCTTCTCTCGACTATCGCTTTGAGGGGGGAACACCTCATCCTTTTTCTGGGGCAACCAACTCCTGTTTTTTGTCTTGCAGTTCATCTAGAACAACCAACAAGACAAAAAGGGGCAAATGTAGACACCGCAAACGTGTCTGCACCTTGGTTCTCCCCCTTGGTCCTTTCTCCCTCCTAGTCCTCCTTGGTCCCTAACCCACCTAGGTCTTATTAATTAGAAATTAACATCTTTTAATTAATTGAGGCCCCCTTTCCACCCTACCCTTGCCTCCTTGGATCCTCCCTTGAATCCCTCCACCTTCCCCTAGCATTTATTAACCCAAATCTCACCATTATATCCCCCCTCGTCCATTTTGGCAACCTTGCGACCGTTCTGCCCATGACCCCTCGCTCGGCGGCATGCAAGAATGGGCAGAGGCTATTTTTAGCCTCTGTGCCCATCCTGCGACCGCCGACGTCGGCGACCCTTCGGCCGACGTCGGCGAAACTGCCGGCGTCGGTAGCCTTCATTATCCCCTTCTGCGTCCGTTGCACCCCCTGGACTCTTGAGCTCGCAAACAGCTTCTCTCGGTGCTTTGGCTCTCATTTCTCCTCCGTCTTAACCTCGTACAGTAGCAGCAACAGGTGAAGCAGGTCCTAGATCAGTATCTCCTCCTTGCAGCAACTCTTCAGTGGCTCCAGCAACATCTCCATCTTCTTCTTTCAGCAGGCTAAAGGTAAGCTAGTCTGGTTTTTATTTCATTTCTTTAGTTTAATCATTTGTTTTCTGTTGTCCTCTGTGTCTCTCCCTTTGTCCCTTCCCCTGAGAGGCTGCAAAGCCTTCTCAGGCCCCTTCTTCTGTGAATCCCCCTCTTCCCTTTCCTCTGTGAATCTTCCTCTCCCCTGTATCCCTGCCTGAGACCATCCCCAGACCCGTCCATCAGACTCAGACTCGTCCATCAGCCTCAAACTCGTCCACAGACAGACCACAGACCAAGACTCAGACCAGACCCTGCTCAAACCCGACTACAGGCCGCAACCCCAACCGACGCCGGTCACTTCCCCAACCGACGTCGGCAGGATAGCCGACGATGGCAGGTCAGATAACCGACGCCGGCAACATTACCGACCTCGGCGACTGTCTTCAGCCTACTCCTTCATTCAGGTAATCATTTTGTTTTCTTCTTTCCTTTTTAATCTTTTTGTCATTTCTGTATTCTGTCATTCTGTCTTTTATCAGTCACTTATATTATAAAAACAGTGGGTTGACCTCCCTTAAGGAAGTTTTTACACTTCTGGGAACAAGCCTTTGCTTGGCAACCCACTGCCTATCTGTCTAACGTTTTTCTTGTCCTAGTTTCCATTTTTCTTGCAGGTGTCATTCCTCCACAGCCAAAGAGGAGTGCCCACGAACGTCTGGATTTACGGTGCGCAATCTTATGTCCAGGTACTTCCAAGCCTTGTCCTTTACTTTCTTCTAGTTTCTTTCTTTATAGTCTGAAAAGCAAATTTGAGGTAGAAACACTTGCTCTTCCCAATGAGGGGATGCGAATGAGCCACTTTTAAAAAAGGGATGCCAAAAGGCCTCCTTTTTCTTCTCCCATATATTGAAGACTTGTTATTTTTAAGAATCATCTTCCACATTTGTAAGGCATAGCCCTGGCAAAATTTCCACCTGAATCAATAAATGCAATTTTTTACCTCCATCTTGGATAGATATTTCTGTGTATGTCTTGAGTGTTTATTTATGTTTAGTCATTGTCTCTTGATGCTTTCATAGGTCCAGCACCAACATACCTATTGTCTAAAAGGCTCCATTTCTACAGCTGACAGGAGAAGAGCAGTATTTGGAAGTGCAAAATAGAGGAAATTACTTACAGTGTGCATTTCACAACACCTTGGTAAATCTCTTTTTTCTGTGTTTTCATGAAAACCTCCCTGCCAATTTCTTACAGCCTAGTCCTTCTGCCAACCCTAAAGTGTATTTATGCATTTGTCTAATTTCAAGTGTGGATGTGAGAAGGTTGACTTATTTTGGTGCATCACCTCCATAGAGTAGTTTGTTTTCTAGCATCTTTTTCCCTTTTCATCCCCCAGTATATATCTATATATCCACATGTGTTAGCACTTGCTAGAATGAACGTGATGCATCAAAGGGAGCTAGCCCTTATTTAGAGACTCTCCCCTCCAACTTCACCAGTCCCACAGTTGAGAGAGGAGTTTCCATAGTTGTGAGGAAAAGGCAAGAGTTTGGCCTCTTGCCAAGGGTGTAATCTTCGATAGTCAATAGTTTTGGCACGCCTAGTGGGACACAGTTTTACAAATCAGTTAGGTTTTAGGATTGATGCTGGTCTTGTCACAATAAATCTAAATTTATAGTATCTAGTGACTCCACTGGTAAGAGCTTCAGTTTTCCAATTTAGACCAGTTTCTTAACTTTCTATGCCTAAAGTCACCACAAGGTCTACTTCTAAAGGGGTTCCTTTTGATTTTATTGAGTTACCTCTGAACTCCACAAAAAGGATAAGATTTGAGATAACCCATCCTTATTTAACAAGCCACCCTCCTAGACCTGTTGTAAGGGATGCATACATAGCAGAGCCACATTTACAGCCCATCCTAGCCATGGCATTACTTTTTATGGCTTTTCGTGGTTAAAGCCCCTTGAACCTCCCACGTTATGATCCAATCCTGGGAACAACCCTCAAAAATGTGCCTTATTTAGATGGAGAGGGGCCCATTACAGTCATCGAGCATATTAGGAATATTGCTAACATCTACAATATTCACAATGTAACAGAGGAAAATATCGCCATCAAATTGCTAGCATTGTCTCTCAAAGGCAAGGCTCTTGATTGGTACAGAACTTTGCCTGTAAATTCAATACATTCTTGGAATGAATTGGGTACTCAGTTGACAAATCATTTTGGGGAGAAAAGCGATGGCCTCTCACTTGCTGAGCAGCTGACGACCATAAAGAGAGCTCCACACGAGTATATGTAGGATTTCAACACATGGTTTCAAAAGACTTGGGATAGAATTCCCATTCTGGTAAGGCCAACCCCCAACTATGCTTTCTTATATTATTTAAGATCATTAAATAGTGATATTGCTATGATGATACAATCTGTGGGAGGGCATATACTACCTAATACTTATGACATAGCCATAGCAGCTAAAAATTACTTAGTATAGGCTGGGAAAATAGCCCCTAGGCCTCACATGCCACTTTTCCCAGAAATGCTACCTCTAATTTAGATCATTTCTCCCACATTAGCTCCTCCACCTAGCATTGAGAAACTAGCTACTGCTCCATCCAATGAGCTTCATGAGGTTAAAATTCTATTGCAAAGCATGTCAAATGAACTTGTGGCCCTTAAAAGGTAGCAAGCTCAAAGCGGTAGACCAAATCAGGGATACCAGCATTATGGTCAAGCCCCTAGACCCCCTTTCCAAAATTATAATCAAGGATAGGGTTAGCTTACTCAGACTAGGCCATTTCAAAACTACAATCCAGGCCCCCTTTCATCATTTAAAGTCATGTTGCCTGTTTAGAACAATCTAGTGCAGGAACAACCAAGTTGTTCGACCATGGGATATGGTCAAAAATAGGTTGTTTATATGAATGAGATGATGAGTTATTTATAAAATATAGACAATCAGGTAGCCACTCATTCCCATGTCTTTGAGGCTCTAATGCAACCCAACACAAGTAGCAATCAGGTCCAGCCTGATTCTACCCTCATGAATCATCTGGAAGGGGAATTTTATTCAGTGAATTATGTGGGTGATGTAGACAATTGGGTTGACTGTGTTGTAGCCAACATGAGATTTAAGAAGAGAGCATTGGGAGAAGCCTAGGCTACTACCTAATCGATAGCTACACTATCTCCTTCACACACAAATCAAAAGGCCCCAAATTTTAGACTACCATTTGCACCTTCAGCCCCTCAGCCTGTAGCTCAGGTTGGAATTAGCCCCAAGGAAAACTTGAAGGGAGGCAGTCCTCAAGTCAATATAGTGGACCAGATGAAGAAGCTGCATATGAACATCTCTTTATGGGATTCATTATCTCTATCAAGACAAAAGGACATGCTACAAAGGGAATTACATGAGCTGGATCGATAAGCTGTCCTTGAAAGGACCGATAATGTCTTGATGATGAATGGACAGCCTTCCACTTTAGGTCAAGTAAAGAAGGAAGAGAAAATTCCCCCTTTCTATGTGTCCTTAGTTATAGGGGATTTATTGGTACACAACTGCATCATTGACAGTGGTGCTAGTACCTCAGTGATGCCCAAGTGCATTGCAGACAAGATGGGACTGAAATATGAAGAGATGAATAAGGGAGCCCTGCAACTAGATGGGATGCCTAAAAAAATAGTTGGGGTTTTGAAGGGTTTAAGCTTTACATTACATGCTTTCCCAACCTTCTCAATTACCCATGATATAGTGGTAGCAGATGTTCCTCCTTCACAATTTGCTTGTCTAGGGACTTCACGTCAAAGATAGGTGGCTATCTAGTAGTGAATTGGTCCTGTCCGGTTTTTAAAACCAAGTATGGGACCAAAGTAAAGACTGAATTTGAGCCACTCTACAAGGACCATCTAGAACCATATTCATCCAAGGTAGCGAATGTCAATTACACCATTATCAACCTAAAAGAGCCCCAGGTAGACCAATCTCCATCCTCTGCTCTTAAAGGAGTTACAGACCTACTCTTAGATGAGTGGGGAAATGATAACTTCAAGCATGATCCTTAAAAGTTCATAGAGGAGGTAGGCCTTGGAGTCTACTGCAGGCATGAAGAGGGTGCCTTCATACCAAATATAATGAAGGCAAGCCAAGAGGACCTAGATCTATGGCAACTATATTTTGATGGTTCCAGAAGTAGGCTGGGAGCTGGTGGTGGAACGATGTTGGTCTCTCCTTCAAAGGAGAGATACTTTTCATCTTTCTATTTCCATTTCTCTTGCACAATAAATGTTGCAAAATATGAGTCCCTTATCCATGGTTTGGAATGGGCAAGAAGAAGAGGGATCAAGGAGTTGCAAGTTTTGGGAGACAATGAACTAATTGTAAATCAGGTGAAAGGCCAAAATCTGACCAAGAATTCCTTGCTGAAATCCTACAAGCATAGGGTCTAGGACTTGGTGGAAGATTTCCTCACTTTTAATATTGGTTCCATTCCCAGAGAGTAGAACAAACAAGTGGATAGGCTAGCAATAATTGGTGCTCAGTTTGATGTTTCCAGGAAAATAAGTCAAAATTATGGTTTGTCCCACTTGAAGGTGGTAGTTCGACCCTCTATCCTTGACAATATTACAAATTGGCAGGTTTTTGAAAATGACCAGCAAATAGATTTCTTCTTGAAGGAGGAAGCTGAGTTTGCAACACATAACTAGGTGAAGTTGTAGCAACAATATGGCAACCAGATTTTTCAATTGAAGAATATTAAGCTCCCTAAAGGTTTGGTCGTGCTTGAGAGCATTTTCAATGGAGATGACCAATTGAGAAAAGACAAGTTATGCATCACAACTAAGGAGGAGAATTATGAAAGGGTTGAGATCTTCAAGGACAAGTTGTTTGTGCTTGGAAAATTTTGCATGATTCAAGAAAGGCAGGCTTTCATTTTGTTGTGTTAGGAGTTTACCAATGTTTTTTCTTGGAATTATAGTGATTTGAAGGGCTTCGACCCAAGACTCGCCTAGCACACCATCGAATTAGAATAAGGTGCTAGGCCAATCACGAAGAAGTAGAGACCTGTCAACCTGACAATTGAGCCTCTCATGCAGAGGGAACTAGCCATATTGATTGAGTTCGAGATTATATTTCTAATCAAACATTCCTCTTGGTTGGCCAACCTTGTTCCTATTAGAAAGAAGAATGGGGAGATCAAGCTATGTGTCAACTTCAGAGACCTTAATAAAGTCTCTTTAAAAGACCATTATCCCCTCCCAAGCATGGAGTGGATCCTTTAAAAGGTAACAGGTAGCGAGCATTTCTCCCTTCTGGATGGTTATTCAGGGTATAATTAGATTCTAGTGCAAGGCTATGACCAACACAAAATGGCCTTCACCACTAAATGGGGAACATTTGCCCACAAGAAGATGCCATTCAGGCTATCTAATGCTAATGCTACCTTTCAACGAGCCATGGACATGGATTTTGGAGGCTTGATAAATAATAACGTGTTGGTATATACCTCAATGATGTGATGGTATTCTCTAGGGAAGTGAGCCAACACATAAAACACCTCAGGCAAATTTTTGAAAGGTGTAGGGAATTCAACATCTCTCTTAATCCAAAGAAATGCGTGTTTATTGTTCATGAGGGGAAACTCCTTGGCCACATCATGTCTAAGGAGGGATTGTCCATTGACCTTGAGAGAGTTCATTCTATCCTGGAGATGTCCCTACCTAAGCATAAGAAAGGCCTGTAGAGCTTCTTTGGTAGAATAAACTTTATTCAGAGATTTAATCCAAATTTCACAAAGCTAGTCAAGCCACTGACCTCTATGCTGAGGAAGGGTGAGGAGTTCAAGTGGACAACATAAAGGAAAGACAACTTTGAAGCCATCAAGTAGGCCATAACCCAGGATCCTACTTTGATCAGCCTTGACTTCAACAAAGACTTCAACCTCTACACTTTCAGCAATGAAGAGGTGATCTTTGCCATGCTTATCGAAGCAAATGGTGATGACCTCAAGCAGCCACTTGCCTTTTTTAGCCAAGGGTTAGAGGATTTTGAATTCAGGTACACGTATGTAGAGAAGCAAGTCCTAGTAGTAGTGTAAAGCATGAATAAATTTAGGCATATGTTATCAAACAATAGGATTCACCTCATGGTCCCACATCCTGGTGTCAAGGATTTCTTGACCAATCATGACCTAAATGAGAACAGAGCATGGTGGATCACCAAAGTGATGGAATATGACGTAGACATCAAGATCACCAAGCTGGTGAGGGGAAGAGGTCTATGTGAACACCTTGCTATAGACTTCAAGCAGAAAAGGGAAGACAATTTACTAATTCACAATGCAGCCACTGCAGAAGAACTAGCTATCATAAAAGACTGGACATTAGACCTGAGGTGTTTCCTTCTCACTAGTGAGTGCCCACAGGGTCTTGATAAGACCAAGAGAAGGTACTTCAGGCTCCATTCTCTCCCTTATGTCTTGGTTGATGAAGTATTGTTTAAGAAGGATCTCTCTAGGGTCCTTTTAAGATGCATTGACCCAAACCAGGTTGATAAGGTACTGTCTGAGTTCCATGATGGACCAGCAAGTGGTCATTTTGCTCCTCAGGCTACTACAACAAGGATAATGAGAGCTGGCTATTTTTGGCCTACTCTTTTTAGGGACACCCATACTTGGGTAAGAAAGTGCTAGAAGTGTGCACTTTTTGATGGGAAACAATGATTGGCTACCATGCCTCTACAACCCATTCAAGTTGAACAACCATTCATGCAGTGGGGCCTGAATTTCATAAGGATGATCAATCCTCCCTCCAGTGCTGGACACAAGTGGGTCCTGACTGCCACAAACTATTTCATAAGGTGGGTGGAGGCTATTACTCTGAAAGAGGAAAATGAAAGTGTGGTCCTAGAGTTTTATGAAGACTAGGTGACAAGATTCGGGGTCCCAGCTACCATAATCTTAGATAATGCCTTGGCTTTTCTGGGAACCAAAACAAGTGAATGGGCACTAAGGTATGGTATATACCTCAGCACTTCATCTAATTATTACCTATAAGGGAATGGGCTGGCTAAATCCACCAACAAAAATTTGATCAGGATCATCAAGAGGACCATGGAAGAAAATCAGAGGACTTGGCATGCCAAGCTGAAAATAGCTCTGTGGGCTGATCGAATCACTCTAAAGAGAGCAATCAAAAATTCTCCATATACGCTCGTATATGGAAGGGAAGCTAGGCTTCCCATCTCACTTGAATTTATAGCATTGAACCTCACTCACCAGTTGCAATTGGAAGAGGGAAGAAGCATGGAGGTCAGGCTGTGCGAGCTGATGTAGCTCCAAGAGATAAGGGACTGGGCTATGGCTTCTATGACCAGTCACCAACAACAAGTGAAGAGACACTTTGACAAGAAATCTTCATCAAAAGATTCTCTGAGGGAGACATTGTCTTGAAATGGGATGAAGATTGAGCTAAGCCTGGAAAACATGCAAAATTTGATGCCTTATGGAGTGGCCCATACATAATCACTCAGTGCAAGCAGCATAATGCATTCCAACTCTCCAGGTTGGATGGCAAGGAACTACGTATCCCAGTTAATGGGATACATCTAAAGCATTGCCACTGAGTCTCCTTTGATTTTTATATATTTTCCCTTATTTTCTTTCCCTGTTTTCCCTAAGTGCTATTGCACAAGTATTAGTTTTCTTAGTCTTGTGTGTGTTTCATTTCCTTGGAGGTAGATCTACATGATTGGGTCTAAATTTATTAGAGCTGTTACTATTTTAAAGTTACAATCTGACTCCAGGCCCAATGGACTATAAGGCAACTAGTCTTTAAGCATAGCAGGCATGCTTCCCCTAGGAGTCACCAATTTGTTGACCAAATTTTGCCCAACAGGCAAAATTTTTGGTCCCTTTCTGCCCCTTACTATTCTAGGCCATTTCTTTGATTTTGTACAGGTCCTGTAAAATCTACAGACTCTATAGGGGATATTTTCTAAGGATTTAGTAGCTCCCTATAGACTTCATGTTTCTACAGACTGAGCTGGTTAGTCTTTGGTGTAAGGAGGATCAGTTCAGAGAATGCTAGGTTTTTTAAGACTTTTCAGGCTCTTGTCTGACAAATTTAGCCTTGGTTTAAGCCTCATTTCAATCTTTAAGACCATTGCTCATGGTTTAATCCTTGATTCAATTGGCACTTGGTTCATCCATCTTCAAGTTTAAATGTCTCGATTCAACAACATTAAACCATTGAACTGTTGAACCAATTTTGATTCAATGGTTTGGTTCAACGAGTTTGGTTCAAAGCGAGTGGTTTAATATTCAACACCTTGGTTCATCGGTGCATAATGGTTGAACCATTGAACTATTGAACCAATGTTGGTTCAATGGCTTGGTTCAACACTTGGTTCATCGGCCTAGTTTAATCAGTCAGCTCAGTTTAAGTTCATCGGTGCACAATGGTTGAACCACTTGAACTGTTGAACCATTTTTGGTTCAATGGCTTGGTTCAAGGGTATGCATAGTTGGTCAAAGGGTAGTCTTCAAGTTAAAATTACCTTATAGAGGGCATGCACTTCAAAGAAAAAGGATTGGGTAGGGTCAAAATTGTTTAAGTTTGAATTCATTTAAGTCCTGAATTCCTTCAAACTTTTTGCCCGAAGGAATTCCTTCAGACAAAAAGTCTGAAGGAATTTGGGCCGCATATACAAAGCAAAATGCTAGGGCTGAGGAGAATTTCCATGGTCTTTTTATCCATGAGAAAATGTCTGCAGATAAAGCCAGTGGAAAATATACAAAGTGTGGACAGACCCAGGAAAATTGTCTGCAAACAAAAGTCCATGGGGAAATGTCCACAGACACAAAGGACCCACCGAAGGACCCCAAAGGGTAGGTGTCCTTGCGGGGAACTCTTAACCCAAATACAAAGGGCACTTTCAAAGGTTGGAGGGTCACTTTCATTTTGGGAAGGTGCTAGGGAGATTCAAAGGCAAAAGAGTGCCCATAGAGAAGGCCAAGGAAGACAAAGCCGTGGAAAAGCCAGTGAAGGACCCGATAACGCTTTGACAAGGATGGTGACGTCCCAAGAGCCGTCAAGTTCAAGAAATCAAAATAGACATTTTTTTTCAAAGTAAGAGAGCACTAACCATGAGAGCCCAAAATGTAGCGACCCACCAGAAGTTCACCCCTGAGGGCCGAAGGAGCCAGAAGAGACAAGATAGAGAAAAGACAAAGTGACAAGCATGGAATGAGCAAGCAGATGGTCCAAATGGTGAAGGGAAGTGCCAATTTGAGAAGTGACTCTAGCAAGTGAAACAGTGCCTACAAATTGACCTTTAGAGATGCAAATAGCTAATAGTGCAACTAGTTTTCTCCATTTTGCATTAATGAGTGGACAAACCATGTAAATCACCTTGAAGAAGTGGCCTTATAGATAACAAAGGGCACAACTCATTAATGTTTTGACCAACCTGATCTTCCCAATGAGGGGATGCGAATGAGCCACTTGTAAAAAAGGGATGCCAAAAGGCCTCCTTTTTCTTCTCCCATATATTGAAGACTTGTTATTTTTAAGAATCATCTTCCACATTTGTAAGGCATAACCCTGGCAAAATTTCCACCTGAATCAATAAATGCAATTTTTTACCTCCATCTTGGATAGATATTTCTGTGTATGTCTTGAGTGTTTATTTATGTTTAGTCATTGTATCTTGATGCTTTCATAGGTCCAGCACCAACATACCTATTGTCTACAAGGCTCCATTTCTACAGCTGACAGGAGAAGAGCAGTATTTAGAAGTGCAAAATAGAGGAAATTACTTACAGTGTGCATTTCACAACACCTTAGTGAATCTCTATTTTTTGTGTCTTCATGAAAACCTCCCTGCCAGTTTCTTACATCTTGGTCCTTCTACCAAGCCTAAAGTGTATGTATGCATTTGTCTAATTTCAAGTGTGGATGTGAGAAGGTTGACTTATTTTGGTGCATCACCTCCATAGAGTAGTTTGTTTTCTAGCATCTTTCTCCCTTTTCATCCCCCCAGTATATATCTATATATCCATATGTGTTAGCATTTGATAGAATGAACATGATGAATTAAAGGGAGATAGCCCTTATCTAGAGACTCTCCCCTCCAGCTTCGCTAGTCCCACAGGTGAGAGAGGAGTTTCCATAGTTGTGAGGAGAAGGCAGGAACTCGACCTCCTGCCAAGGGTGCAATCTTCGATGTCAATAGTAAGGTGAATATAACTCATCAAAAAAATATAAAATAATGTCCCAAGATCATTTAGGTTACATCATAGAGGTGTCATAGTGAGTGGATGAAGTGCTTTGATATCTTGAGTAACAATGACAAAGTGTGCAATGTGTTTATCCTAGTGTGATTAAATTTGGCTTGGTTGATCTTTAGAGTTTCAATGGTTAGAGATGGTTAGGGATGAGTATGAATTTTTTATCATGTGAAAAGGGTCTTATAATAGGTTTTATATTATTTGGAGAGCTTGTGTGCATATGTGAAATTCAATCTGATCATAATTATTCTCATCTAGACATTTTGGGTCCAATGGTAGAAAATCTAAGTAGGTTGTTTATTGATGTCACCATTACCACGTGTGGATGAGTTAGGGGGAGTTGGTCATATGGTTGTTATAAATTTAGTTATTAGTTTATAATTATTAAATATTAGGTCATTTACCTAAGCATAATCAAAGATATGTGGATGCAAAGTTGGGCTCTTAGGAAGTTTGATAGTATTTTCCCATACTTAGCCAAATTTGTAATGTGGCAAGAAAAATAGAGTAAGCATTTTGATGATGGATTATATCACACATGTGGATGTTTAAAAATAATATGATAATATGGGTTTGTTCATTTTTTATCCTAGTTTATTTATGCTGAAGTGGATCAAAATTTATGCAGGTGTAAAGTTGGCTTCCAGGTAGGTTTTGACATAGTTGGATCTGTGGTAGAATAATATAAGTGAGTAGATTAATGGCATTATATCTCACACACTTGAAGGTGTAAAGATTATTTTTTTATATTTATTAATTATAATTTCAAAGGTGATCATGTGATCCAAATTCTAGATGAAGTATATAATCGTATTAAAAGTTATTGAGGTCTAAAATAGGCTTTCTAAGCATATTGCAATTAGTCCCCATAGTCAATTTGTATGATGTTAAAGATATAGACCTAGTGGAGATCCAATGGTTCATGGGATTTCATACTTCCATATCCAATTGCTAATGTAGAGTCAAATGGGTTAATGTGATAGTTTTTTAGTAAAGATAAAGATCAAACATCTTACAAAAGATCAATGGAGCATGTGTTCCAAGATGATAGGAAACAACAAGATGGTAAGAAGTGCACATTTTTTAATGAATGAAAAAGGTAAAGGATAAATAAAAATGGTCATTATGTGTTCATACATATTGGTTTAATGGTGATCATTGCTATTTAAATACCTAGTTTATCCATAGAGATCGATGATGCATGATGAATCAACATTGCAAGATTACATGAGATGAGGTCAAAGTGACTGAGGTTTAACATTTGAGCATTAGTGCCCCTACATTAAAGTTTGGACAAGATCAATGGTGTATATTTTATTTGAGCATTGAGGACAAGAGATGTGAACTTAGTGTTTGAGGTTTAACTTTGACCATTGTCATTTAAATATTTGAATTTTACAAAGGGAAAAACTAGTATGTGGTGTTTTGCCCATAAATTTTGATCCAGGATGAAAAACAAAGATGAAGAGGACTCTATGGTGAATTTAATGAACATAATTTAATGATATAGAAGGGTGTATATTAATATTTATTGAGTTTCTAAGGTTATTGTGTGTTTATGCATATTTTGCAAGTAATCTGAAAAAGGGTGATTGATCTTGTGTTGATGTTTTGATGTTTCATGTTGAATTAGCTATTTGGGAGTATTGAAAACTCCATGGGGATTATCTATGTGATTTTTTGGAGGCATGATCAATTGTTATTATATATGAACAAAAGTTGAGAAGTTGACTATGTGTTTTTTCATAGTGTTTATGTGCACCAAGTTAGTGATTGAATTGTTTGGGCATACACAAAGGTGAGCACGAGTGACTATGACCATTTGAGGATTATATATCTGACATAAGGACACCTATGTATTTTTAAGTGGTATTTTATTTATTGATTTGATTGATGAAGTGATAAATGGGTGAATATGTTTTCATGTGACCTATAAGATCTATAAAGGCCTTATTAAATTTTGTAGATTCTTAAGGGTGAATAGGTGTTATGGCTGACCTATAAAGATTATTTTTAGCTATGTCTTAATGTGAGATAATATTTAAGGGATAAGGAAAGTGTAATGGATGAATTATAATATTATATTAATTATTTTTGTATAATAGTGAAACCAAATGAGATGGTTTCTAGATTTATAGAGACTTGTATGTGAGAGAGCTGGAAAGCAAAGGAAAGAAAAGGAGACTGAGAGTGCCCAACTATTGGGTTAATGAGTAGAGAAGATTATAGACTGTGTATGATTTGTAGGTTATGTTTCTAATGATAGTATAATGTTCTTATATTTTAAACTTATGCAAAGAGATTTGAGTGTATATATGAGGAGTGTTTGAGTAAAGAAGGAGAGAGATTGTGGCATGCCTATGTGAGAGGCATGTATGATTTAGAGAGAGTTTGTGTAGTTGTCAAATAATCATAGGTATATCATCAGGTGTTGAAGACATCAATTTTAAGTTGAAAGTGTTCATTTTAAGGAGGGTTTAAGGGACTTGATCTTCTTTAGGGAAAGTTTCTCCTTGTGAAACAAGGTTTCACTAAAGAACATTGGTCAGAAGGACTTGATCAAGGTTATAGGTCAAAAGGACTTGATAATCTTAGGGGTAGGTGTTCCTTGTAGAACTACTATTTCACTAAAGGACTTAGGCTAGAAGGACTTGGCCAATGTTCCTGATTAGAAGGACTTGACCAGTCTCTTTTTTGTGATCATCTTATAGGATAGTAGTCCATGTGTTTGTTGGCTTGAGAGTGGGTTTTATTCCCCAAGAGGGTTTCTCACATAGATATTATGTTTTGTATGTGATCTTACATTATGTTCATTTTTCACTACTATCAATGATCTGTATGCTTCATGAATGATTATATTAAATGCTTAAGTATTTGCAAGGGTTTAGAAATTAAATTGGATTATTTGCCACCACTGATTCACCCCTCCCCTCTTAGTGGATTATACCTATAACCTTATGGTGGATATATGAATAAGTTTTCTACAAATGTGAAATCAAGCATGTTGATATGATGACTTGATCAAACCAAGTTAGGTGCTTTAATAATGTATTAAATCCTCATGCTTAAATAAAGGGAGAGCTTTGTAAATGGTCAGGTCTTAGGATCATAAGACTATGTAGTTAAATTTTATATAGAAGGTATGGAGGTAATTATGTTTTTTTTTCATTGTTGGAGATGCTATAAAGGTGATCAAAGGGTGCCTAATCTGAGGTGACTTAGGGGAGTCCCTCTAAATATTTTCAAGTCTTTTAAAGACCTCAATATTAGAAGATGAGCTCACTTTGTCATTGTGTCAAAGGGGGAGAAATTAATTGTAGAGAGAGATAGAGTCTAAGAATAAGCTTTATATTAGTGTTGACATCAATGAAAAAGGGGGATATTGTTGGAGATTTGTTAATTATTTCTCCAAAGTGACCAAGGATGTTGATGAGGTGTCATGTGTGTTAGAATGACAATGACAAAGTGTTCTTCAATTAGCTTCAGTGTTACTACATGTTATTCAATATTTAACTTAATGAGGAAATTTATGGATGATATTGATGGTATGGACATGTTGAAAATACCCTATAGGGTGTTATGGGTTATTGGAGTGATTATGGAAGTGAACATAATTCATCAGAGTAGTCATATGAAGGTTTAGGTTTAAGTAGTCATCTTGGTAGATAAGGTTGAGTAAGTAGTTTGATGATGTCATATTTCACATGTGTGAAGGTTTCAAGAGAATTTTATTACATGGATAGATTACCCTATGAGAGGTGATTATGTGGTCCAAGTTTTAGGTCTGGACATAGTGCGTAACAAAATTTATTAAGGCACAAATTTGGCTTTCTAGGCAAAGTTCACTAAGTTCCCATACATAACCAAATTTTTGATATCGAAGATCTAAGATAAGCATTCAATATTCCAGATGAAGGTATAATAGTGAGCATAAAATCTTCCAAATGGAGATATAACATTGAATGAGTGATCATGCAAATAGAGATCAAGAGTGTATGTGAAGTGAATATGTTAAAGGTTCCTGAGATTGCACATGCTAGTGACATGTGTCTCAATCATGATGATTTGATAAGAGATCAATAACATGTGGGTATTCATGTATATGGATATTGATGATGAATTATGAGTTAAATAGTTAATTTTTAGAAGGCATGTGGGATTTCCAAGTGGTGTAAGAGTTGGGACTGACAACAATGTGCTCAAAAGGCACGTGAGGATTCCAATTGTCTTAATCATAGAAATGTAGATCAATGATAAATAGTGAGCATTAAAGAGTTAAATTTAGGAGGATAACAAGGATTTAAATGGATTGTATTTGAATAAGTTTTTAGGGTACATGAGATGAAGATATGTGTCTATAATGTTTGCATTACATAGTGACCATTGGTATTTGAATTAGCAAAGGAAAAAACCAGTCTGCAGTATTTTGCTAATATCTTTTGATCTAGGACAAATTTATTGATGGTGTAAAAATCAAAGTTGAAGTGGACTTCAAGGAACATATAGAGAAGTTATTTATGATTTTTTATTGTCTATAAATTTAAATTTATTTATCTCCAAAGTTGATTGTATGTTCATTCATGGTGGTTATATGTACAAAATAATGTTTGATTAATTTGTGCTTTAGTAAAAGAGTGTTTTGGTGGAATTAATCACCTAAAGGTGTCATAAGGGTCATGTAGAGTGCTCCTATATATTTATAAAAGGTTTTTGGTTTATAATGTGCTTAGAGAAGTGATAAATAAATGAATAGGTCTCTGTGAGACCTATAAAAGATGTTAATGCATAATTGAAAGGTGTAGTTATGAGTGACCCAAGGATGTTATGGTTGACTAGTGAGAATGGATTTGAGCTATGTATTAGCATGATAAAATTCTTAAGGGTAAATTCAAGTCTTATGGTTGACTAATAATATAGTATTCATGAAGACTCTATAAAAAAGTGAAAGCAAAGGTGATGGTTTCTAGAATTGAGAGAGTAGAGTTGAGTAGATGTGATATTGAGCGAAGGAGAGAACCTTTGAAATAGAAGGTATATGTTAGTGAGGACCATCAAAGAGAAAAGATGACTAGTCATGTTTATTTTATCAAGGTGATGAAGGTGAAAACATAGGTCATTAGATCTAATAATCCTAGAAGAGTCAAATTGAGTGAGTAAGCCCTATAAGTTGTTTGAGAAAAATTGAAGGGTGAAGAAGAGTGAAAGTAAGAGAAGTCCATCATCAAGTGTATAATACATTCGATCAAATGTGGAGATCAGAACAAGGTATCTGGGTGGGTTCTTGGTTGCCTAGGGGGTTGATTCCTTCATATAAGATAAATATTACTAAAGGTCTATTTATTGTGGATGCTCAGCTAGACAGGGGCAATATCTCCTTGTGGGATTGATGTCTCACTAAACTAAGGGATGGGTGTTCATTGATCAATTAGTACTAGTCTAAATGTTGGATCTTTTCATTATAAGACTATTGTCCATCTTGTAGGGTTCGTTGGGTTTTATTCTCTAAGAGGATTTCCCACTTATATCATGTGTTTTGTGTTTGATCTTATTTTATCTTCCATGTTCATTTTTATGAATGATGCTTATTCTTCATAATTGTATGTGTTGAATGGTTAAGGGTTTAAAGGGTTTGGAATTGGTTTGAATATATAGCATCACTAATTCACCTCCACCTCTTAGTGATTGTACATTTAATAGGGGAATCCCATATTGAAGTAATTTTGAGGGCTTACAAATTTATACACATATTTCTAGTTCAACATGAAACAATAATAGATCTTCCTAAGAGACTAGTCATCCATTTTCATCAACTCTAAGAAAGTAAAAATATTTGTTGTATCCACATCCAACAAATTAGATGCTAGATTAAAATTATGAGAGGAGTATTTCAATGTTTTAACATTATAAAGGTATTTTTTTGATGATTCTTAAGAAGAAAACACTATGTTTTCATTGTCATCAATGTTTATGAACCTAAAAGTTATGTAGAAGCTAGTCAAAAGAAAGAGTGGGTTGATGATATGAAAATTGAGATGGATCTAATTGAGAAGAATGACACATAGAATCTTATTCAAGCTCTATTTGATAAATAATTTATTAGAATCAAGTGAGTCTATAAGACCAAAGTCAAGAGTGGTGGTACAATTGACAAGTTAAAAGCTAGACTAAATGCAAAAGGGTATGCACAAACATATGTGATTGAATATGAGGAAACTTATGAACCCATGGCACATCAATATAATATAATACTAATGATTATTGTATCTACTTATAAATTATGTAAAATACATCAAATGGATGTTAAGAGTGCATTCCTAAATAGAGTGATTAAAGAATAATTATATGTATGGAAGCCATAAGATTATGAGGTAAAGGGTAAAGAGTTTTGGGTATATAAATTGAAGAAGCTCATTATCAACTAAAGAAAAATTCAAGAGTTTGATGCAATAAAAATGATATCTATTTATTAGATTAAGGATTTTTAAGAAATAAAAATGAACCAAATGTTTGCATACAAGCATTTGGTTCTAATGTGCTATATGTTTGTCTCTATGTAGATGACCCGATATTTATAGGTAACTCTATCAAGATGTTGAATACTTCATGGAAGATATGAAATAAGAATTTGAGATGATTGATTATCAATTAATTTTTTTGGAATGTAATTCCATCAAAATAAAGATGAAGTATTTATTTTTCAGGCCAAATATATGTAAGACATGTTAATAAATATAATCTTCAAGATTATAAGCCCATAAAAACTCAAATTACAAGTGGATAAAAGATAATGAGAGAGGATAAGAGTCATTTATCTAATTAAAATAATTTTAGGATCATGGTCAGAGGTTTAATTTATCTCATTATGATAAGACCCTATATCAATTATAGGGTTTCACTCATTTCTATATTTATAAGTAATCTATCACTCAAATATTTTCAAGTAGCGAAAATAATTTTTAGATACATAAGAGGGAATTATAATCATAACATTAATTTCAGACCAATAAGTTCATTATATCTAATTAGATACATATATTCATATTGGGGGGAATATCTTGATGACAAGAATTCAACTTTAGGGTATTGCTTCACAATGGGAAATGGGTTGGTTTCATGGTTATCAAATAATAAATTACAATTATATCATCATATATTAAATATAAATATACAAACCTTCTATTAGATTACAAACAAGGATTATGGTTGAGATTACTCTTATTTTATTTTAGAGAGGCTCAAATTGAGCTAATAATTGTTTTTGTGATAACAAAGGGGAAAGACAATCACCTAAGAATCCAATTTTCCATGCTATAACTAAACATATTGAACTCATACACCATTTTTAAAAAGAATTGGTCAATGATAATTTTTTTGTAATTGAGTATGTGAGAAGTGAAGATCAATTTTATGATATTTTCACTAAGGGATTGGTGACGTAGATTCATGGAAGACTTAAGGAGATGATAGACATTTCTTCTCTTTTGCAATAAAAGGAGGAACATTGGGTATGATGCCAATGCCGATACTTAATTATTAATGTTATAATTAATTTAATTTAATAAATTTATTTAATTTAATTATGTATTATTTAATTATTTTTTTGGTTATGAACACTTTTCAACAACTTCCTAAAAAATAGTTAGAAATAGAAGTTATAGTCCAGTTCATTGAATGTGTACTTAATTGAGATCAAATCATTATCCACTCATATAAAAGAGGTGTGGTGCACTTTATATGTTTATTTAAATAAATTTAATATTATTTTATTTAATCTCATATTATATAGGTATTTGAGACACCTAACTTGTCTAGTGTGAATGTTTTACTTATCTATTGAAGAGACACCTTGCATGATGACCATATCTTATCAATAAGTTAATTTTTTTCTCTTGAGTCTATTTTAAATTATCTTAGTATATTTATATTTATATTAATTTGTTTTTGGTTTTATTTTTATGGTTTCATTTATCATGTTTTATCATGCAAGTTCTTTGTAATCGACTAGATTTAGCCTGGTTTGTTAATAAAAGATGGCGCAAAAGTGTGGCACGATAATTACTTTTAGAAATTATTTTTAAATATTTTTATCTCTAATTTTAATTATAGGTATTAAAAAAGGAAAAATAAAAAACTATATAATCTTAATTTAAAGTTATTCAGTGCATATTTTTTCATTAGTGACACTTACAACAATACTAGATTAACAACTACTAATTCTAGACAAGATTGGATGATCACTAGCTTCATTTTTATATTACTTCAGAGCTAATTTATTATTATTTTATAATAATAATATTTATTTGGTATCAAATTATAATTCAATAAATGTTAAAAAAGTTTTTAAGCCATTATCCAGAGAACCGTGGCTTTTGTTAATTCTGCTTCTATGAATATTCTCATTTTTAAAGGTGACAACTTTTAATATTGGGTAGATTAATTGAAGATAATATTTATATGGAAGGGAGTTTTGAAAAATATTCTCCATGGATAAAATTAACTTTATTATTGAATTAATTTTACTCAAGATCAAAATAAATGAAAAAATGAAGAAGAAAAGAATGATCCACAATTTCTCTTCTATCTTCAAAGCACCATAAACCCAAGCATATATCTAAGAATTATTGGATGAAATAATAATCATGAGGCATGAAATACCTTGGAAAATTAATATCAAATTTATATTGGTAATATAAGAAAAAATCTAAACTCTTAAAATGAATTTTGAAAATTTGAAAATTTCTAATAATAAATGAGTTGGAGGATATTACATAAGAATAAATGACATAATACACAGAATGAGGGTTTATGGAGAAACCATAAAAGATAGTGTCATAGTAAGGAAAATTTTGAGATTTTGACTTAAAAATGACTAAATATTATGATCACTCTTGAGGAGTGTAAGGAAATGAACACTATAATTGTTGATGAGTCAGTGGGTTCTCTCTTATCCCATCAAGATAAAATGAGACTATATGTAAGATATCTAGAGCATGAACTCAAAACCAAGGCAAAATTTTCAAATCCCAAAGAAAAAATAGAATCGAGGGAGTTCAAAAAATTAAAACTAAAATTGCAAAGATCAAGCTAAAATCATAGGTAAGAGTGAGAGAAAAATTATTTGTTAGTATTGCAAAAAAAACTAGGTTACTTTATAAAATATTATAGCATACTCATAGATAAGATTCAAACAAATCAAGGGGTGAAAATAAGACAATATAATATGAATAAAGTGAGGCTCAAGATCACTTTGATTATTGACTCACATGTAATGTGGGAATAGAGGATGGAAATAATTTTTGGTTTCTTGATTCAAGTTGATCATATAACATGACAAGTCATAAATATAATTATAACAAGTTAGACCATTCCTTCAAAAGCCAAGTATAATTTAGAGGTATAAATTTTATCCAAGTTAAAGGGGAAAAAATGATAAATCACCACAAGTAAAGGTAAGGGTGAAATAAATGATGTTTAGTTTTATCCAAATTTGAGTCATAATATTATTAGTTTTGATGAATTAGTATAAAAATGTTTCAATCTACTTTTTGAAGATGGTGTTTTTTATATTTTTGATAAGAAATCTAGAAATAAATTGATTAGAAAATCATATATGGTAAAGAATAGGTTGTTTCCATTAATGTTAAATATGATGAAGGAAGGAACTTGTTTCTCCATTATTAAGGATGTTAATATATCATGGCATTCAAGATATGAAGAAATTAGTTTTAAGAGCTTAAATATTATTAACATAAAATATATGGTAAGAGGTTTTCCTAGGTTGCATTTAAATAAAGTTGAAGCATGCAAGTCATGTATTATAGGGAGAAATCATGATAAGTATTTCCATATCATAAAATAGAGAGAAAACACACCTTTAGAGCTAGTTAATTTAGATTTATGTGGACCAATGTCTTACAAAAGTATTGGTAAGAGTTTATTTAATTTTTTTCATAGATGATGCAACAAGGTTTATGTGGGTATTTTTGTTGAAGGAAAAAAGTGGATCTTTTTCATTTTTTAAAACATTCAAAGCTTTGGATAAAAAATAAAGTGAACGTTTCATCAAGTCCATAATAATAGATAAAAGAGGAGAAATTTGTTCTAATGAATTTCACAATTTTTGTTTTTAAAATGGAATAAAATGTAGCTAACCTTTATCTACACATCGTGAACAAATGGTGTAGCAAAAAAAAAAGAATAGATCCATCATAGATTTAGAAAGGATTATGTTGGAAAATAATCACATATAAAGGTATTTTAGGTTTGAATAATTAAAAACTATAGTCTACATCATTAATAGGAGTCATATAATGATAGTCAAAGACAAGACACCTTATAAAGTTTGGTATGACATAAAACTAGATGTAGCTCAAATAAAGGTATTTTTTTGTTTAGATTTTGTACATGTTATTGATGATAATAATAAAAATAGATCCTAATAGTATTTATCACATTTTTCATAGGATACAATGATGAAAGCAAAGCATATAGGTTTTATAATCCTATTACTAAATACATAATTATTTCTAGGAATTGTATGTTTTTTAAAATGAGATGTATGTTGATTCTAATCATATAGATAAATAGGTAATAATTAATGGGGTATCCTTTTGAAGTTTATTTTGATAGATTAAAAATTCTTACACATGTTTTTTGTTCAATAGGAAATCATACTAGCTCTTCACAAGAGACTAGCCATCCATATTCATCAACTCCAAGTAAGTAAAAGTGTTTGTTACATCCACATATATATAATATGATGTTATATTAGAACTAGGATAGGAATATCACAAGGATTAAACATTAGGAATTTAATCTATTTGATTATGTTTGTGAGGAAAATACTATGTTTGCATTGTCATCTATGGCTTGAACCTAGAAGTTATGCAAAGGCTAGCTAAAATAAAGAGTGGGTTGATGTTATGAAAATTGTGATGATTAAATTGAGAGGAATGATAAATGGACTTTTATTCAATATCATTTTGATAAATAATTCATTGAAACTAATTGGTTTGATGTTATAAAAATTATGATGATTAAACTGAGAGGAATGATACATGGAATTTTATTCAATATTCTTTTTATAAATAACTCATTAGAACTAAGTGGGTCTATAAGGCCAAAGTAAAGAGTGATGGTAAAATTAACAAGTAAAAATATAGACTAGTTACAAAAGGGTTTGTATAAACATATGGGATCGACTATGTGGAAAATTATGCACCTGTGACATGCCAAGATACTATAATACTAATATTTTTTGTAGATGGTCATAAAATATGAAAATTATAGAAAATGGATGTCAAGAGTGCATTCCTAAATATATTGATGGAAGATAAAGTATATATGGGGAAGATATAAAGTTTTGAGGTAATAGGTAAATAATTTTGAATATATAAGTTGAAGAATGATCTTTATCAGATGAAGCAAGCTCTAAGAGCTTAGTAATCAAGAATCGATAGTTGGTTATTAGATCAAGGATTTATAATAATTTAAAATAAATAATCACTTTATATACAAGTGTCTAGTTCTAATGTGTTATAGTTTTTTTCTATGTATATGACTTGATATTTACAAGGATTTCTATGAAGATGTTGAATATCTTTAAGGAAGTTATGAAATTAGAATTTGAGATGATTGGTTATGAAGTATTTTATTATCATGAAAGTCCATTAAAAAAGAGTATTTTTTCATTTATCAATCTAAATATGTCTAAGACATGTTAAATAAGTACACTCTTCAAGATTCTAAGTCCATAAAATCTCTAATTACAAATGAAAAAAGCTAATGAGATAGGAAAAGAGTCATTCAAATGATAAAAATAAATATAAGAGCATGGTGAGAAGTTTGATGTATATTAAATCATAAATTCATCATGTCTATAAATAAATCCTAGCTTGGAGAAGATAGAGCACACCTACACTTTTGATTGGGAATACACTTGTTAAGTGGGAACATGACCATAATGGATATCCGCTAGACCCAATTAAGGGATAACTTGTCACAACACATCATGATAGGAAGGGTTCTAAAGCCTATAGTATAACATAATCACACAACCCTAATAGAGTCCTAAGGTTTAAAACATTTCACTTATTCTAATAGCAATAAAGCAAATCCAATCTAGTGCACACCAAAGCTTGTGGCACAAAGTGGGGGTTAGAAATGATAAAACAAACTAAACTAAACATGTATTAAAAGACATATACTCACATCAATGTATACAAAATCCTAATATATGGGAGAATAATAAAAATTCATTATCTATCTACTGTTACAAATGAGAAATAAAGTTAAGAATACTTACCTTTGAAGACAAACCTATCGAGTCTCAATCTCTCCTTTGGCTAAGGTGCTTCACAAGAGATTTTTATGGTATGTAGGGATAACCAAGATAGACTATATCTAGATACAAAAAATATCTAAACATCCAAAATACTTATCCATAAGACAAGATTCATATCTCCAAAGAAAGTATGGAACCCTAATCTTTATTCCACAAGTAGAATGGTCAATAAGTAGATGTTTGCTCAAACTTATTCACTATTAATTATTCTCTTATGGAAAGGTGGGAAATGAAATTGTATATATAGGTGGATCTTGAAATAAATCCTCTTAGGAACATCAATTTTATAGGGTTGACCTAGTCAACCCAATGTGTTTTCAAGGATAAATCACTGACTCTATGCTAGATCAACCAAAAGGATAACAACCAAGAAAGTGAAAAATACCCCTAAACTATACTAGATCAACCCAATCTGCGTAGTAAAACTGACTGTCTAAAAGGGTTTTAAGGAAATAAAAGGAGTAATGGAGAAAAGAAAAGACTAGAATAGGTAGGATTGACAAGAATAAGCTTAGGGTAAATGGTTTGAGGAGACAAGTGTGTAGATGGCA
This sequence comes from Torreya grandis, assembly GCA_037957365.1. Classification (NCBI taxonomy): domain Eukaryota; kingdom Viridiplantae; phylum Streptophyta; class Pinopsida; order Cupressales; family Taxaceae; genus Torreya; species Torreya grandis. Next base: position 1,803,330 of record JARHVA010000310.1, read on the forward strand.
AGTGGAAAAAGGGACAACAATATTATGAAGCACCGATGGTCTACCCACCCCTTTCTTGATGCACCCCTTAAAGCATGCACTCATAGAGATTGAGGCTCAACAAGTTCCTATAAGATATAGAGTGTCAGTAATCAATAAAAGTTTGAAAATATTATGTGTATACATGATGTATCTCACCATGAAAAGTCCTAATATCAATTATGGAGTTTCACCATTTTTTTATATTTATAAGAAATTCATCACTCAAACATTTACAAATAGTAAAAAGAATTTTTTGGTATGTAAGAGAGGTTTATAATCATGTATTCATTTCAAACCAATAAATTAATTTTATCTAATTGGAAACAAAAATTCAAATTTGGGAGGACCTCTTGATGATAGCGAGTCAACTTCAGGTTATTGATTTACATTAGGAAGCATGTTAGTTTCATGGTCATTAAATAAACAATCTACAATTGCATTATCATATGTTAAAATTGAATATACATCTACTTACATCATCTTGCAAAAAATTATTATGGTTGAGAAGAATATTAATTATTTTTAGAGAGGCTCATATTGATCTAACACTTTTTTGGTGATAATAAATAATTGTTCAAGAATCCAATTTTCCATGCTAGAACCAAAAATATTGAACTCAAACATTATTTTTTTAGATACTTGGTCAATGATAAATATATTTTCATTGAGCATGTGAGAAGTGAAGATAATTTTGTTGATATTTTCACCAAGGGATTACCAAAGCAGATTCATGGAAGACTTAATGAGATCATAGGCATTTCTTCTCTTTGCATAAAAAGGAGGAATATTGAGTATGATGCCAATGTCACCACTTTATTTTTAATTTTATAATTATTTTAATTTTTATTTTATTATTTTAGGAAATTCTATTTAGTTTATTTATGTCCCAAATACATTATTTTGTTGATTATGAATATTTTTAAACAACTTCTTAAAAATAGTTAGAAGTGTTAGTTAGAGTTTTGTTCGTTGAATGCATAGTTAACTAAGTTAAAATCATTATCCATTCATATCCAATAGGTGGGGTTAATTTTATATGTCTATTTATTTAAATTTAATATTATTTTAGTCAACTTCCTATTATATAGGGATTTGGGGCTCCTAACTTGTTTAGTGTGCATATTTTGCTTATCTATTGGAAAGTCATCTTGTATGATGAATATATCTTATTAATAAGTCAAAATTGGTATATTAAGTCTATTTTAAGTTATCTTGGTCTATTTTTATTTATTTTAGTTGTTTTAAGAATTATTTTTATGTTTTCACTAGTCATTCTTTGGCATGCAAATTCTTTATAATTGGCTAGATTTAGCCTAATCTATTAATAAAAGATGGTGTAAAAGTGTGGCACCATAATTCCTTTTAGAACTTATTTTTGAATATTATTATCTCTATTTTTAATTATATGTATTCACATATAAAAACTAAAAATATTAAAAATATTAATAAGAAGTTATTCAATGCTCATTTTTATCATCAATCACACTTACAACAAATCTATATTAACAACTAGTTATTTTAGGCAAGATTGGATGCTCACTAGATTCATTTTTAGATTAATTCAGATATGATTTGTACTCCCTCCATACTAAAATCCTTTAATATTTTATATGGATAAAAACATGTTTTCTCCTTGGTAGAAGCCTCTTTTGGTTGCCTTTATTTTCACCCTTGATAAGAAAAAATATTTCCAAATATCCCCTATTTATTTACATTTTTTTATTCACCTCTTTCACATATGCTAACATCAAGAAAACATTAGGGCTAAATAGTATCATATGATAAGACCCAGGGAATTAACCATGATTTCTATTTTAACTATCCTTACTTTTATATCAACTACATCTTTGGGTTTTCAATATGCTCTCTCAATCATTATTTTATTTTTTATTGCATTCCTATTAGTTTTATTTTATATTCTAAACTTTTACTTGATATCTTATGGGTCATCTGAACCTAATATAGAATTTAATTTATGGATATTTAGACCTATTTTTTCTAGAACATTATTTTATTTCCTCTTGAACCCAATTTATCCATTACCTTGTGGGTTTTCAAAGTCCTCCAAGTAATGTCCTCCTTAAGAGCTATCATATATCATATTCTTACATTTTAAACCTATTTGCATATGCTTATATTTTTGTATTAGTCCATGTAGTATTATATCATGATGGTTAACATAATTATAGTTTTCACCTATTATGCTCAAGACTAAATTATTTTCATACATTCATTTTAATAGAAAGGTATGTCAAGGTACAAATATTTTATTTTTAACCTTTTCAAAATTTCATCTTTATTTATGTAGACATCTATTTTTGGCACAAAACTTATTAGTATAATATTTTTAATATAATTTTGTGCATATGGATCAGTGGTCCAAATTAGTTAATTATTGGTGCCTTTTATATGTGTTTTTGTACCTTATTTCCTCTTTTTGTGGTCTCATAATTCTCATCTACTTCTATTTTTTGAGTCTTGAGGCCTCCTCTTGTATTTATTATATTTTTTATTCTTGTGGATCACATTCAAAAACCTACCCACTATGTCCCTTTTAATTTTTTTGGGGTCATTTTATCCTTATTCCTCCTTTTCTTGAAATTTTTTATAGACATTGAAAATATTCACACCTATGTCTCCGAATGTCAAAAATCCCCTTGGACCTACTTAGGACCCCCTTGGGACCAACCTATGCCAATATCACCTCACCAAACCCATCCACCCTCAGTTTCACCAAACTATCTCAAACTAACCTTTAGGACTATTTTCCTCTAGAACCTGACCATTGATGATCAGGGTGACCGTCGATGGTCAGGGTGATCGTCGATGATCAGGTTGACCGTCGATGGTCAACCTTGGGAACCTCTAACCATTGATGGTTAGGATACACCTCTTCACTAAAATCATGCAAGCTTTACTGGCCTCTTCTAAATATAAACTTATATATTATTGTTATGAGTCTTTATATAGATGATTTATATTTAGATGGCCTAGTTTCACCTTCACTTCTACCTCATTATTATACCTATAAGAGAGAGAGGTATAAGAGGTTAAATTCATCTGATATAATTATCAGGAGCTCAGGGATTCAATATTTTTATTTTGTAAGTCAATCAACATCATCAATGTTATTAAGCGTTATCAATGATCTTATTGAGAGTTGACTTACTATCACCTCTAAACCAAGCTTTTAGGTACCATTACTCTACTAGAATCAAGCCAAATTTCACTAATAGGCTAACTGCATCAACCACCCATCCAATAAACTTCTAGTAAGATAAGTGTAGAGAGGATTACAAAGCAATTTAGTTAAGAGTTATTCCATAAATAATGAAACATGCATAAATAATAACTAACCAAGTGTATCTATTCCTATGGGAATTACAAAAGATAGTAAGAAACAAATGAAAGAAATCAATACCATATTACCTTCCCAAATGGATTCACCATACCCATGTGACTCAAAAACATGTTCTCCCTTGATCAAGCATCTTTGTCTTTGTCAACAATGGTGGTAATATCCTCTAATGCCTCAAGAACACTCCATAAAACCTAGGCTCATGATTCTAAATCACTAAACTAGCCTATCAATGAAGCTTGCAAGAAAAATCTATGATCAAATGTAAAACCTTTTGAAAACAATTTAACATTATAACTTTGCAATATTCAAGATTAAAATTCATGTCCATGACTTCTCTATTTATATATTTTTGACATTGGTTAGGATCAACCATGACTGTCCATCTCAAGATTGAGATGTGTGGCCATGTATAATCCTAATATTTGGAATTAAATACATAATTATCTTCATCATGACCTTGATAAAAGGGGCATTAAAGAGGCATGGGAGGCATTAACTAGGCATGGGTGACCCATAATCCTAATATTTGTGGCATTTATGGCCTAGGGATGTCTTCCCAAGAAATGATGTCACCTGATGATGCAGTTAATAGGAATAAATTTTCAAAAATAAATATTCAACAAATCTCATGGAAAATCCACTTAAGATCTCGATTTGGATTAATTAGCCTTAAGCAAGGTTAATCAACATCTATGTAATTATTTAGAAATTGTTCCTCAATTAATCAAAATGGTCAAAAAGTCATATTACTAGGTCATAATTTGACTGGAGAGGAATTGGAAGGTGATGTTAGATGAGTTGGACCTGTATTCCCATTTAAGATGTTGCCAACACCAAATAAAAAAGGTATGTGACATGTACCAATGAATTAGAAGAAAAGAGTGATCTAGAGCACTAAATGGTGAAATTGTCATTTTGACTCAAAATGATCTGATCAAAGTTAGTTGGCCCATAAAATGCATTGCCCTATTTAGGGATACTTTGACCTACACTGGTAGTTGTAAGTGAAAATTTTGAACTATTTAGGGAATTTTATGGATTTTGACCTAAAATGTGTATTTGAGTACAATTTGAGTAAGATTGATAATTTCAACACAAATGGTGTTAGGAATTAGATGTCTACATTTTTTTCCTATTTGAGATGGCATAGGGAGACATTCAAGTTAAGCAACATCTTTTCAAAAAAGAGTTGTCAAGAAGGAATTGGAACAAGCCCATGATGCCCCCTCAAGAGGATATACTAGGATGAAAGAGAAGGATGGACTCTCAAAAAGAGAGAGAAAGTGAGAGATTAACCCATTGAATAGATCACATCTAGATGAGCTAATGCTTGCACATGTGATTACCATCAATGATAAAAATATAATTAAAAGTATAATAGGCCCTAGAGATAGGGGGAATAGGAAAGATATAATCCATAAATGTAAGGGACACACTATAAATGTACCCAATTTGAGAGTACAGGTTGCATGCTTACGACATTGATCAATCTTGAGACAAGTTATACAGTAAAATATTGCCATTATGGGATTTAATGTGGAGAGCTTGGAATTAGAGGAAAAGAGAGAATATTATACTTTAGGAAGGGAAGCACCACTTGAATGGGGTCTCTAAAGAAAATATAATAAGTACTGTAGTAGAGTAGATTTGATCATGATAAAATAGTTTTACCCTAGTAGGGCACATTTTGATCATTGATAAAGAATAAATAATGATTTTAACCCTATAGAGTTGATTTGATTTAGATGTGGTTCAGATGTTGTGCCCCAACATGGTCAATTGGTAAGAAAAATAGCTCAAAGATATAACCAAAAAGATAGGTTAAAGTGAGTATGTGCAAACATACATTTGATGGTGTAATGGCTTAGAATTCCATATAAAACCAAGCATATGGGAATGCACAAAGTGATGAGAGAGATGAAAATAAGAATGGATATAGTTGAGCTAATCTTAATAAAAATTGAGTGTTACCTACATAGCTCCATGGACTCATATTCCAATATGAACTTCAAGACAATGTAGTTCAACCAAGTTTGGGAGGGAATGGAATGAGGAATGATGAAAAATGACCAAGAATTGACTAGACTCACAATTTATGCAAAGAGATGCATGTATAAGTATAGACAAAGAAGCCTAAAATGCATGCTACCTAGAAGCCTAATTCTATATCATGAACCTAGGTTTTGTAAAGTGTTCTTGAGAATTTTTCATTGGAGCTGATGTTGACGTTTAAGACTTTGAGACCTGAGAACAAAGTGCTTGATATAAAAAAATAAATTAGGCATCATAAGTATGAATAACTTATAATTACATAAGCTTCTAATTGTGTTGAGCTAATTTAAATGTGAATACCTATAACTAAGGATAATAGTAAAATAATGACCAAAACTAGATTTATAGTAATTCACATTTAAATAAAAAAGAAAAAGAAAAACTTAAATGAACCTAACTTGAAATCAAGATATGATCTATCAAGACTTATTAGGAACAAAAATTTTTAAAAACAAAAGGTGAGAACATCTTAATGACATGAGACCAAGATATGAATAATCAAGATCCATGTGGACCATCAAGGCATTCTTGAACACAAAAGAGAAAAGCAAAATCAAATAAAAAAACAAGACAAAGAAATACAAGACCAAGAATGGAACAAGAAGTGATAAAAAAAGAAAAGGAGGTGTGAAAGCATAATAAAACACCAAGAAGACTCAAATAAACACACATAAACAAAAAACAAGTTAGATTGGTTTAAAGACAAATGTTCATGCATGTGTGGTAGAGGTGTTACTTTCTACCACATCATAACAAAGAATAATGACACGATAATTGTTCCATAAGTAAATAGGAATAATGATAGAAGAAATGGGGGAAGAGAAGAAAAGGAAGGGGTTGGCTGAGCTGAATTCAAATGTATAAGACAAGTGGACGCTACCTACATAGTTACATGGATGAATATTCTAACATGAAATTCAAGCCAAATGTAGTTCTCCTAGGAAATGGGATAGAAGAAAAATGATGATCAGACTAGCATGATTAATGTTATAATAGAAATGGAAGATATGACAAACAAATGAGAATGGTTTGGAAAACAAGAAGCTGATGAGATAAGAAAGAATGGTCTTGAAAAATGGCAAGTACATGGGATAAGATGCAATGAACTAGTGTGTCTATGCTTTCAAAACATTAAGAGCATTAAAACTTAACAGTTGCTCATAAAATGATGAGAGCATGGGATGGTGGAATGGGAATGTATAAATGTATAGAAGCATGAGACAATGTTTTTGTTCTTTTGGGGATCATATTCTAATGTTTTTAGTATTTTTAAATTATTTATAATGTTTTTGGGATAAAATATACACAAGGTGGGACCATCTAGTCAAGGAGATGCACATCCTAATATTAGAGGTTCCAATAATATATCTAAGTTAGATGTAATGGCCTGTGTTCACAAATTGGTGAGAGTGAGGTCCCTGATAAAATAAGAAAGAGAAAAACATACTCGAACTGAGAAGATGTGGCTGTTCACTTGTCTAAAAATGTACAAGACTATCTTGGTTGAACTAATTTTTAGAAATGTTGTTGAAGATGTTCATAATGTTCATTAGACACAGTCGAGATCATAATTGGTCAAGGGATAAAAAGTGTTCAAGCTTATAACATGTCATAGATAAAATAAATAATATGATTCTTGAAGAGATCAATCCATAATGGGATGAAAAATATGTTCAGAGTGCCAAGGGTTCAAAGCCTTTACTATCAAGATTCATGAAAAGTGGACCAAGGTAGTATAAAATGTGTTCAAGGTAAGATAAAAGGGTGGGATAAAATTATGACAGCACAAATTATCCCCAAGTCAGGGGTCTTATAGATAATGGTTCAAAGTTTTTCATACATAAAATATCTTAAGGTGTATGATGTTCATGGGCTCTGAAAGTTCTTCACCATTAGGTTTAGCCAATTGATATGCTCCTGATCCATAATTTGCTATGACAATATATGATCCTAACTAATTAGGCTTAAACTTGCCTTTCTTTTTGGGTTCAACATTCATGTTCTTCTAGTTCTCTTTCAAAACTAAGTCGCCAATCTTAAATTTTCAAGGGAGAATGCATTAATTGTAGCTTCTTCACAATCTATTCTAATAGGCCTACAAGTTTTTAAGGGCAGCCAAACACTTACCATCAAGAATTTTTAGTTCTTGCAACCATGAGGCTCTATAGTCTTCATCATCTTCAATGTGCTCTAGTGATATTATTAATGATGGGATCTCAATCTCAACCAAGATAATAGCTTCAGTGCTAAAAATAAGGGAGTATGGAGTAGCTCTAGTTGGTTTGTGATGATTGGTTCTATAAGCCCAGAGGGCATGAAAGAGTTGTAAATGCCAATTATGGCCATCATCATTGACAATATTTTTTAATATGGATAGAATGGTTTTATTTTATACCTTAGCTTATCCATTTCCTTGTGGGTTATATGGAATAGATTTTTTATGCTTGATCTTGAATTTTTCACAAAGAAATTTCACATCTTGGTTCATAAAGGATCCACCATTATTGGATATAATACGGGTTGGGATGCCATATCGACAAATGATATGGTAATGAATGAATTTGGTTATTTATTTCTCAGTAATATAAGTGAGAATAATGGCCTTAATACACTTGGTAAAGTACTAAGTTGAAGTTAAAATGTGCTTATGTCCATATGAAGATTTGAAGTTGATTTTCTTAATGAGATCGAGACCCCATGTTGAGAATGGCCATGGTGTTGTAATCAACTACAAAGGTAAGGAAGGTGCATGTATCAAGTTGCCATGCTGTTGACAAGGAAAACACTTTTTTACGTAATTATAGGCATATATCTCTATTTTGGGTCAATAATAACATGTTCATGAGAAGTTTCTTTGATAATATTACACCATTGGTATGGCCCCCCCACATTCCTTCATGAACCTCCTTTAGTGTTAGCTTGGATTTTCCCAAAGATAAACAACAAAGAAGTGTTCCATCATATCCTTTTCAATAAATCATGTTTCCAAGGAGGATATAATGTGTTAAGTAATGAAGGAAAAGTTTTTTTGGGTTATTGGAAAGGTTGGAAGGAAATACAGGACTATGGAAATAACTATAAAAATCTTGGTACCATGATAGCTCAGGTGAGAGATTAGGATCAGCAATGGTTCATATCCTCATTGAATCTGATAGAATATGTGCTAACTGAAGAAGATTTTTAATCAAGAACTGATACTCTTTATCACTGTCATACATTTGAATCATCAAACCAATTTTTTCCATGGCATTGATAGATTTGTTGTTGACTCATAAAACTTGTTCAAATTGTAGATATTTAAAATGTGTTTTGAGGTCATCGACAATTTGCTTGTAAGGAACAAGATTGTCATCTCTTATTTGATACTAATTAGTTATACTATTTATGATTAGCTATGAATCTCCATAGACCTTTAAGATTTGAATGCCCCATTGTATGGCAAGATGAAGCCCTACAACCAATGCCTCATATTCGACCATATTATTTGTACACCAAAATTGTATATGGAATGCTTTGGGGATTAAATCCCCCTATGACATGATAAATAATATACTAGCTCTAGACCCTTGGGATGTGAAGGATCCATCAAAATAGAGTTTCCACTATTTAGGATCTTGTGATGCTTGTTCTATCATCATGATAGAATCATCTGGAAGGTCAAAGTTGAGAGGTTCAGTGGTTGTAATAGGAGCTTCTATAAGTTGGTTTGAAAGAACCTATCCTTTGATTTCCTTTTGATTTTAGTATTCACTATCAAACTCACTGAGGATCATAATCCATTTAGTCATGCATCCTTGAAGAGCTACTTTAGATAAGATTAACTTAAGAGGATCTACCTTAGCGATAAAAATAGTTTTGTTATTTAGCATATAATGTCATAATTTTTGAGTGGTGAACACCATAGCTAAACATGCCTTCTCAATGGAAATATAATTATGTTCATAGGCTACCAATGTGTGGCTTAAATAATAAACTATGTTCCTTACCATGATCATCATGCTAAGCCAAAAGTTCCCCCAGTAAATGTTCCATGGCTAATATATAAAGAAGCAGTGGCCTTCCTTGTGTTGGAGGCCATAAGACTGGTGGATTATCCAAGTATGTTTTAAGATTTGCAAATTATATCTGATAATCTTTATCCCACTAAAATGTTACCCCTTTATTTAAGAGGTGGGTAAATGGGTGGCAGTTATCTACCAATTGAGAAATGAACTTGTGTATAGACTAGACCTTTCCTTGTAGACCTCATAAGTGTTTAAGATTATTCGGTGGAAGAATCTCCATAATAACATTGACCTTTGTGGGGTCAAATTTGATCCATCATTGTAATACAATGAACCCTATAAATTTTCCTAATGTGACTCTAAAGTCACATTTCTTAGGATTCAAGCAGACTTTATATGCATGAAGTCTCTCAAATATTCTTCATAGAATGTTAGGGTGTCCAAATCTTGTTCTTTATTTTTCTAATATATCATCAACATAGTCCTCAACAATGTCATGCATCATGTCATGAAAGATGATAGTCATTGAATGTTGATATGTGGCTCCAACATTCTTCAAACCAAATGGCATGACTTGATAATAGAATGTCCCCCACAAAGTGGTGAACATGGTCTTATGCTGATATTTAGGGGCTATCTTGATTTGATTATAATAAAAAAATCCATCCATTAAGGATAGCATCTCGTACCCATAAGTTGAGTCGATAATCATGTTGATGTTGGGCAGCAAAAAGTCATCTTTGGGGCATGCTTTTTTGATATCATAAAAATAAATACAAACACATATGCTTGAGGTCTTTTTACTTACTAGAACTATGTTATAAATCTATTCATATTAGTTTAGTAGTCTGATAAAATTGGCTCCTAAAAACTTTTCTACCTCAACCTTAACCAAAAGGGTGATGTGTGGATGCATCTTTCTCAACTTTTTCTTTATTGGTTTAGCATCAAGGTGAACAAAAAGATGATGCACAACTAAATCTAGGTCTAAGATTGGCATGTCAAAGTATGCCCATGAAAAGATGTCTATTTAATCCTTAAGAATGGATATAATATGTTCATATTCTACTTCAATAAGGGAAGCTGCAAGATAAACAATTTTAGGATCCTCATGGGTTCCCAAATTCACTTCTATGTTGCTCTACATAAGGAGTGTGGATTCATCTTCTAGAAGTGTAGGTAATGTATGGTCATGATCATTTTATTTTTCTATATATTCTTGTTTTTCCTCCCAAAGATCTGGATAATATGAAGCATCAGAATCTACCTTCTCAGGTAAAGGCCAATTAGAAAAAACCTCTAGAAACTCAAGAGCAAGATGATCAAATATGTGGTGTTGTTCTGAAGAGATGCTTGTATGAGTTATGTAACTTGGGCTAGATTGACTTTCTACATCTTGAGGGGATGAGTAAAATTTCCCACTTGAGAGTGCTTGAAATAGGTTTTCACTCAAAGGCTTGTCTTTTTCTTTACTTTTTCCTTGATCAACAAGTACCTCAAAGAGGTTTTCACCTAAAGATATCAATGTTTGTTCTTTATTATGACCAAGAAATTTTGCCTACTCTCCAATGTAGGTATAAGAATTTAATGAAAAATCAAAACCCTACTTATGATCACTAATTGGGAATATATCTCATAGCCCCATGTATTCTACAATTGATTCTTCATTTTGAAACTCATCGAGGTATATGACCAAATTTTGTTGATCCCAATCTATGATTTCAAGATGGCAAAGGCCTAGGTTAGGGTGAGGGTTTGATTCAAGATGAGAAGCACCAATGGCAAAGATATAATGTCCTAATTTAGGAAAGGAAGAACCACTAGGATAAGTTTTTACTTCAAGATAAGAAGCTCCAATAGGTGTTATGGTTAATATGGCATTTAAATCAAACAAATATGAATCAACAAGCTTATAAAAAAGGCTATAATGGGATGTTGTGTCACTATTAGGAGTCTCATTATTAGTTACTTAGAAAGAGTCACTACCAAATATTATGAGATCATCCTATGGTGGTTTAAATCTGAGACCATGATTCCAATTGATGACTCTAGCTAATGAGGGTTCTAAAATTCTTTACGCATGTGGGCCAAGTCCTTTCCCTATATAGTCAAGATGATCCATTATCCTATTAGGGATAGGATACTTTGGATTATAAAAATAATCATCAAAGCCTTTATAATATAAATAATCTCCCTCAGTAAAAGCCTCTCGATCTATCTTTGGTGCAATTATAGGTACAAAAACCACATGAGGTTTTTGTTGCTCCTTCTTTGGTTGCCAAATCTTATCAGGTTTGTTAGGAGTCTAATAAGTTTTAGGATTACCAAATGTTTTAGGGTATTTTGGTAATTTTTCAATATGGTGGATGTACTTTAGATGGTAATTGGAATGCCTATGTCTTTAATAATAACCTATTTTTCCAGAGCTATAGGAAATGGATTGGTCAAAGTGGAGGCTAGATCACCAAGGTCTATATAATTAGATGGAGATGGATGAGAAATGATGGCTTTGTTCTTTACAATGAATTTAGAACTTGGGAAATAGTTATAATTATGAAACTCTACTTCAAGATGTTTACAGTATTATTATGGATGTTGATTAGTGGGAATAGTAACCTCGATCCCATCATGGGGAAACTTAAGGCATTGATGAAGAGTAGATAGAACTACTTATACTTCATGGATCCAAGGAAGACCAAGAAGTATGTTATAAGGAAGCTTAATATCCATAATATGGAACAATGTGTGATGAGAAATAGACCCAACCATGGATGGTAACCAAATTGTATTTGATGACTCCCTTTTGTCATTGTCGTAAGCCTTGATTGTAATAGTTTCTGGTTGAATATATTTATCCATATAACCCAATCATCGTACCAATTTAAGAGATATGATGTTCAGCCCTGAACTATTATCTATAAGAACCTGCTTGATCTTGTGATCTATAATGATTATCTCAATGTATAGTGGGTTATTATGGTTTAGGCTGAGGGTGGACATGTCCTTTTGGTCAAATGTGATTTACCAAAATGAAGACAAGTGTCTAACTAGGTTTTGGAACTAATCAAGGTTTATATAATTAGGCATAATAAACTCTTGTAAAAATTTGTTGAAGATGGTTCTATGGACATCAAATGCCCACAAGAGTTCTAATATGGAAATTTATGTAGGGGTTCTATCTAATTGATCTATTAGACTATAAGGCCTTTAAATTCTTGATTGAACTAGTTTAGCCTTTGTTAGGACAATATTTGGCTTTGGAACTATTGGCACAATGTTATCATTAGGTTTATGGAAAGAATTAGGTGAAGGGCCATAAATGGTAACTCATGGGTGTCTAGTTATGACTACACAACCTAGAGGTGGTAAAGAGTTATTATAATTAGAAGAGGGAGGCAAACGACCTTGGATGGTGATTCACAGGTGACTAATTGTATTACTATAATTTTGGGTCAGTGAGGAGCCTTTATAAGAAAGGTAATATTATTCAAGATTAGTAACCCATGTAAGTGGAGTAGCAACATGATGATGGGAACCTGATATGGTATTACTAGGGGGAGAGGGTGCTGACCCTATAATGATGGGTCTCATATTTTTAGGAACATGAGATTGGCCACATGGCTTCATAGTAATAGTGGTAATGTTGGTTGTAAAAATGCATCCCATAGTGTTATTTTAGTTGTAAGGTACATTATTATAAGCCACATTATTAGTGTGGGCATTATGATCTTGATTATGCTCGTTATGATTCTAACCTTATTGTTGGTTTTGATTCTACCTCTGTCCCTGATTGTGACCATTTTGATTATTTCTTGGTGGTGGTGGATCATGTCGAGGAAAGGGGTCTTGTAAATTCCCATATCATGATTTGTGTCCTAATTAGGGGCCAAATTAATTTCTAGTTCACCACTTAAATAAATTCCTTAATAAGATGTCATAATTGAATGGAATTATATGCACTGTGACTAGTAACATGATGAAAGTTACACCATTCATTCTCTTTGTACCAGTCTAGTTTTGGTTGATCTTAAGGAAATGGCCTTGATATTGGCCATATAATTAAATTAACTACAATGAGATTTTGTAACACTATTTCAACTGATTCTCCTATCTTGCTAAAGACTCTAAAATTGTTATGAAATGTCCTTCGTGGAGGTTGTCTCTACAAAGTAGGTAATGGATTTGAGGGAGTTAATTATACATTTGGAGGAGGTATAGCCTGTACTATTTGTATATGTCTTATTTTTATCACCCCATTTCTAACCATATTTTCATTTTTTTCTAAATCCCTTAATTTTATCTTACATAGATATAGAATCTAGTGATTTAGTTTGATTAGATGCTTAACCTTACGCAAAAATCTTAACAAGGCCTTTAGCAATAAGATCCTTCTCAATCTGCACTCTTTTGTTAATAATTTATTCAAAAAAGTTAGCATAAGTTAACCATATATTATGTACAAATTTAGGATGCAAATTCTATGCAAAGATATCAACCAACTATTTATCTAGTAAATTGTGTTGAAAGCATCCTACCAATGCTCTCCACCTTTATAGATATGTAGTGAAACTTTCACAATCATGTTTCTTGGCTTTGCATAAGTCAAAAATGGTCAATTCATGTTATATGTTATATGATAAATGGTTATCAAACTTTTCTAATACATCATTCCAATCTGCAACTGATCCCTTGGGATGTTTAAGTAGGTAATCAAGAGCTTATCTTGTTAAACTTCATGAAAATAGTCATAGTAAGTACTCACTACTATAATCAACCTCTTGACATATGATGAAGAATGCCTGCATGTGCTTGTGTGGATCTCCTTTTCCCTTATATTTGTCAAATTTGGGTGCCTAAAAATGAGGTGGAAATGGGTTTTAGAGAATAGATAAGTCAAATGGATATGGGCATATCTTATCAAATTTGTACTTTTTGACTCTATTATTCATCTCCAATCTTTGGACAATTTCCTTCATAGAATTCCATTCTTGCATGTTTTGTGCATTTGTGGATTAGATAAAATGTTGTTGGGGTGGAATGTGCCCCTAGTTTTGTTTTTATTGGGGTAGAATGTGCCCCTAGTTTTGTTATTATTGGGGTGGAATGTGCCCTTGGTTTTGTTATTATTGGGGTGGAATGTGCCCTTGGTTTTGTTGTTATTAGGGTGGAATGTGCCCCTAGTTTTATTGCTATTGGGGTGGAATGTGCCCCTAGTTTTGTGTGGATCTATAGGGAGTTTATACCTTTTGATCCATGATTTGGTTCTAATTTGTTGCTTGAGTTGAGAACATAGGTCGTTTATTCTTGGATTATAAAACATTCCCTGAATCTATCTATTTTGCACTTTGTTGATTTTGGAGATTTTAATGTTTATTTATTAATCTTTGGGTTGGTTGAAAAGAACTAGCCAAATTGTCTTGAGGGATTTCCTCAATTCAAATTAAATGTTTGGGTTTCTAAGTTTGTAAAGTAACAAGAGGATCTTGATTATTGAAGAATGTATGTTCCATATCAAATGGAACACTTTGTAAGGTCTCTTGTGACTTTAACTATTCGTTTAGATTACCTTGATCTACTATGGTAATGTCCTCATCCAATATATATTTCATACTTTTGACCACATTTCTTTGTTATTTCAAATAATTATTGTGAATTGAAGTGGCAATAGGGAGTCAATTAATTCCATGACAAGTTGATCTGCATATCATTGACTTATTATCTTGATCTTAGCTAGAAGATCCAGATTTGTGGGTTTTGACTTTGTTTATATTTCCTTTCCTTTGTTAGAGGAAGAAGGT
Source organism: Torreya grandis (assembly GCA_037957365.1). Classification (NCBI taxonomy): domain Eukaryota; kingdom Viridiplantae; phylum Streptophyta; class Pinopsida; order Cupressales; family Taxaceae; genus Torreya; species Torreya grandis. Next base: position 1,818,566 of record JARHVA010000310.1, read on the forward strand.
ATGTTCATTTATTCAAAAGCTTGATCTTGCCATTGTTTTTCTCCTTCTATAACTAAGGTATGTAATTTTTCTATAGGAAAATCAAAAGGTAGTCTAGCACCTAATTCTATCAATCTAAGAAGGGCTTCATCTTGATCATCGTGGGGCTGATATCCATTGTAATCATCTTCATATCCTACTATTGTGGTGATATCATAAAAAACAATGGGGTTATCTTGACCATCATAAAATTTCTCACCTTCATAACTAAGGCCATAAGAGGCCCCACTACGAATGAACCTTTGAGTCATGTCTAAAAAGAGTTGCTTTGTGTGTTTAACTAATCTTTAGGCCAATGCTTGGAAACCAAATAAAGTATGCTTTGGCTCTCTTTTAAACAAATAACCAAGGTACCAATGAGATTATAAGGGAGGGTGGTTTGAAACCACACATAATTTAGAAGATTTGGTTCATGAGTTTACTCAACCTTTCGTAAAGTTAAAATCATATAGATCAGAAGAGAGTAAGGTAACTCAAAGACCCAAGGTGAAAACTAGTACACCAAAGCCTATATATTTGTGATACACCCACATCATAAAATCTAGCTTCAACTTTGACAAGTTAACCCTAGAAGTTTAGAGGAAAGCTCCATGGATTATGAAGAAGATAAAATTAACTAAGCAACTCAAGATGTAAAAACATACACGAATCACTAAGTATAAATCTAGGACCAAATAGGTATTATAACATCACCACATTATTCTATTAGGATAAAATATGTTATAGGACTCAAATTTTGAGTGATACATAAGATGAATTGAGTCCACCAAGATGATAATATGATTTAAGTCTTAATAAATGACCTTCAATCCAAATGGAAAATTGAACCCAAGTTAAAACAAGCTTAGTGCACCAATGGCGAACCCACCTTGACACACCAACCCTTAGAACTTAGAAAGGCTCAATTTTAAATGTGAATTATAAATGAAGGATTTAAACAAATTGGGTAAAATATATAGACTCAATTAGGTAGCATGACTGTGCCAAAGTGGATGACATCACATAAAGCTTTTGATAACAATTTGAACAAGGAAAAGATGAATTTTCCATTTGGACAATGTAACACCTCCCTTGCTCACGAAGATTGAGGATAATGTGTAATGAAATTACTTCAATAATTAAGTATAATAGAAGAATTATATCCAAATATGACTAAAATATATCAAAATATATGATAATAGATAAGCCACTTTGAGGGGGCAAGCTTCAATAAGAGCAAAATTCACAATATGATGATAAATGATTACCCACTACCTCCTATATATAGTCTATCTAGGCCATGGTTACTCCATAGGCCAACTTAATAATCAAAAGAAAGCATAGATAAATGTAATATAACATCAAAGAAGGATAAGTAAGCCACAATTCGGCTAGTACTATCCTCATACATGTGATAGGTTAGGGGCGTAGCATGCCCTTCCCCTTCAAACCAATGTTGTCCTCAACATTGAACAACTCTGGATGTTGTTGCAAAAAATCTTCACCTTCCCAAGTTGCATCTTCATTGCTCTAGTTTTTCCACTTGATCAAATATTCCCTAACCTCTCTGGTTCTCAACATCTTAGTACGTGTTTAGAGGATCTTTTCTAGTTCCAAAATGACTTGTCCTTCATCTAGTTCTGGGAGCTTTGTCTGGGCAGAAACTTTCTGTCCAATGACCTTCTTCAAATAGGAAACATGAAATACTGGGTGTAAGTGAGATGAATGAGGTAACTCGAGCTTATAAGCCACACTTCAAATTTTTTTAGAACCTGATAAGGGCCATAATACTTAGGAGCATGTTTTTTGTCCTTTTTTTGTTGCTTCAAGGACATCTACTTATAAGGTTGTAAATGAACAAATACCCAGTCACCCACCTCAAAATTTTGCTCACTACGGTGTTGATCTACTTGTCACTTCATCCTATTTTGTGCCAAGGCCAAATTATCCCTCAAAATAGCCAAAACCTCTTGTTGATGTTGAATGTGATCTTCCACATATCAAACCTTGGTGTGCACCTTTAATGAAGAAGTGATGGAAGGTGGATGGTAACCATATAGTGCTAGGAATGGAGACATTTTAGAAGAGGTATGGAAAGATGTGTTATACCACCATTCTACAAGTGGTAGCCATTTAACCCAATGTTCTTATTTATCTGATACAAAACAATGGAGATACCCATCTAAACATTTGTTAATCACTTCAGTTTGTCCATCAAATTGGGGGTTGTAAGATGAGCTATGGGCTAGTGACTACCCAAATAAGAAAATAGTTTAGTCTAGAAATTACTAGTGAAAATAAGATCATGATCACTTACAATTATTTTTGGTGTTCCATGTAATTTGAGAACTGCTTCCATAAAAAAAGCTGCTATTGTACTTGCTAAAAATGGGTGTGAGAGAGCAAAAAAATGGGCATTTTTGGTAAGCCTATCCACAATGACCAAAATAACATTCTTACCTTCAGAAAAAGGCAACCCAGTGATGAAATCCATGGAAACCTCCTCCCACCTTTGACTAGGAATTGCTAACGGTTGTAATAGACCTGGGGTCTTAACTATTTCACCTTTATTCTATTGGCATATCAAGCATTTTTCCACAAAATTTTATACATCTCCCTTGAGTCCTTTCCAAAATAATTCTTTCTTAATTCTATGATAAGTTTTCAAGAACCCTGAGTGTCCCCCAATTGGAGATGCATGCAACTCGGCAAGAATCTTATGCTTAAGATCTAAATTTTTGCACAAGTATAACCTACCCTTATACCATAGGACATTACCTTTCCATTAAAATTTATTAGAGGATAAATTACCTTGCTAGAGATTCTGAATTAGAACCTATGTATCCTTGTCTTGCTCCCATTCTACCCTAGCTTCATCCACCCAATCTACTTGCAACATGGACATTGCACAAAGTAATGCTTATGTGGATGCACCCTGTCTGGATAGTGCATTTTCTACTACATTATCTTTACCCTTCTTGTAGATGATTTCAAAATCATATCCCAACATTTTGGTTACCCATTTTTGTTGTTCCTCAGATGATAATCTTTGCTCCAAAAAGTATTTGAGACTATCATGATCCGTTTCACCTTAAAGTGTCTACCCATCAAATAAGGCCTCCATTATTTAACTGCATGAAGAATAGCCATCATTTCTTTCTCATAGACATGTTTTTGTAGATTCTTACCTTTGAATTAATGACTTTCAAATGAAATGGGTCTTCCTCCCTGCATTAGTACTACCCCCAATCCAGACCCAGAAGCATCACATTCAACAGTGAATGTCTGTGAGAAGTCTAGAGTAGCCAAAACTAGAGTGGTGCACATAGTTACTTTTAGTTTCTCAACTGCTTTGGTGGCATCATCATTCCAATGGAAATCATCCTTCTTTAGCAATGCAATGATTGGAGCTGCTATGTTGCCATAACCTTCACAAATCTTCTATAGTAACCTGTTAGTCTAAGGAACCCTCGAAAGTTTTTAAGAGTTTTTGGCATGGGCCATTCCATTATCACTTTGATCTTCTGGGGATCAACTTTGACACCTTCATGGGAAATAATGTGATTGAGGTACTCTACCTCCTGTACTCCAAAAGCACATTTAGATGGCTTTGCATAAAGTTGGTGCTTCTCCAAAACTATCAACACTTGTTTCACATGTTGTAGATGTGCTTCCCATGTCTGACTATAAATCAATATGTCATCAAAGAAAACTAGCACAAACTTCCTTAAAAAGGCCTAAAAATAGTGTTCATCAAGATTTGAAAAGTAGATGGTGCATTTGTAAGACCAAAGGGCATTACCAAAAACTCATAATGGCCCTCATGTGTTCTAAAAGCAGTTTTATGAACATCTTCATCCTTGATTCTAATTTGATGGTACCTTGAGCGAAGATCCAATTTTGTGAAATAATTAGCACCATGCAACTCATCAAGTAAATCATCAATTACTGGAATAGGAAGCTTATCTTTGATGGTGTACTTGTTGAGTTCCCTATAATCTGGGCACATCCTCCATGTGTCATCCTTCTTCCACACCATGACCACTGGTGATGAATATGCACTTTGGCTATGCTTGATGATCCCTGCCTCTAGCTTCTCATGGACCATATTTTCAATTTCACTCTTTTGTGCATATGGATATCTATATGGTCTGATATTTTGTGGTTGACTACCTAGAATTAGTTGAATGGCATGATCATGTTCTCTTTTTGGTGGTAGTCCTTTTGGCATGGCCCCAAAAATAGATGAGTGGTCCTTAAGAATTATCTGTAGATTAAGATGTGTAGATACCTGTGTGGGTTAAAATTCTATGGAGCATAATCATGCAATAATTCCCTCTGCCCCCTTTTTTAGCATCTTGGTCATATGATGTGAACTTATCAATTGTGGAGATTTTGCATGTAATCCATGTAGTTCAATTTTCTTACCTTCAGAATGAAAGTGCATGAATAGTTCTTGGAAGTTCATCTCAATGGTACCTAAGGTTGTGAGCCATTGGACTCCCAAAACAATGTCTGTGTTACCCATGGGAATAGAAAACATAGGAGAGTCAAGGTTGTACCCACCCATAGTAAGCTTAATACTATGGCATTTTCCTAAACAATTAATTATGCCACCATCTGTAATCATGACCTGAAATTTTGGTGCTGGGTAGATGAAACAATTCAATCGAGTGGCCAACTTATAGTTTATAAAGTTATGTGTGCTCCTTGAGTCAATCAACACTACCACCTTCTATTTCTTAAGGAAACCCACCACCTTAAGAGTGTGTAGAGTGCTAATACCTGCATGTGCATGACAAGAGATTATAGGTTGGGAATCTTAAGGTACCTCCTCTATATCTTCCTCATCATCATTAGATGCATCATCTACTTCTTCATCTTCGTTTGGTCCCTCAATGTAGAATAAATTCTTCTCAGCACATCTATGTCCTTTACTCCACTTGCTGTCACAATCGAAACATAATCCTTTTGCATGTTTCTCTTCAATTTGCTGAGGGGTCAATCTAGTAGGTGGAGGAAATGTTGGTGACAATATGCTATGATCTTTGAAGTGAGTGAATGGTTGCTTCTTATTGGCTATGAATTTTTCCTCAGCTCTACATGACATGATAATAGAATCATAAATCTTAAGTGGATTAAACATGCGTACCTCATATTGAATGTGGTCCTTGAGTCCACCCAAAAATAGGTCATTCAAGTTTGATTTAGAAATTGTCTCCACACGTAAGGACAGGTTTTGAAAATGATGAATATAATCCTTGACAGAGCCAGTTTGTAGCAATTTTTCTAGTTGGCTAAAGTAATTCTCTATCACACTATTTCCATAGTGTAATTGTAGCTCCTCTATAAAAACTAACCAGGTGACATTGAGAGTCATCTTTTTCTTTTAAGCACACAACCTTCAATACCAAATGAATTGATCAGGTTCAAGATACAAGGATGCCATGGTAACCTTCTATCCACTTGGAATCTGATGTAGGTCAAAAAAACTCTCCATTTGGTTTATCCAATTGAGTGGATCTTTTCCATTAAATTTGTGCATATCCACCTTTGGTAATAGGTTCCTCTATGGCCATAGAGTTAGATTTGAAGTAGACTGGTTAGGAGAACCACCCTGGTGGGTTTATGAAATAGAGTTAGCTTGATGATTTGACTGATTAATGTTCAAATCTGTCATGATATCTCCCAAACTATCTTGTATGGATTGCATATTAGATTGTATGTCTTGCACCTCACTCTGAATGCCTTGCACACTATAGTCAAGCTGGCTCACTTTGTGATCTATGTCAGAAAACCTTGTTACAAAGGGTCTAGTACATCCCCCTTCTGAGTCCATCTCATCTTTGTTAGGAGTTTTACCTAGATTTTCAGCACCCTTTCCTTGGCCCCGAGTTTGTGGACCTGCCATAAAAGGGTTTTACAATGTCAACCCTTATTGGCACTTTTGACCCAACTTTGACCAAGATATTTTGGAATTATTTCAGCTTAAAATCAAAATATACAAAGAACAAACTGTAGCCAAATTTTTCTAATCTTTCCAAAAATGTAAATAACTTAGAAAAATTCTTTGAATTGCACACTATAGAGCAATTTTATGAAAAACCATAAAATAGCGATAAATTTTGTAAAACAGATCCAAATGATCTGAAATTTAAAAGAAGCTTAATTTTATTATTTATCACCTCCAATAAAAATTTTACATAGAAATTCACAACCTTTTTTTATATATCACAAAATTTAAAAATTTAGTGTTTCACCTACAAGATTACCCAAATCACAGTTCTGATACCACTTGTAATGAAATTAATTTAATAATTAAGTATAATAACATAATTATATCCAAATATGATTGAAATATATCAAAATATGTGATAATAGATAAGCCACTTTGAGGGGGCAACCTCCACAAGCTTCAATAAGAGCATAATTCACAATATGATGATAAATGATTACCCACTACCTCCTATATATAGTCTATCTAGGCCATGGTTACTCCATAGGCTGACCTACTAATCAAAATAAAGCATAGATAAATGTAATATAACATCAAAGAATGATAAGTAAGCCAAAAGTTGGCTAATACTATCCTCATACATGTGATAGGTTAGGGGCATAACACAATGTGTTTGGTTAAGTTCATCGAGTTAACAAGCAATTTTAGACACAAATCAAGACTAAGTAAGCTAATAACCAAAAAAAATGTCTTAAGTCTAAATTGACAAGGTATGGAAAAGTGGGGTCTACTAAACTAGCAAGGTATCGATTGTTTTAGGGGAATCAATTACATAATGACTTTCACGTCAAATGATGCAAAAGATAAGCACAAAAATTGGGTGACCATGGCATTGGATAGTTGTAAGGTCTAGTCCTTTTTACAACCACTACATCCTATTGTTTGCTTAGTGTAGTGCGATGTCCAAATGCAAATATGTCCCATGTGAAACTCTAAAGGAGTCAAATGAATTCAATGTCAAGAGGTGAAACCCAGGTCAAAGCTTCCCTAAAGAACTCACAGGAGGTAATGACATCCCCTTCGCAAGCTAAGTTTGCATGAAAATAAAGAAAGAATAAAATAGAAAGACTTTAGGGTCATTTTCAAGATCACCCAAACTTTGGTGAGTTTTTGGGGAGTGCTTTAGGTTACATTCTTTCTAAGCCTTAGACTAGGCTATTTATAATAGGAATAACACTTTTGATTCCAAGGGTTCCCTCAAGGAGACAAATGGAAGAGCATACATGCAACATTCCTTTTTTTTCAAAACAAAACCTAAGTAGACAACTATTACAAACAAGAATTGACAAGCTTTTTTAATTTTAAGCCCAAACAAAATATTTGGTGTTCATTTGACCCCTTGGTCTTAGTTGAAAACTTTGAAAATATTCACCAAGACATCTAAATTATTTTTTAAACACCAAAACAAAGTTCTTAATTTATTTTTAAACATGAAAAAGGTGATTTTAACATGTTTTTATCAAATGTCAAGCTTGGTCTTGTAGCAAAAATGTTAGATGTCCTTTAGCTTTGAAGCTCTTTTTAGCTTGAAATAATGAACTTTGGAAAAATAGCTCTTTGGTCTATGTTTTAAGAAAAACATAGTGATCAATGTCAGTTATTATAACTAATGATGGTTACTTTGGCTAATTGAGATCTAACCAATGTCATTCTTATTAACCAACATTGGTTAAGCTAGGTAACTGATGTTGATATTACTAACCGATGTCGGTTACTGTGTAAAACTATGGCAAACAAAAATGGCAAAATAAAGTTATAAATTTAATTTTCACAAGTTTTAAGTGTCCAAATAGATATTTTAGAGTTACAAAGTGATCTTATTTAAGTGTGAGATATGTATTGTCTCACTGGGTGTGCCAAGATGTAGAGAGGATTACAAAGTAAGTTAGTGAAGCATTAGTCCATAAATAATGAAACATGTATAAAGAAATAACCAAGCCTATCTATTCCTATGGGAATTACAAAAGATAACAAGAAACAAATAAAAGAAAGCAACACCACATTACCTTCCCAAATGGATTCACCATACCCATATGGCTCAAAAACATGTTCTCTCTTGATCAAACATCCTTGTCTTTGTCAACAATGGTGGTAAGCTCCTTCAATGCCTCAAGAAAACTCCATAAAACCTAGGCTCATGATTTCAAATCACTAAACTAGCCTATCAATGAAGCTTGCAAGCAAAATCTATGATCAAATTCAAAACCTTGTGGAAATAATTTAACATTATAACTTGTCAATATTCAAGCTTAAAATTCACGTCCATGGCCTCTCTATTTATAGATTTTTGAGATTGGTTAGGATCAACCATGACCGTCCATCTCAAGATTGAGATGTGTGGCCATGGATAATCCTAATATTTATAATTAAATCCATAATTATCTTCATCATGACCTTGGAAGAAGGGGAATTGAAGAGGCATGGGAGGCATTAACTAGGCATGGGTGACCCATAATCTTGATATTTATGGAATTTATGGCCTAGGGATGTCTTTCCAAAAAATGATGTCACCTAATGATGCAGTTAATAGGAATCAATTTTCAAAAATAAATATTCAACAAATCTCATGAAAAATCCACTTAATCTCTTTATTTGGATTAATTAGCCTTAAACAAGGTTAATCAACATTTGTGCAATGATTTGAAAATTGGTCCTCAATTAATCAAAATGGTCAGAAAGTCATATTACTAGGTCATAATTTGACTGGAGAGGAATTAGAAGGTGATGTTAGATGTGTTGGAGATTTTTTCTCATTTAGAATGTTGCCAACACCAAATAACAAAGGTACATGATGTGTACCAATGAATTAGAAGAAAAGAGTGATCTAGAGCACTAAATGGAAAAATTGTCATTTTGACTCAAAATGATCTGATCAAAGTTAGTTGGGCCATAAAATGCATTGCCCTATTTAGGGATACTTTGACCTAAACTAGCACTTGTAGGTGACAAGTTTGAACCATCTAGGACATTTTATGGATTTTGACCTAAAATGTGCATTTGAGTGCAATTCGAGTAAGATTGATAATTTCAACACAAATGGTGTTAAGAATTAGATGTCTACAACAAGAACTTGTTTGTCAATATTCACATACCTTATTTACATTTTGTAATCAATCTAGCCTTTCCAAACTCACAAAATCCATCTTTTAGATCTCATCATTCATCTATTTATCAAACCCAAAACTTACATAGTAACCATCGATGGTTTACTCAATTGTTAATGGTCTGCCCAATTGCTAATAGTCACCCTGACTACCAATGGTTGACTTAACCACCAATGGTAACCTTAACCATCGATGGTCACCTATTATAGTAGAAACCATAAAACTATTTCCACCCACCTACCCCAGCCAAAACTAATTTTCTATGTTTTTAATCACTCATAGACCCCTTTAAAAAAATTTGAAGCAGACCCTGACCCCTTAGCACTAGTATTAATTAGTTTATCACTAATTTTATCATTTTTAGTCTATTTTATTAGCAATCATTCTTATGTTTAGTTTTATTAATCTTATTTAATTAATGTAAGTCATTTATTTCTATTTTTTAAAACTTAATTATTTAAAATGTGTGGATTGATATCCCCTAAATAATCTCTTGCTTTTGGGATATATATATCACTAGGCAATCCACCCAACTATCTATTTAACAAACAAGTTTGCTATAGTGGTTTCTTATCTGCAAGTCTTCCTCCTAAGCCAAAGAGGAGCTCTCATAATAGTTAGGATTGAACATACACACAAACAAACACATTTTCAACCACACTAGTATTGAGTTTATTTTCTCTCTTCCCTAGAAATTAAAGTGAAAATTTATATGAAACATTCTGGCATGCTCGGTGGGACCTAGAGTCTTTACTCACATTTTATTTGAATGCATATGTTCTTCTCTCTATCTATACTCATAATTGAAACTAAAATTTATTTTTGGCTTAAAACCAACTCCATCCATTTCTTGCTTTTTACATTAGTTCACTTTGAATTAAAGCACAATAATCTTATCATAACACCACTTTTGTTGCATACACTAGCCAAACCACTTTCATCAATCAAACATCAAAACAATTTGAGATAAGGTTTGACTAGGATTTCATCACCTAGTGGTCACCTTACCCTCTCTCGGTGATCCTATTTTGAGGTCATTACCAAGTGGAAAACCAAATCAACTTTTTGGTTAAGTATAAACTCTATTTATCAATATATATATTGGCTAAGCACCTGACACTCTTATCACTATGAGACTACGAAGTGAGGGGGTAAACCCCAATACCAAGCCATGTATTGATTATAATATAGATTCTTTTGAGCACCTAAAAAACCTAAAACCAACCATATACTACTTCTATAATACTTGATCTATAAGCCAACTTTTATCACACAAACTAAGGCATAAGCCAAAAGTGAGATCAAAACTATTCTCTAGGCTTAACATACTTTGTAGTGTGTGTCTTGATTGCCTTGATCATTTTATTGTCTTCTTCTTGTTTGAGTGGTGATTTTGTTCTTGTCTTCTTTCCCCCTTTCTTTTATGGTTCTCACTCACTAGTAATGAAGAGACCTAGTAGAATAGAACCCATCACTCAAACCAAACTCTTTTACCTCCTCATTTATGGAATACATCTCTGAGGTAGAAGACTCACCTCATATTTTAGGAAGCCCTATTTTTCCTTGGGTATTTTCCCAAGGAGACATGGACTTTTCCACTTTTTAAACAATAATCTAGTTTCCCTTCAACACTTCCTTAACACCTCCCCTCACCATGCCCCAATTCTAACTCCACTTATGGCATGCCACCCCACATTATGAGGGGTGTTCCTATTTACATGGTCACCACCCAACCTTTGACTAACTAGGCATATTCATCTACTAACCCTTTTAATGCCATAATTGAAAACCAACCTACCACTACCCTCACACCTTATACCCCTACCAATGACTCCTCCACCTTAGGGACAACCTAACAATTAACCCATCACACTCCACTTATTGTTGGAGCACCCACCATCATCATTACCAACCTTACCTCTACCAAACCCAACCCATTATTCAATACTCCTTTACCAAACTTAGGGGTATCGATCCCTTCTGCTTCACTACCTACTAGCACGAAGGTCCCTACCTCCCCTCTTGTTACCAACCCAACTACCATTCATGCCCAATCTATAGGAATCCCTTAATAGGTATCTACTACACCTAATCTGGGATATATCCCTAAACCCCAAGGGTATGTACCCACTACCCAACTACCATCATCCACCTACCTTCCCAACCTCTAGCATCCACATTATAATATGTGGTAACCACTCAAACACAAAACAACTACCAGTATGTTACCCATTTACAACCATAATATCCACCTTACAATCTTTTTGGTGCACTACCTCAAACCAAATTAATGAAGATGTTCATAGACAAGATGACAAACCTTGTGTCATCTATTTTAGGGGCCCATAACATCCTATCCTATGATCACATTTTTAAAAAACCTATTCATCCTTCTATCCCCATCAAACTTTGCCCTCCTCAATGGGAGCTTCAAAAATTTACTAAATTTCAAATCAATGAGGACCCCCAACAACACCTTAGGGATTTCAGACATGCATGCTACATAATTGATTACGATGATACCCTTCTCCTTCAAACCTTCCCCATGTCCCTATATGGCCTGACACTTGACTGGTATAGTGCCATCACCAAGAATTCCATCTTTTCTTTCACCTGACTAGCACATGTCTTTTTAGATCACTTTTCCATTAACATTTCCAAAAAATTATCTAGCACTGACTTCTATTCCACTAGGTAATTTGATGATGAGTCCATTACCAATTTTTTCACCCATTAGATAAGCTTGATTAATCAAATTTCATTTTCCTTACCTCAACCTAAACTTATAGAGCCTTTTGCTTGAGCCTGTGCCAAACATATATCTTCTACATTACGTGTCAAAAGCTTAAAAGCTTTTGATGAATCTTTTACCATAGCATGTAAGCTATAAAATCAGGTCATAGATGAGGGCAAATTGAATTTATGAAACAAGAACTCTACCTTCAAGACTAAGGAAACCTCTTCCTCCAAGCCAGGAAACCTAACCAATACTAGAACCAAGAGTAAGGGAACCATGAATGTCATTGTCCTTAAAACCGATCCTCCACCCAATTTCAACCAACAAAGCTCTTCCATTATCTCCAACCAAAACACAAGGAACCCAAACCAGAGCAACAATAAATAGTTCATTCCACTTGATGAATCTTATGCCTTAATTTTGGAGAAGCTACTAAAATCTAACCTTATACATATTCTACCCATCAAACCTCCCCAGTAGTTAGATTCCTCTCATCTAACACCTACTTTTACAATAAAAATGACCTTCGTAGTTTTCATCAAGTGATTAGACATGACTTCAACTAATGTAACACTTTTAAGAATGTTTTTTAGAGTCTTATCATTAAGGGGGAACTCATGTTGGATAATCCTAATGCCCCTCAAAATCAAGTTCTTGACATCTTCAAAAAACATTTTCCCAACCATGCCCCCACCAAAATTGAGGACACACAAGTTGAATATTCTAATGATTCCCACAAGATCAATATGGTCCTTGGCATGCTTGTCAATGAGGAACCTACCATCCAATCTACCTAATTTTCCCCCACTTCATCTACCAAGGTAGTGGAGTCAATCTCCCTCCCTTCAGAGGCACAAATCAAGGAGGTTCCTTTTTCCTTAGCTTCATCATAGAGGCTTTAGAATCATTAAACACCCCTTTAGATAGCCTATCTAAACCAACAACCCTTCCTAACCAACCTTCTCCTCCAACCACAAGACAAACCACAACTATGGACATCATGCCCAAGGGAACAACTTTTTCATAAACACCCCTCATAAAGCAACAACCCAGTCCACACTTGCATTCCTTGATCAAGGAAATAGATGTGGCAACCAATCCTCCGCCTTAGATCATAGGTGTATCCTTGACACTCACTACTCAGGGGTCCAGACTAGTATACAGACCTTTTTCTAAACTTATTCAAAAGTTAGGTATGGTCACAAAACTAGACATGGATCAAGCAACTTTTTGGCAACAATTAGGGTTTCTTTACATCACAAAATTTAAACCTTCTAGCATGCCTCTAACCAACCAATCCATCATTTTTCTACCACTTCTCAAAGCAATAAAAACTTCTACCAACCCCTCACCTTCTTAGTCAACCAAAATAGTCACCCCTCAAATGACTACACCACTAACCAAAATTTCTAAAACTCTTGGTGCCTTCCCTACATGAAGTTTGGTCTAGCCATCTTTGAAAGTGTTATTAACCCCATCCAAACCCATACCCAAACTACAACCCAAACTAACCAAGGGAATGAAACCATTGAAGAGATACATGACTAATATTTTACGTCCCTCTACCTTGCCCTCCCTTTTAGGGCCTCACCCCTTAGCTTTTCCTAAATAATAAGCTCCTTTTAACATATGCCATCCACCACCATTGGTTACACCAACCCACCTACTATCTGATATGTTGATCCTTCCCTAATTAATAATAGCCATAATATCAACCTAGAACACCCCAATGACCAACATACCCAAACTAGAACCATTGACTAAGAATACCACCTTACCCAAACCTTCTCTCATCAAACCCATTATTACCAACATGCCTATCTTACCAACCAAAACCATGATCCCTACACCTTTCTTACCTCTAGTAGAACCCTATACAGCCATTCTTTAAAGATTATTATAGGCATCTTACCTCACATTACCTCTTATCATACCTTTTGATCCTCTTGGTTTAAAGCTGGAATGGTATGACTGTCAAATATTCTCCTATCATAGGATACCTATGCATGACATAGAGAATTATAAAGCTATCCAGGTCATTATCAACCAACTATATGATGAGGATGATCTTTTAATAAATGAGCTTCCATCTATTCCTCTACCAATACACCTAACAACCATTATCCAACACATTCCTAATCCCCTAATCTCACCTTAGAGTGACAAAGAATCTACCCAACCTCCCATCACACCTTTACCCTCTATCTATACCATTAATGTAGTCACATAATCACAAAAAAAAGGATAAAGGGAAGGCCAAAGTGTCCATCCCATAGACATACTCACTAAATAATCCTAAACCAAACTAGATCCAAACCTCTATGTCTACAACTAAGCATAAAGATACCATCTTAGGCACCTCTAAGGCTAACCCCTCTAAATCCATAAAAAGGGTCATCCTTAAGAAACTTCACCAAACTCTAGGTAAATAGAGCCTCTATGAGCTCATTTCCACCTCACCTCATCATTTCTAGGCCATGATAAAGGTTATGTAGGCAATTAAGGTTAGACCAAGTGACACCCCACATATAGAGGCCTTTGTAGGTGCTCTCTAACTCTCCACCCTTGTTACCTTCAAGGAATCAGAGATACCCTCTATCCACCCTAAGGATCTAGATCATCCTCCCTTTATTACTGCCCACATCAACTAAACCTACATCAAGCAAGTTATGATTGATGGGGGATCTAGCATCAACATCATCTCCTCCCATGCCTATGACCAACTTAAACTACCAGACAATGTCATGTCCCAAAATTTAGTTGTACTTCACTTCTTTAATGACACCATGACCACTACCTTGGGAATAGTTATCCTCCATATTTATCTTGGACCATGTATGCTCCCCAAACTTTTCTATGTGGTAAAAAGTGAATTTAATTACAACATTATATTAGGGAGGCCTTGGATATAAGCTATGGGTTGTATACCTTCTACCTTTCACCATTGTGTCAAATTTAAACATGAAGGTTAGGTTATTAGCATACAAGCTAACTAAATCCTTTTCATAGCATGCAACATGACCTACCAACCTAATGATGTTCTCCTACCTCCATCAAAACCACCCCAAGCATCCATCACCAAGCCCTTAACCATGAAAAATTAATCCATTGCTTCTCCTTCGATGGAGGCATCTACTAGTTCATCTATTCCTATGGACCAAATACCCACCACTGATCCCTTAAAATCTAGCTTCCAACACCACACCCTTGGACAATACCATCTCCTTACCCTTAACACTTTTCCTACTCCCCAAGAGAATAGGAAACTCAACCATTAGTTATGTGATGCTCCTAACATTAGAACCATTACCATCTTGGGGCCTTCAATCTATCAAGCCCCTTAGCATTGTTGCCTTCCCCTCTTTACCTCAACCATTCACCTTTATATTCTCTTACTTGGACAACCTAGACTTCACCAAATTATACCTCTATAGGTGTGCCTAGAAAGGATTTAGATTAGGGTGATATGACCATGAAACACACACATTGATCTTTATTTAGACCCAAAATGCTCATGAGAAGCATGACCTTGGATTCATTTTACCAAATAATAAGAAAAACAAACAACCCACTGCTATTATTGTTGAAGAGGAGACCCCTTCCTCACCAACACCCCATCTACCTGAGTGTAAGGATGAGGACATTATCCTACCTAAATTTTTTTGTGTCAACATGATTACCATTGGCTCCTTGATTTATCAAAAGGAAGGGGCACCCATATCCATCCCTTTGATCCATCCTATCCTTGTAGGAGAGGACTCTCCTACCATTAACATGGTTCAATTCCAGGATGATGATTCTATTCTCACCTACTTTGGTGCACTTGATTCTTCCATCCATAAATCCTTACCTCCTAAAACCTCAACCATGTTAAATGAATCCACTATGGATATTGACATAGGCACTTTAATTAACCCTCATATCATCAAATTGGGCCAATCTCTCACTCTTGAGGAACTGTAGGACTTCTCTAACTTCCTCTAGGACCACAACATTGTATTCACCATTGCCACCCACAACATTGTAATGAATCATGACACTAAGCCTGTCAAATAGAAACTTTGATGAATGCATCCTTGTATAGCCCTTATTATCAAATAAAAGCTTCAATGTTTCCTCCCTATTGACTGCATTCAACCCATTGATTATCCTCAATGGGTTTAAAACATCATGCTTGTCACAAAAGCCACAAGGGGACTATGTATCTATGTGGAATTTTTCGACATTAACCTCATCCACCCAAAAGATGACTTTTCTCTACCTAGCATTGATGAAATTCTTGATCTCATAATAGGCCACAAGATGCTATCTCTCATGGATAGTTTCTCAAGTTATAATCAAATTTTGATTTCCCCTAAAGATCAACACACAACTACCTTTATCACCCCATGGGGGAATTTCTACTATAGGGTTATTCCCTTTAGTCTTAAGAATGCTGGTTCAACCTACCAACATGCTATGACCTACATCTTCCACAATCTTATCCATATAATCATCAAGGACTATGTGAATGACCTCCTTAAAAAATCCAAACTTTGTAAGGACCATTTAGCCATTCTCAGGATTATCTTTGAGAGACTTATCCATTACCATTCCACCTCAATCCCAAGAAATGTATTTTTTGGGGTCTTACCATGCAAACTCCTTGGTTTCATCATTTCCCTTTGAGGAATCGAGGTTGATCTAACTAAAATCAAAGACATCCTCAAGATGCTCCCCTTGACCAATCTTAAGCAACTATATAATTTTTAGGGGAAGATCCAATCCATTAACCAATTCATCTCTCAGATCTTAGATAAATGTCAACCCTTCCATCACTTCTTAAAAAATGACATCTCTTTCAAGTGGAATGAAAATTATCAAAAGGCCTTTAATGCACTCAAAGAGTACCTTCTGTCTCCACCTATCCTCACACCTCCTAAGGATGACTAACCTTTATACCTTTATATTTCTACCACTAACCATTCCTTAGGGGCAATGCTTGCCCATCAAGATGAACGATGAAAAGATCAAACCATATATTATATTAGTGACACACATTTTGAGTATGAGACTTATTACATACATACCAAGAAACTGTGCTTGGCTCTAGTCTTCATAGCCACCAAACCTTACCACTACCTTCTTAACCACAAAATTTTTGTCATAACTAATACTAACCCACTCAAATGCATACACTTCAAACCATACCAAAATCAATGTATGGCTAAGTGGTTCATGCTTTTAGCTAAATTTGACCTTGAGTTCCTTTAGTAGAAATCAATTGAGAGATAAGTCATTGCTGACCAATTAGCTGATGTATCCCTAACAAATAACCAAACTCCTCCTCTTGAATTTCTAGACAAGTCTATCACAAGCCTATCTCAAGTGGATTTCACCAATCAAGTAACCATGTTTTTTTATGGTTCCAAATGTCAGCATGGTGGGGGAACCAGTATCATCCTTATCCCCCTTAGTGATAAACCATGTCCTTTATCATTTAAAATTGGCTTCGAATGTACCAAAAATGTGGGCAAATATGAATCCCTAGTAATAGGTCTCCTTACCACATTAGCCTTAGGAGTCAAAACAATCAACATCTTTAGCGAATCCCAAATTGTGGCCAATCAAGTCAATGACATCTACTAGTGCAAGAATGAGATTTTGCAACTATATAGGAAGTTAGTTATAGAAATTTTAGCCTCATTTGAGCATTACCATATTCAAACCACCCCATGATCTACCAAGAATTTTTTTGACACCATGGCTTCTCTTACCTCTCAAATCCTGTTAGTACCCTTGAACTCCTAACTATCAATCATTGCCCATCACCTCATTGAACCCTCCTACACCAAATCAGACTCTCCAACCATATTTAGTGTGGAAGAAATCATTCCTGACCTTTAGTATCAAGTAAACCTTTGAATACCTTCACCTTGGCTTAGTTCCCTCTAGCCTCTCTAGGATTGCCCATTGAGTGTTTATTCAGATCACCTCTTATTATACAATTATGGGAGGAATTCTTTACAAACATGGTTTTGATGGCCTCTTATTTATTTTTCTCCATAGTCTATAAGCCTCTCATGCTATCAAAGAAATGCATGATGGTATTTTTGGGGGCCACTTTATTGGATTCACTGTAGTTAAGTGCATCCTCCACCTAGGATATTACCAGCCTACCCTTAACCAAGACTATTGTGATTATGTGAAATTTTTTGTCAAGTGCCAACAACATGCTAATCTACATCATGCACCTAGCCGTAGTCTTCATGTCTCTACCAATTTTCAGCCCTTTTCATAATGGGGTTTGGACATTATTGGTGAGATTAACCCTCACTCTTCATAATGACATCACTCTATCATCACTGCGACCAAATATTTCACTAAATGGGTAGATTCCATCCCTCTTATCTTGATAAAAGTTGAAAAAATTATTAAATTTATCACCCATCACATCATCTACCACTTCAGTGTTCCCCATAAGATCATCATCAATAATGGAAAACCCTTGAAAAATAAACAAGTTTAGAGCATTTATGACTTATTGGTATTAAACTTACCTTTTCATCCACTTATTTCCCATAAGAAAATGGATAAGAAGAAACTTATAAAAAAACCCTTAACAACATTCTTACCAAAATGGTCAATACCTCAGGTCAATATTTCCACCTACACATCCCTTTCACCTTATGGGCATATCTTACTAGCATCTAAATCCCTACAAGTGCTACATCTTTTTATCTTGTGTTTAGAGCCAAGGTTGTATTGCCTCTTGAAATCCAAATACCTTCTTTTTTCATATCTTTACACTACCTTATTTCTAAAAATGATCATTATTAGGAACATTTAGCTCATCTTGAGATAATTAAAGAGAATTATTTGGTTTCTCTTTCCCATATTTGTGTCTATCAATAATGAATCAAATGTGCCTATAATAAACACATAAAATTCCAAAAATTCAATATTGGAGATCTTGTTCTCAAGGAAAAGTAACATATGACTAATATGGAAAAAAGCAAAAGTGGCAAATTTTCTTTCAATTAGCTTGGACCCTGCATCATAACCCATAAGTATGGATTTGAAGCTTATCATTTATCCTTTCTTGAAGGCAAACCATAACCTGAGCCTCTCAATGCTTTGAATTTACATCCCTTCTATTATTAAATAGGGATCATGGTCTTCATTTGTCTAACTTAAGATCATCCCCTACAACCACATTCATTTCCCTCTTTTTAGGGGTAACTAAATACAACTAAATCATGTGATTATTTATCACAATCATATACCAATCTTGACCTATGGGTGCCATGACTCTACCCATGCATGATTCTCATGGTAATTTCTATCCCTCTTTAGGATAGATTTCCATGGTTGTTATCACCTAAACCTATTTTCACCTATTATACCTTCTTGTGCCCTTAGTTATGTTTTCATAAAGTTAATCCCTTGAGCACATATAAACAAGTATATGCCACATAAAACCAAACAAAATAAAAAGTAATATCAAAATAAAAACCAAATAATGTGTTATTCTTAGCATTCATAGAATACTCCCTTAAAGGATAGCTATTGAAAACTTATGTAAAATTGAAAAATGTAAGGTGGACTACTCCCTTGAAGGATAACTATCAAAAACTCAGACTACTCCCTTGAAGGATAGCATATAAACTTAGACCACTCCCTTGAAGAATGTCTGAGTAAAGCATTTATCAAAGATAGCAATTTATTGGAAGTTTCCCACATCAATTAGCTTTTCCAACCCTAAAAAAATTTAAAAATAGCAAAAAACCCTAATTAAAAGTAAAATTAATGAGAAAGCCACAATCAACTCTCATAAAATAAATAATCTTGAAAGGCCACAATTGGATCTCCTTAGTAGACTTCTTGCATCAATTAGTCTACACTTTATATATGAGCATATACTTGTATGTACTACCTCTTTGCAAGCCTATAGAAGAAGCATTCTAGTCTCATAAAAGGTTCCATTTTCACCCATTCTCTCTCCACATAATATATGCATGGGACTATGAGCTTAATTGACATAATGTGATCAAGATACTTGTTTATCAACCTAATCATGCTAATATGAAGCATTTTTAAAGGATTATTTTCACTAATCCAGTAAAAATTTGGGTTTTATTTTTGTCCTTACCAACAAAAAGACATCACGCTTCTTTTCTATTCCTTTATTAGTTCATGTCGACATACCTCTCATGATTCTAATCAATTTCCAAAACATTTACTTTGTTATCCACCTAATTTATGTATTTTCATTACACCTACACCCATACTCATATTTTATCTCCATGATCATGAACACCAAGCATCAAATTAAAATTATAACATCATGAACTATGTCCACAAATAACACCATCTATCCATCTATGATCAAAACACAATGCAAACATATCAAAAAATATCATAAATATCACCCTATATATTAACCATCATGACATAAGATGAGCATATATCATAAGAAAAACTAATTACACCATTCATAATCATAAACACAAACCAAATCAATGAACAAAACATCATGGAGCATAACATATACCATATACTAATCTACCCATTTACTAGGACATTACCATAATTCATCTTATAAACAACACATCATGTAACCATAAATAAATCCATTATGTTATCATATGACATACACCCATCAATAAAACATCCATTAAAAAAATTAGAATGTCATAATTATTTATTTAACATCACATGCCCAAGCTCCTAAATCAATATTTCATAAAGCATATGCAAGAAGTCATCGACTATCAACCATAAGCATAAACATGAATATCATGAACCATAAGCATACATCATCATAATCCATACATCATATACATCAAGTCATCATAAATAATACATATACCAATGTATCAAAATCTCTATCAAAAAATTATACATCTCACTAAATTGACACACAAGCCAATATCAAAATAATATACATCTATCAAAGCATGTCTGAACACGGTAAATGGGGCACCACTACCACTAGCCCCACCTACACCTATGCCACTACTATTGGCCCTACCTATACCTATACTTGTACCTAGACTTTTACCTAATGATGGTACGCTTGTGATCCCTGCTTGACTAACTATATTAGCCCATTATCTTGAAGTGGCTACTAAAAACACACTAGCCAAACTAGCTCTATACTCCCCATACCACATCACTTATGGCAATTGGTCTAGCACCATCACCTCATACTATATGATTTAATCTATAGTGGCTAGGTATCATGCCCATGGCATTATGTTTCATGGCCCTCCTACTATTGATGTGGCTACTCTTGCCCTCTATCCTAGTAGGTCCCTCTCCTACATGATTGTCCTAAGGGATGCCTATACCTAATCCCTCTCACTTGTAATAGTGACAAGATGACTATAAAGTATGGTGAGCTAACCCTAAAGTGTGTCCAAATATCCTTATAAATCCTATATATATGCCTAGGCTATAATAAGTGCTTCCCCTATCTATCTATTTATCATAGCTAGCTAGATCTATACCCATTAGAATCACCCCTCTATCATCCCCACAAACATCTATAACTACATATATTAGCTAGTACCAAGCCATGTAACCATCTGCATACCTATCATCATCCAAAGGGGACCTAACAAGAATCTCCTTGAAACTACCCTCTATAACTATCCGAGTAAGTTGGGGTAGTGATAATTGACCCTCTGAATCTTACCTCCCATACCATGGAAATAAACTTGGGACACCCTATACCAAGCCAAAATGCCAATGCACCCTATCGAATGAAATAAGCTTGACCTTACTCTCTCATCTACATACTATCCACCTATAACTTTTAAGGGTGAGGGTCTACCTCCTATACCTATTTAAATCAGAAACTATATATATGGCCTCCAGGTAATATCCCTAGCTACTAATACACCTAGTGCACCTTTGAACTAGTCAAAATCATGGGTGTCACCTCCTACACCTGATGTAGCCAATTCATCCCTCCATCTCATAAAACCAATTGGGAACTTAATCTATATGTACCTTGCCCACATCAATACCATAGGTCTCAACACCCGAATATGCTTATAAGCCCAACAATGAAGAACTAGGCTAATGTTGATGCCATATCTCTTATGGTGCCTAAACCCCCACAAATCTCTATAGATTTGTACAAGAAAAATTGAGACCCAACCAAACACAATCATACCAAGTAGTAACTCCACTAATACACCTAATAACACATACAAAAACCTCCCACTACTCAAATCTAAGAGCCTAAAGCACATCACCACAATCATAAACATCGTCATTAGTATCCTTTCCTCTAGATCTCTCTCATAAAATTCTTAGTAGTTGAATCCTCCAGAGTGCCATCAAACTTGGTTTTTATCACCCCCATATAAATACTCAACCAAACCATCCCACTCCTCTTGCTTAATATGATATATCACCTTTCCATGTAGTGGGAGATGAGTGATCATGTGCACATCCTCAAGGAGCATAGTCATCTCCCCAATTGATATCAAGAAGGTGTTCATCATAGGATCCTATTTCTCAATGAGTGTTATGATCATGGATGCATCTTTGGGCACATGATATTAGTGCCTCATCATCCCTAACCCTACCCTCTCCATGTGTACCCAATCCTCTATGGTCATCTCCTCATGAAGCTTAGGGAAGATACATGGTACATGGTCATGCATCTAGATCTACTTCCTAGCCTACATCATAAAAAATATTTAGCTTAGTTATTTCTACTAGGATTGTCTACCCTACCTTTTTTTCACACCTAACCTATTCCTCTATCATTCTTACCCACCTATCTCATCCTGGCTACATCACCCCTTAGTATTTGAGGTTAGCCTATCCATGTACCATCTCCCTAACTTAACTCTAACCATTACCCTAACCTAAACCCTTACCCAAACCTTTAAAGACACTTCCAAAACCCTAAAAAAAAACCTAACCCACCTTACCCAACTACTGATAGTTATGCTAACCATCAATGGTTAAGCTCCCTTATGTTATAAGATGCCAATAGTTACTGTAGGTGTTCCATACCCAAAACACCCAAACCCTAACTACTATAAAAATCCATCTAAACATGCAATAAACTAGTCTAGTACCTATCCTATAACCTAATAACAAAACAAACAAGACATTCCCTACATAGTCCAGACCACCCAACAAAGTTCATATAACAAAAATGAAACTACACTATTAATTTAATTATAACCCTACCTCATTCCTTGACCACCTTTGTGGTCTGAGCCTATGAATAGCTAACTGGCTATGTCTTCATGCTCCCTACATCTTAGGACCAAGTAATCACTACACATGCCTCTAGACAATAAGCACTCACCACCTTAGTAGTCACCTTCCTCACACAACACTAAAATAACTAGAGCCAAGGTTAACCAAGCATGAAAGTCACAATGGTAAAAGTGAATTTTATTTTTTACTTTTGACCTATAAAGGATTTTTAAGGTTTCCCCTAACTATTGATGGTTAGGGTGACCATCGATGATGACCTTTTGGGGACCCTGACGTCAATAGTCAGGAAACCCCAATTTCACTTTTTAACAACTACATATCCCTAGCATAACTATACTAAGTTTTTCCCTACTTTTAAAAATGCCCTTCTCCCACTAACCCAACCACCTTTTCATCTCACCATTGGTCTATTTGGCCCATCTGACATGCAATTTTATGACACTTTTTGCCTAGTACTTTGACTATAGTAATAACATTACCATATCGACCTTTTACATTTTTCACCACCTCATGCATACCAACCCACTTGTGTCTCATCAGGAACACTTCCTACCTTAGGTACTCATGGCACATGACCTATTTATGTTTTCCTTTGAAGCACTTCTAGCCTTGGATACCCACCAAAAACATAGAAATCACTTAGGAGACTTGAATTTATGAGTGTTCCTAACCTCCATGCCTATAGGTGATCACATAGTTCACTTGTCACTTTTCCTTCTTCATACTAACCCTAAATTTTTACCAACATTAGAACTTTTAGTCTTTGAATGATATTGGCTATCTTACATTTTGGTCACACTTTGTATGCAAGTTTGCATTTAAAATGCCTAACCTTGTGTCACCTCCCATATAGAAATTATCAAACTCATACCCATTTTAGTTTCACCACATTGACTCCCATTTTGAGTGAAATCACCTTATCCTACTCTTGGGGAAACTAGACCCTTGACCCATGCTCCATTTTTATTTTGCAACTCATTCACACAAGGCACACAACAAAATGGGGCAAAATGTATACATCATAAATCTATACAACTATGTTTTCAAATGTTGAAAATCCCCCTAGACCTACTGAGGACCCCCCTTGGGACTAACCTATGCCAATATAACCTCACCAAACCCATCCACACTCAATTTCACTAAATTATCTCAACCTAACCTGTAGGACCATTTTCCTCTAGAACCTAACCATAAATGATCAAGGTGACCATTAACAATCAGCCTTAGGAACCCTTGACCATCAACAAGTAGGATCCACCTCTTCATCAAAATCATACAAGCTTCACTAACCTCTTATAATTATAAACTCATCTAATTCTTATTTTGAGCATTTTCATGGATGAGTTATATTTAGATGGCTTAGTTGCACCTTCACTTCCACCTCTTTCTTATGCCTATAAGAAAGATAGGCTTGGGAGGTCAAATTCGTCTAAAATAATTATCAAGAGCTCAAAGATTTAATAGTTTTCTTTTGTAGGCCAATCAACATCATCAACATTATCAAGCATTATCAACCATCTTATTGAGAGCTGACTCACCATCACCTTTTAATCAAGATCTCAAGTATCATTACTCTACTGGAATCAAGCTAGATTCCAACAATAGGATAACTACATCAACTGCCCACCCAATCAACTTTTTGTAACACAAGCACTTATTTGTCAATATTCATGTACCTTATTTCCATTTTATAATCAATCTAGCCCTTTCCCATCTCTCAAAATTCATCTTTTGGATTTTATCATTCAACTATTTATCAAACCTAAAACTTACATAGTAACCATCGATGGTTGACTCAACTACTA
The DNA here is from genome assembly GCA_037957365.1 of Torreya grandis. NCBI lineage: Eukaryota > Viridiplantae > Streptophyta > Pinopsida > Cupressales > Taxaceae > Torreya > Torreya grandis. Next base: position 1,843,475 of record JARHVA010000310.1, read on the forward strand.
ATGGTCTTCCCAACCACTGATGGTCACCCTAACTACTGATATTCACCTTAACTACTAATGGTCATCTTAACCATTGATAATCACCTATGGCAGTAGAAACCAACAAGCTATTTATACCCATTTACCCCCAACCAAACCTGATTTTCTATTTTTTGATCACTCACAGACCCCCTTCATATTTTATGAAGTAGACCTTGACCCCTTATCACTAGTATTAATTGGTTTATCACTAATTTGATGATTTCTAGTATATTTCCTTAGAAAGCATTCTTGTGTTTAGTTTTAGTAATCTTATTTAATTGATTCAAGTCCTTTTTTTCTAGTTTTGTGAAATTAATTGTTTAAAACACGTGGATTAACAACCCTTAAGGAATCTCTCACTTCTAGGATCTATCTATCGCTAGGCATACACCCAACTATCTATCTAATAAATAAGTTTGTTCTAGTGCTTTCTTATCTGCATGTCTTCTTCTCAATATAAAGAGGAGTTCTCACAATCATTTGGATTCAATTAATGCACAAACAAATAGGTTTTTTAACCACACCCATATTGAGTTTCTTTTCTCTCTTCCCTAGAACTTAAAGCCCATGATAATTGGTTTCCATACTGTTTTATTTTAGATTACACACTGATAAGCCCTTAATTTGAATTTGTGAAGTATATATATATATAAATTATGGTAAGGAATTTAAATATCAAGTATTTAAGAGGTGTAAAAAAGTATTAATACATTCAAAAGTCTTAGGTGAAATATCAAGATGTTATTTATACTCTCCAAGACTAAATTTTTTTTCAATGATTTCTATTTATACATACTTATACCAAAAGAAGTTCTAAGTTAAGTTCATATAGTTACATATGATTATCTAGGGAGAGAAGGTGGAATCCCTTCATATCACTTGGGTTAGGAAAATAAGAAACACTAGAACTAAATTTAGACCTAATTCACATCATTATGATATATAGCTATAACCCTCAAAGGGGATCGAGCCACTTAAATACACATTTATCTGGTCTTTGATGTGTTGTTAGGATAGTTTAGGGTTACTTAAAAAGAGATGCAAATATGGCATCTACCTTCGCCAATTCAATGAATTTTAGAGACACATTCAGCTCATGTGTTGAATATTAACAATAATAAAATGTTTTAGGTGGTAAAAAATACCAAAGATCACAATTTTAGCCCATGGTTAGAGTCAGAAAGAAAGGGTCATAATCGATGATTGAATCTATTTTAGATCACAATCAATAATTTGTTAATTATGTCCCTCTAAAACAAATATCAAGAGGCTTCTAAATCTTAGTTCTGCATCACTCAAGAGCCATATTCTCTATATTTTAAAGCATAACTATTCTCAAAGGTGGTCATTTAAGTTCACTATCTATGCCTTTATTTTTTCATTTATTATCATTTATTTTTCATTGTTTGATTATACTTTAAAATTTATTTTAGGCACTAAATCATATATGAATGTTGTTATTTATTAAATTATATTAACTTTATATTATGATTTAGTTTTAATATGTTGTGAATAGTTTAATCACTTTTAACTATAATTTATTATTTTTTGGTGAACATAGAGATGACATGCATACTTTCAGTATTGGCCAATTATATTTCACTCCCAAGAATTTAAAACACATTTTCCATCTTATATGCTTATTGATACACCATTATTCAATGGTAAAGGTAAAAAACTTGTGATGGATGATGCAAGAACATCCCAAAGGAAAAAAAAACCTTGCATCAACCCAAAAAAGATTTAATCATTTCCTTAGAATAATTACACCTTTTCTTGTAAATGGGTTTCATGTCATGGTAGTTATTGTGCACTAAATTTTAGGTCCAAGCTATAATAATAATTTTAGTAATAAAAAGCAAAAACTTAATGACACCAATAAGAATGGATAAAAGAGATGAATAAAATAATAATAACATTCTTACCATAATTTTACCTCCTTATGAATCCACTCCACAATTTTAAAGTGGATTGTTTGATGTTCAAAACTTGAAATGTTGGATTACTTGATAAGTGTTAATAATGGCTTCCAAGTGATGGAATAGGCTTGATAGTGGATATGGATGAATGAAAGAGGGATTTATGGATGAAATATAGTATAAAGATAATAGCACTATGGATTTTCAAGTTAGTTTGAAGGTGGGGAGAGAGTTTATTTAAATATGCATGGAGGGAGATATCAATGGCTTAAATTCAAATTTCGGCCATTGATATCAAGGGCTAGATATATAGAATTAGAGAGCTCTAGCTAAGGGGTATATAATGGGGAAGATTTATATAATCCTCCAATTCTATAAATCTCCCCATAGGGTTTAAGGTTTTTGGAGAGGCTAGGATAGGTGGTGGTTGGGTAGTTGGATTATTTTGGAATTTTAAATTGGCTAGTTGGATTACGAAGTAGGTTAGTGGGTAATAATTTATATTAGGGGTTTTAATGAGGGATTAATTGGTTTTAGGATGGGGTAAAGGTTTATGGGATATAGGAATGGGATGTAGGTTATTAGGCTATTAGTTAGTTTATCTAAAAAACATAGAAATTAGACTAAATTCACATAATTAGTATAATTAGTCAGGAGAGCATAATTTAGTGCATAAAATTTACCCCTCTTTGAAAGGGTATTATGAGTGGAATTAATTGAAAGGAGTAATGGTCTATCAAATAAAAACCATGATGTTAGATAGTGTCAAATGTTAGTAGGATATGATTCCCCCTCGAGGGAGCATGTGAGGATAAATCGATATGGATGGTCACTCAAAATGAAATCCTAGGGTGGGATAAGACCACAAAAATATGGGGTTAGGATGACCCAATTGAAAATTAAAATTCCCTAAGAGGGAAGGAGATAAATTATATTAAGTGGTGGGTTCTAGACAGATGATAAACATCTAGAAAACATTTTGATTGATATGACAATATTGATTTAAATAAGATGTGTTCAAGACAATGATGAGTCATGTAATAAGGAAACATGATAGGGAAACATTGAAAAGGGATAATAGTGATAATTATTTATGATCAGTGATAGAGAGCTACTTTTTGTAATATATAGGGCTTGAAAATGATGTGTGATCATCGAGTGACTAGTATGAGGATGGGATAGTAACAATAGATAAATGGTAGCTAAGTTGCTATTATCCCTAGGCATAAAAGTGGGACAAAGTGATGCCTACATAGTCCTAAAACACCTCAAGCTAATGTAGTTTTGACATAATATATGGAGGATGATAAGAGGTCAGACATTCTATGCCCCAGACAATGTCAAAAGGTGATTAAAAGTGATAAGATTGAGAAAATTGGGAAATTGGACAATATTAAAGATATTTAGTGTTAGTAATGGGTTTTTAGGGGAAAAAAGGGGGTGGGGTCAATTTTGATTTTTAACCTTTAGTGATTTGAGCTTTAAGGTGAGCCCATGGACCAGTTACCCCAAGCTTCCCATCATAGTGAGAGAGTTTGAAAGCACTAGATAGAGGTTGATGTTAGACCTATGATGAGTATCAAAACTTGAGCTTAGTAATTTTGTGAATATCTGTTAGTTCTAATAGGATTTAATGTGTATTTTTGTAAGAAAATATGCCATCAAAATCACTCTAGAAATACTACAATTATTAGTCCAACATATTTCTAGGCTAGTTCCTCATAGTCTATTCACTAGTCCTTGAGGGGAGTATGAAGACCACTCGGACCACCTGGGCCTCCAAGATCACAAGGCCATAACCATGATTTTTTGAGGTGTGTGTGTGTTTTTGTGTGTGTGTGCGTGCGCACGCGTGTGCGTGCGTGCATGTGTGTGTGTGTGTGTGTGTGTGTGTGTGTGTGTGTGTGTGTGTGTGTGTGTGTGTGTGTGTGTGTGTGTGTGTGTGTGTGTGTGTGTGTGTGTGTGTGTGTGTGTGTGTGTGTGTGTGTGTGTGTGTGTGTGTGTGTGTGTGTGTGTGTTTGTTTGTTTGTGTGTGTGTAAGGGATTTTTTGTATTATTAGATCATTCTTTCCCCATGGGCTCATGTGATTTTATTATATCTTTTGACATGAATTCCATGTGGATGATGTATATTTGATGTTGATATATATGATGAGATATTATGATGATGGTGAGATTACATAGATATGAGTGAGACACATGGGATTATTTGGATCTACGTGATATGAGTAAATTAGATGTTATAGATTTTATTTATAAATATGATATAATGGATACATGTGTGTTATTTTTATTATATGATTATATGTCTATTATGTATCATGATGGGATGAATATGGAATTTTATTGATGATGTAATGATGGGTACATATGGTTTAGATGTTTGATAAATATGTTATGATGTTAGATGTAGTGTATATGGGATATGATTTTTTATTGTTGCATGAGGTGAATTTATATGTTTATGGATGTATGATTTTAATTTCATGATGCACATGTTCAGGAGATGATTATAACTTTGATGTGATGTGGTTCATGCATATTTTATGATAATTAATCGATTATGTCCTAAGGGGTGACTATGCTAAGGAAAAATTAATCCCTTGTTATTTCACTTTGTCCTCACTTGCTATGGTAGGAATCTTCCTGCACCATGGAGGTAGGGTATAATGGGATGGGATAGGATTAGTCTTTGGGTGAGGTTAGATATGGTGGAAATGGCTAGGATAGGAATAGGGATAGGTAAGAGGGGTAATGGTTTTATAATCCATTAAAATTTTTGTAATCCTTTTTATTATTACATCATATAGTCGTGTGCCAAGGACACGAGAAGTCTAAGACACATTAATAAAGATGCATGGGGAACGATATTTAGGAGATGACCTTCCTTGAAAAAATATTTAGGGGTCACTATTACCATCCTTATTCCCAATAAAATTATCAATATAAGACATATACAAACTACTAGGAAAACTAACTATCAAGTAAAACACTTTAATATGTTCATGAAGAGATTACACACACATACATTTTGAAAATAAAACACATAATTACATAAGGCAATCATAGATAAAGGATAATGATATTTACATAAAGTGATTAATAATGGGGATATACAATGGATTTAGTGATGATATAGGGTCTACATACATACTATGTTGTGCCCAAAATCTTATAGGTATCAGGATGGGATTCCAACCAAGTTTGTAAATAATTGTTAAATGGGGGTCATGATGACTCCTCATGAATATGTATTATAGTGTACATCTAAACACCCAAAAAAGGGAATGTTTACTTTTTTACCCTCCATAATTACAATATTAGTGGGAAATTATGGACCCTAAGTTTAGTAACAACAAATGGATGAGTAGGGATGGAATGTCACTTTGAGGCTAAAAATAGACATGTGTGTCAGATGAGATTTTGGAGGGGGTAAAGGAAGAGGGATTAATGATAAGGATGTTATGGGACTTAGGGATATATATTCCAAACATGGATAATGGATTCTAGAAGACCCTCCAATAAATATTCTCAATGTTTGATAATTCATGTCTAATTCTTTATACTAAAGTAGTTGTCCCTTATTTCTTCTAAAGAACCATGTGAAAGATTCCCATGGTTGGGACTAGGGTCAAGGTTATTTTACCATGACATCAAAGACCATTTTTCATCATGGTAATTACCAAAGGTATCATAGAACTAGTTTTCACCATTGGATAGATTTGTGTTTTGGACTATTGAGGAGATGGGATGAGTACATGGAGTGGATCTAGGATTCTACTAAGAGTGGGGAATCATCGATGAAGAATAATGGAGCTTGTTAGGTATATAATCACTTTAGATACATGATGTTAATGGGATCATCAATTTATTTTCCTTATATCATTGTCAATTTATATGCTCTTGATCTGAACTTGGTAATGATAATAATATAGGGCCTTAACCAATTAGCTTCACATTTTCCCTTCTTATCTTTATCTATGTTTGTGTTTTTCTGATTCTCCTTTAGGACAAGGTTACTAAAATTTAATTCTTTTGATTGGATATTCTTATGATATTAGCCTTTGAGTTTATTTTTATATTATTTTAGGTGATTAAGGGCTTTCTAACGCTTCTCATCAAGAAGTTCCAGCTATTTTAGGTGTTCCTACCTACAATTATGGTTAGTGATGATCCCTCTTAGTGAATTATGAAGGGAGGGAATCTCAACTTCCAATGGAAGGATTGATTCTATCCTTTATACCAAGGCATACAAAGTTGCTCCAGTAGGTGTGTGGATGCTTGTGAGATAAAACCATAAAGTTGGATACAGTTGCAAGTGTTGATTTCTACCTACTTGATTGACTATTTTATTCAAGATTTTAATGAGAGACTTATTGGTCACCTCTACTTGTCCATTACCCTAGGGATAATAGGGAGAGTAAAAATGATGTGTAATGTGATATTTTTAACAAAGGGCCTCAACTTCCTAGTTTTTGAATGATTTATCATTATCTAAAATGATGTTGGTAGTTATGTTGAATTAGCAAATGATTTGAATGAGAATAATTTTAGATATTTAGAAGCCCATGGTATAAGTGAGTAGCATCACCTCTACCCATTTATTAAATTAATCTATTTTCATAATAGTGAACTTATGACCATCTGATGAAGTCAAAATAATCTTACCAATTAGATCAAGGTCCCATATGGAAAATGGCCATGGACTCATGATAGGTTATGATTCATGTGTAGGGGCATGAATGAGGTTCCCATGTTTCTGGCAAGCCACATATTTTTTCACATATTGATAAGAATCTTATTCCATGGTTGACCAATAATACCCAATTTGGAAAAGTTTCTTAGCTAGGGCCATTCCATAGATGTGCTTACCACATATACCATCATGAGCCTCTTTGATCACCTGAGAGGCCTCTTTTAATGTTAGGAACCTTAATAGGGTTTCATCATATCCCCTATGATAAATCATGCTGCCAAGGATTATGTATCAAGAGGTATGATAAATGAAGGCTTTGTATTGGTGGTGGTTAAGATTAGGAGGGAGAATGGTATCATGGAGGTACTTGTAGATGTCATGGTACTAGGGGAGGCTGGGATCATTAATTTCACAAATTTAAAAATGATCCATATATTTATGGGCTAGAATAATTAGATGCTTAATTTAAAAAATCCCTTTGAGAACTTCTTCATGGAGATCAATAAGGGAGCCAATGGTGGCTATTGAATTAGTTATTTTGTTGTTTCCCCATGACACTTGTTTAGATGTTATGGACTAAAAATTTGATTTTAACTGATCCACAAACTGATTATAAGGGAGTAAATTTCTATCCTTCATCTATAACTCATCATTGACCTACTTGATTATCAACTATGATTCACCAAATACTTGTAAACACTAGATTTTTCATTGAATGGCTAGGTGAAGACCAACTATCAAGTCTTCATATTCTAAAATATTTTTAGTGCATGGGAAGGCAATGTGAAAATATTTTGTAATAATATAACCTTGTGGGGTGATGATAAATATGCCTACCCTTGATCCATGTGTGGTGAATGAGCCATCTAAATATATTTTTTAGTTACTTGATTGTAAAGTACTCATTATAGATTCATTTAGGAAGTTTATTGTAATAGACTCAGTCACTGAAATTGGTGATTTAGCCAATTTATTTGGTATAAATTGTCCTTCTATAACCTTTTGATTGACATATTCAATGTAAAACTTTCTAAGAAACATAACCCACTCTGCCATTCTACTAGTAAGAGTTGATTTAGATAATAAATATTTTAGGTGATCAACCTTGGCAATGAGCTACACGTGATTATTTATCATGTAGTGTCAAAGCTTAAATTAGGAAAAAACCATGGCTAAACATGCCTTTTATATTATCATATAGTTCAAATCATAAGATATTAATGTGTGATTGAGATAGTATATGGCTTGCTCCTTACCCTGATCATTGTGTTGTGCTAAAAGAGCACCAATTGCATATGGGGTTGCTAAAATGTATAGGAGGAAAAGGTCTTCCTAAAATGGGTGGTGAAAATACAAGTGGGTTATCCAAATATTGTTTGAGATTTTCAAAATATTGTTGAAACTTAAAATTGTAGTAAAATACAGTCCCCTTCTTCAATACATAGGTGAAGGGGTGGCAATTATTTATAATTTGAGAAATAAAACACCTTATGGATTGTAGTTTACCTTGAAGACTTTTGAGTTGCTTTAAATTGTGAGGTGGAGCCATTTATTTGATTTATTTAACCTTTATGGGTTCAACCTCTATGCCTCTTCTAGAAGCTATAAATCCCAAAAATTTTCATGAAGTGACATCAAATATACACTTTTTGGGATTTAGTTTGACTTTTTACTTTTGAAATCATTCAAAGATTATTCTCAAAGCCACATAGTGTTCAAATATTAGGTGAGACATCCCCATGATTTTATCCACATAATCTTCAGCTATGTCATGCATCATATAATGTAAAATGACTATCATGGCCCATTGATAGGTTGTGTTAGCATTGTTAAAGCTGAATGGTATGACTTGATAGCAAAATTTTCCCCATGGTGTAATAAAATACATTTTGTGTTGGTCCTCAGGTGCTATTTTAATTTTATTATATCCTAAGAAACCATCCATGAGAGAGAGAATTTCATATCTAGAGGTTGAGTCTACAATCATGTCAATGTTTGAAAAGGGGAAATCATCCTTTAGACATGCTGTATTTATATCTCAAAAGTATATGTAAATTTAAATTCTACCTTATAGCTTGGTTATAAGTATAATATTATAAATCTAATATAAATAATATATATGGTAGATAAATCCATATTTCAATAACTTATGTAACTCCTCTTTGAATAAAAGGGCTACTTTTGCGTGTATCTTCCATAATTTTTTTATTGGTTTTACATTTTGATGCATAACCAAATGATGTACCAATAACAAGGGGTATAATCCAATCATGTCCACATAAATCCATGTAAATATGTTAATAAATTCTTTAATTAGCTCTATGATAGCTTCATGTTTCATGTGTGTCAAAGATTCCCCTAATTTAACTACTTTGGGATGTTGAAATATCTCAATATTTGGATTCTATCATGTCCTCAATAAGAAAGGGTGATTTTTTTTAAAAATAAGGAGGTAGTGATATTTTAGGAACATCTAAAGTAAAGTAATCTTGAATCTCTGTGTCAATGTTGAAATATTCTTCTGATTCTAGTGAGACATATGAAATTTCATCTAGTTCTTTAGGAGGCTCTTCCTCTTCAGAGTACTCTTCATCACTTTGATTATGGGGTTCTTGTTATTCCCTAAAGTATTTAGATTGGCAAAGATTTATGGAAAAGCCCTTTTTATGGTCACTAGATGGCCTAAAATCTCATGTTTTCATATATTCCAAAATTGTTTCATCATTTTAAAATATGTCAAAATAAGGCTCCTATTTTGAATCCTAGTCTGTAAATGATGGATAGTGGAGGGAAATATTGATGGTGGAGATGGTAGTATTAGGGAAGAGGTTAGTGGTAGTAAGTTACTTGAAATGACTACAAATGGAACCTATTTCAACATCTTCATTAGGGAGAGATGGCCTATGGATTGAAAAATTATTCATAATGATATTGTTTAGGTCATCAACATATAGTATGTACCCTAAACCAAAAAACTATGGATATTATTGAACCATGATGGGTTCAAGTTTGCCTTGCTCTTATTTACCTAGTCCTTTCCCTTTATAATGCATATTCTCCATCATATTCTAGACATATGGATATTGTTTTCCTAGAGAGATAAGGTCCTCATCATGTGGAATAATCCATGAATAATCCAATTCGTCAATGCATTCTTTAGATAAGAACCCAATACTTGAGAAATCCATTGGTCTAAATTGGTATTTGATGGGATTATTATTCCTCATGGTTGGGGGCCTATAACTGCATGGAGAGAGAGAGGTAAATCACTAACATATAAAGTTTTATATTCATATTATCCATAGCCTATGGATGTGATTTTCAAATAGGTGATGTTGGGTAGTGGATTGGATGTGGATTTAAACTGATTAGGGGAGATGTATTTGGTAGCTGTTGGACTTAAGATAGAATATTTTATGCTATGATAAGGATAGGGTAATGATGAATGGTCCATCTGACAGTTATGAACATGTCAATGACTCTAGGGATGTTGACCTCCATTATAGAGTGTGGGAATTTTAAACACTAGTGTAAAGTGGATGGAATAAATTTCATTTTAAGGATCCACAAACGTCTAAACATCATATTATAAGGTAGGTCTACATCCATAATATGGACTAGTGTTTGATACAATATAGGTCCAACAGTGATGGGAAGATAAATAGTCCTAGCAGATGACATCTCATTATCTTCATAATATTTTATAATTATTAGGGTGGACTCTAATAATGTTTCTAAATATCCAAATTTCTTCAAAAAGTTTAGATTGCATAAATTTAGCACTGATCCTCTGATTATGAGAACCTGAGAGACACAATGGTAGGATATGGATAATTTAATATATAGGGGATAATTATGGTATGGTATAATGGGAGACATAGCTTGGACACCAAAATTTATCATTGGTGAAGGGGATACATATCTTACTAATGTTTTAAATTTATTGGTATCCAAGTCACTAGGTACTTTTAGATCATTCAAGACTTGGTTTGGTGTTTCTTAGTGTAAATTAGATTTTTTAAGAAACTCCATTAAGGATATATGAGCTGGAGTTTTCTTGATTTTATAAATTATGTCATCAGATTTATTGAAAGAGTTTGAAGATATTTTAGGAACTTTTCCCTTTTGGGTAGTAGATGAAGTAGATAGATCTTTAGGTGGCACCATAGGAACTACTATCTTATTGCATTTAGTAGTGACTATGTAATCAATAGTGGCATAATTAATCTTTATAAAAAGGGTCAAAGATGGATTAGGATCTTATAGGTTTAAGATTTTAATGGTATTGATGTAGAGATAAGGCATATTGTGGTAGTCGGTGTGGTTGGATGAAGAGGCCTGACCCTGATCTCTTGGTGGTCTTTAATTTCTTTGGTCATGTTTAGGGAGTGGATCCTTGTATTTACTAAGATTCCCATTCACTAATTTATTCAAGGGAGTTTCTCCTTAAATTTCAATATCTCCCATTTTAATTAAATCTTAGATGTAGTGCTTAAGCTATGTACACCATTCACTAACATGCCCTTTAACTTGTTGTCCTTGCAAAACTCATCTTCATGATACCAATATGGTTTTAGTTGGAAAGCATCCATAGGTCCAATTTTAGGCAAGGTGATCATATTGGTAGCAATTAATTGATCTAAGGCTATTTCTATTGGGACTCCCAAGCTTATGAATGGCCTTTTGCCTATATAAGGATTTAGTTTGCCTCATGAAACTCATATGGAAGAGATATTTAATTATTATGTGGGGATATTATTTTGAGCTATTTTTACATGTTATTTCTTAGAATCATTTGCCCCATCCCCCATGACATTCTTATTTTTATTGAAGACTTTAGATTTCCTTGAAAAAGAGTTATCTTGATTTTGGATATGCTCATTTTGAGAATATAACTTGATTGTCCCTTTTTCAATAAAGTCCTTATAAATTTGAATTATTTTATCTATTATCTCATTAAAGGTATTTCCATACTATAAATTTAATTGATATGTGAGTTTAGCATTGAGATTATCCATAAAAATCTTGTATGATTCTTTCTCGGGTTCTGTACATCTCAATCAACTTACCAAACTTCACCATCTTTGTAAGAATTATGCTAAAATTTCACTACTTATCTTCTTAGTATTATAGAGGTCAATTATGGAGATGTCATGCTCAATATTAAATGATAAATGTTTAATGAATTGTTCTGACAAATCTCTAAATCTAGATATTGACCCCTTAGGTAGATGCATAAACCATTCTAAAGTGGGTCTAATGAGACTTTTAGGAAAAAGTCTTTAAAAATAAGCATCTTTATAAGCCACCTTATGGTAAACCACATAAAATTATTATACATTATCTCTAGGATCTTATTTCCATCGATACATATTAAATTTAGGTAATTTAAAGTGTGAAGGAAAGGGTAGTTATACAATACTCATATCCAAAGTTGAGGAACAAAAGTCTTTGTACTTATATTTGAGGGATTATGATCATGGATCTATTTGTTGGAGGGTCTATTTCATCATTATCCACTCTTATGAAAATGTGAGATCCCTAAGAGGATTAGCGGTTTGATTTTGGTTTCCTTGGGGAGTATGAGTGTTATGGACATTATGTGTGTTATAAATATTGTTGGTGTTATTGGTATTGTTAACATTATTGACATTATTAGTGGTATTGTTATTATCATCATTATTATTTTTGATGTTTTGTCAAGTATATGGTGGACATTGATTATGGATTATAAGGTTGATTTATTATGTTAATTGGTTTAAGTGATCTTCTATAACTGCTTGTCTTTGATTAGCCTCAATGCAGCTATTAAAAAGGGGTACTGGGCATTCCTCTTCTATAAAGCCATGGTCCACACCTTCCTCTTCTGGGTGTAATTGATTAGTATGTATATTATAATTAGGCATGTTTGGATGGGATGAAGGGTGGACTAGATTATGTATGAGAGTACGATCGAAGGTGGATGATATTATGCCCCCTATTTTGATGGTATAGGCTAGGACATGATCATGGTTCTCATATAAATAACAATCAATTAAGTTTTTGACTTCATCATTATGGAGTGGGTTAAACCTTTCATCCTCTCCCCCAAGTGTGTGCATATCACTATGAGTTTTATCATATTCCCAAGTTGGATCAACCATATGCCCTAATGGATCATTATCTTGGTTGGAAGCCTATCCAATCTTGAGTTGAGTATGGGTGTGAATAACCATTTTGCGAGAGAGATGTGATGAAATGTGATATATGAGATGGAATTCATCAAATACTACCTCTATTTAGAGACCAACGTTACTAGTGGTCAAAATAGAGGGTGATGTAATGGTTTTTAGAAGATGATGGGGTGATTAAGAATTACCAAGAGACAAAGTCTCATAAGAGACCAATATAGAAAAGATAAAGAGGAGTTATGGGATAAAATACCTTACCAAATAGTAAAGAGACAATTTTATGAGTTATATATGGAAGAGGTACTTGATAAATATGAATATAAGTGATGATTGTTAGATTAGAATCTCATAAAAATATGTGTATTGATAATACCTAGTCTAGAAGATGATAGAAGATGAGTGACCACTTAGAATTTGATTTCAATATGGAACATGGTATTCAAATATAATGAGTTGGATATGGGATGGGAGATGTATGATATATAGGATGAATAATAGGATGTGTAATAATAAGGTAGAGTGTGTGATGGATATAGGTTGGACAAGAATGAAAATCACTCAAAATAAGTTATATACAAATGGTTTTTGAAGAGATGAGGGGAAGTATAGACAAAATAGTTATTAAAGGAATATGTGGGAGGAAGAATGATTATGAGAATGTGTTGTCATATGAATTAAGTGAAGTAGATGGTAGATAAATACTAGTGAAGGATGTGGAAGAAATGACTACTTTGGGGGATATAGTGGAGTGAATAGTAACTATTGGCTAATTTTGGCTCACATATGAAACTACCTAGATGTAATATTTAAGAGGTCCTAATATATATAAATAAGTAGAGTTATTGATTGGTCAAATGATCAAAGAGCTTGAAAAAAGTTCTGGATGGAATGAGTAGACCAAAAGGATCATGCAACTTGCAAAGCTTTTAATACACTTTAAGTTAACTTAAAGTGTAAATTATCAATTTATAAAGGATAGGTTAAAAGTTTTAGACACCCTATGGGGTGTCAAGAGTGATTTTTATGAGTATGGAAGTGCATGTTATTCATTTGGTTCTTCATTGTGTTCTTGACATTTTGGGTTTAGAGGTAGAAATTCTGAGTAGGCAATTTGTTGACATTATCATTGCCATGTGTAGATGAGTCAGGGAGAATTGGTCATATGTTTATGATCAAATTATTCCCAAATTTTTATGTGATAAATTTTATGACATGCTCTAAACATATCAAAAGTTATTATAGTCCAAAGTTAGCCTCATAGACAAAATTCACTAAGTTTCCATACTTAGCCAATTTGTAACGAACATCAAATAGAACTAAGTGGGAGGTTTGATGATGTTATATATCACATGTGTGGTAACCTCAAGATAAAATTATCACATGGGTTTATTTATCTTTGCACTGAGTTGATATGTGCAAAGTTTTAGGTCATGCAATGAAGCACAATAAAAGATATGCATTTGCAAAGTTGGTTATCAAGTAATTTGATAGTGTTTTCCCATACTTAGCCAAATGAACCAGATTGTCATCAAGGAATCATGTAGAATTGCATAGGTGATCTCACTTGAACATTTTTAAAATTTACTTAGAAATATTTTGGAACTAGCAAATTAAATGGGCACAATCCTTTTAATATGAGGAACATCTCCATCAAATTTGGTCCCTCCATGATTTTTGCACTTCAAGATATAAATCTTCAAAGTTGGTCAAATAATGGGATACATTCATCTATATTTCAAATTTAAGACATTAAAAAAATCCATTGGATCTTAAATTTAATGGTTTTTAAGATGTCAAATACGTATGTGTAGACATCAAATGATAGTCGTGCAGATGTCAATTTTAAGACCCAATAAATAGGTATATGTTTTAAAACTAAATCAAACCCAATGACTAGTGCTCATTCATACCAAATTATATCTATGGAGTGAGATGAGTTAAAAGGTCAAGGAGCTTGAGAATCTACCATGTGTCATAAGCACATAAATTAGATAGATCGATAGTGGATTATGAAGGCAAACATGAAACTACCAAGTGGCACTAGTTTAGATAAGGTTGAATAGTCAAGGGCAAGATCGATGGCTCTCACTCAATCTTAAAGATCAATATCAATGGAGCAAGATGGGTCAAAATGTCAAATAGGCTAAGTCATTATTGATATCCAATAAGCAAAGGATCAAGCTTCACACATTTTGATGAAGGTTGATAGGGCAATCTTCAACTTTGGCAAGGTAAAAAATAAAAGAACCAAGTCCAGACATGATCCAGGGTGAACCAAATAGACATTTAAAGGACCAAGCTCTGTCATTAGAGAGTCACAAAGATAAAATATTTCTTTTTTACCTAATATATAGATCAAAGTTGGATGAATGGTTGCCAAAAGGAGACCTATGTATACATACATTTCTCAATTTTCCTAAGGTTCAAAGGCAGAATAGGTATATTTAAACCTAAATATAGTCTAAAATCTAGGCTACATAGCCTATAAATTTTCATCAATATATATATATATATATATATATATATATATATATATATATATATATATATATATATAAACCAATAATTTAGATTGATTTTCAATTTATAGTTAATATATATGTCTGGGTTGGATTAAGTGTAGATATAAACAAGATATGGAAGAGTGTATTATCTTCCAAAATGGCCAAATCCTCAACAAGTAGGTACAAATCACCACTTAAGAAGAATTAGGCATGGCTCTGTCAAATCCATGAACAATCTTCCATTGAATACTAAGTGGAAGATGACAAGTGGAGGGTAGTATGCAAAATCAATGTAAAGGAGGATCTAGTGGTTAGAGAGGTATTTATAGTATTCAATGTTGATCAAAGCCTTTGGAGATAATTTTTTCTTGAAATAACCATGACTCATTATATAAAACAAGTGTTTATCTTCTGGATCTCTCAGCCAATGAAAATAACTTGAAGACTACTAGAGAAAATTTAGGCTAACTGATTGATGATGGATTAGTCTTGATTAGAATGAAAGGCAATAACTTATTTAATGATCATTCACAATGTGTTCCCTCTTTCTCTCTCTTCCCCTTCTCTATATTACCCATTCTTTCCATTGTAAATCTTGCTCTCTTAGATTCTCACAAGAACTCTTGATTTTGAGGAGTAGGGACACTCTATGAGATATTGCAAAATATGCTCATCTTGATTAGGCTTAACCATATCAATAATTTATAAAAACTACCTCTTGATGCAACATAGGATATTATTTACCTATCTTTTTCCTTGAATCTGTGTTTTGTGAGCTTTGCACTATGGCATTATGTGAAGGAGAATCTTCCTCATCCATGGTCCTTCTTTATGACCTTATTTAGGGAGTTTTTAATGTTGTTTGTAGGTATAGATTAGTGTTATTTTTTCCATTAACATGAGATTTTAGTGAGTCTTAGAACTCTTTGTTTTCATTCATTATTTCTTGAACCTCTTCCATAAAACACTTATGTAATCAGCTTGATCATGAGATTGTGTGAGCTAATATTATCCTTTGTAGATCTAGTGTGGGTTCAAGCTTATGGGAGTTCCCCATTTATATTTGGGAATCACTTGGTTAACTTTCTTAAGATCCCTTTTCCATTTATAACCCTTTTCCATATAAAGCATTATTTTTAGGTGAGCATCAAAGAGGAAGCTGACCTACTCCCTAGGTTCAACCCCATCATAGGTGATCCATAGCTTGGGGTTATTCCCTTAGTTTTACTCAAATTTGAAAGGGTCTAAAGAAGCCTCTTCTAAAGGGTGAAAATATGAGTGGTAATAGTTTTGGCATGTTTGGTGGGACTAAGGTCCAAAGTAGTGGAAGGATTTTTGGTGTTGTTCTTTTACATATCTACTTTTGGAGGCATTCTAAAAACATCAAGCATGACTCCAAATCAAATATTCAAGTTGTAAGTATCCTAGGTGCCTAATCACCATCATTTGGTATGTATCAATCATCATTTGATTATTATACTCAATCTCTACCTCAACATCCTTCATATCAAATTAGCAATGTTTATGGCTTCACCCCAAATGGTTCTCAAAATTTAGTGCATCAACGTTCTCAAGATCAAGGAATCCCAAGTCTTTCCCCAAATTGATCCATTTCAAGCTAGAGGTAAATGATCTCAAGCTATGAAAGGTACATGATAGACCTTTATACATAGAGGAGATATGGTTAGGATATCCCTAGTCACATCATTCATGGCATGATAAATGCATTATGGCTGATGAAGGAATAATGGACACCTATTGAGGCAACAAATTGGAAAAACCTCTCAGGTGAGATGATGGATGTAAGTGGTTACATTAAAAGAATCAAGGATATGATAGGAGGCCTTAAAGAACAATAAATCTAATTCTAACAACCTCATGTGTCTTCATATACACCACCTCAACCCTCATATATTCCACCCATTCTCCCCTAAAGAACTACTCCAAGTGACCCCTCTTATATTCTAAGTTATTCATGTATTCATCAGACTTTTCCTTCTTAGAATTTAATCCAAGCAAGCCTTCAAAGAAAAAAAGAGACTATTGTGGATCAACATATTGTTGATATCCAAGATCCCACTTATCTTCCTCAAGAATCCTCTTGTATCTCCTACCAGCCCTCTTGTGTTCTTGATCTTCATGAGGCCACTAATCACCTTAAACAGAGGTTTTTTGAAGAGAATATAGATATATAAATCAAGGAATTAGAGATGAAGATGAAGAAAGAGGAAGAGAGTCAAAATCAAGAAAAGGTGGTTGTTTCTTACACATTCCCCTCATGGAAATCAATCAAGGAAGTCATACAGAAAAAGGAGGCACCAATTTAAGAACCACCAAAGAGACCATTCAAAGTCCCTAGCTAGAAGAATACTTTTATAATATTCAATCCAGGTGAGCTTCTTCACCCTCCTACCATCTCTTTATTAGAGAAAGAACCTATTTTACAAAGGATAGAGGAATATATTTTATTCATAGGTGAACCTGAAGAATACAATGCAAGTGTTTGTGATGAGGAGATCATAATATCTATCCCACTTCATTTTGAAGTGGAAGAATAAATTTTAGACCAACCTTCTTGGCATGGCTTTAACACTAATTACCTAGATACTAATGAGGAAAATCTTCAAGTTGAAAATAGATTAGACCTTGAATGGACTATTGAAGGTCCATTATACATATATCAAGAAGGGGATCAAGACCAAGAACTAGATGATAGTTTACTTTAGGATGATTTATCAAAATAAGGTAGCCTTGATAAATTGGAGATAGAGGAATGGAAATCATATCTTGAGTAAGACAAAGGTGTATTTTTAGACCTTATATGGTCAAATCAACCCTCATTTTTAGTTGAGGAATAAGATGAAACCTTGAGTGAGGCTGATGAAGAGGAAATCTTGAGTGCTCAATAAATGTAACTTCAATAATCACCACTTTGTGTGTTGGAATAAAACTTGGAGGATGAGCAAATATTTTAATATGATAATGTGCTTCAAGAAGACTCTAACCTGATTATGCCTAAGGAGCATAATGATGAAGGAACTACGTACAAGTGTGAGGTAAAATTTGATTGATCAATGTTATATTGATAAGAGGATGTCCTATCAGGTACCTAGCTTAGTTAGAGGATGATGAGGAGGAGCCATCACAAGTTTTGCTTAATTCAAAGCACAAATTTGAGCATCAAGAAGAACAAGATTAGCTAGCCTATCTACTCCAAGATGCTTTTATGTCCAATCAATTAGATTGGGTTGGTAAGTTTATTTTTGTTTTTTTCTTAGAGAGGTTATTATCAATGTGTTCATTATCCATTCCTCCTACATATTTGGGTGGCCGCCCTCAAGCCTTTAAAGTATATTAGATTAGTGAGGAAGGGAAGCTATTTTATGAAACTAGTCAATGGTTTTGTATAGGTTCTTTTTTGTTTGGTTCATTTAGGATAGGTATTTTCATGATTTTCTGTAAGTGCCTTTATGCACACTTTTTTAGTAGACTAGTTGTCCTTATTTTTTTTAAAATAGTTTCCTTTTCATTCTATGTTTCCTTTCTATAAGTGCCTTGGGAACTTTGTTTTTTTTGTTCTTCTTATTATTTTTCTTCAAGAGGGGTTATCGAGAAAGGGTCAACCTTGTATCTAGTTTTAGAGGTAAGGGACTCCATACCCAATCAACTAGACAAGGAAAACTAGTTTAGGGTTCTGAATCATAATAATCATACTTCCCTATGATTTTCTAGAAATGTTAGCCAATTTTGGCCCACATATGAAACTTCGTAGATGCAGTGTAGTCTCTAAGAATTCTTGATGTAAATACAGAATAATATTTCCTAATTGGTTAAATGATCAAAGAGCTTGAGAAAAGTTTTGGATGGAATGAGTGCACCAAAAAAATCATGCAACTTGCAAAGCTTTTGAAACACTTTAAGTTAACTTAAAGTGTAAATTATCAATTTATAAAGGATAATTCCAAAGTTAAAGAGACCTTATGGGGTGTCAATAGTGCTTGGAATGAGTATGGAAGTGTATGGCATCCATCTAGCTCTTTATTTTATTCATCCAAACATTTTGGGTTTAGTGGTAAAAATTATGAGTAGGTAGTTATTGATGTTATCATTACTAAGTGTGGACAAGTGAAGGGGAATTGGTCAAATGGTTATGATAACATTATTCCCAAGTTACTACATGGTAAATTTTAGGACATGCATCTAAGTGTAATAAAATTTATTGAGGTCTAATGTTGGCCTCTTAAACAAAATTTGCTAAGTTTCCATACTTAGCCAATTTGCAAAGGAGCTCAAATAGAGTTGAGTGGGAAGTTTGATGATGTTATATCTTGCACATGTTGCAGCCTCAAGATAAAATGATCACGTGGGTCTATTCATATTTGTACCAATATAATATGCACTAAGTTTCAAGTCATGCGATGAAGTGTAACAAAAGATATACATGTACAAATTGGGATCTTAGGTAGTTTGACAGTGTTTTCCCATACTTAACAAATAAACTAGATCATCATCAGGGCATCATGCATAATTTCAAAGGTGATCTCACTTGAAATTGTTTTAAATGCACTTATAAATCTCTAAAAACTAGTAGATCAAGTGGGCACAATCCTTTTAATATCAAGAACCTCTCCAAAAAATTTGGTCCCTCCATGATTTTTGTGCTTCAAGATATAAATATTCAAAGTTGGTTAATTAATGGGATACATTTGTGCAGACATCAAATTTAAGCCATTATAAAAATATATTGGATATTAAATTTGATGGTTTGTATCACATCAAATACGTTTGCATAGACATCAAATGATGGTCATGTGGATGTCAATTTTAAGACTTGGTAAATAGTCATTTGTTTTCAAACTAAAGTAGATCTAACGACTGTAACTCATTCATACCAAGGGATATTGATGGAGTGAGATGAGTCAAAAGGTTAAGGAGCTTGAGAATACACCACATGGTGTAATCACATCAATAAAATAGACTAATATTAGATCCTAAAGGCAAACATGGGATTTCCAAGTGGCACCAACTCAAATAAGGTTGACAAGTTAAGGGAAAGATCGATGGCTCTCACTCAATCATATAGATCAAGATCAATAAAGTGAGATGGGTTAAAATGTCAAATAGGTTGAGTCATGATTGATATATAATAAGCAAAGGATTAATCTTGATAAAATTTTATGAAGGTTAATAAGGTAGCCTTCAACTCGAGCAAGGTAGAAAAAAACTAAGTTTAAACATGATCTAGGTTGATCCAGATGGACATTTAAAGGATCAGGCTCTACCATTAGAGAGTCACACAGATAGAATAGGTCTTTTGGACCTAATATATAGATCAAAGTTTGATGATTGGTTGTCAAAAGGAGACCTATGTATATATAGAGTTCTTGGTTTTCCCAAGGTTCAAATGCAAAATAGGTTTATTTAAACCTAAATACAATCTAAGAGCTAGGCTATGTAGCCTATAAGTTTTCATCGATATAGTAGCTATATAAAAATCAATAATTTAGATTTGTTTTCAATCTATAGTCAATATATGTATGGGTTAGATTAGGTGCAGATATAAACAAGATATGGAAGAGTGTCTTATCTTCTAAAATGGCCACATTATCAACAAGTAGGTAAAAACCACCACTCAATCAAAATTAGGCATGGCTTTGTCAGATCCTTGAACATGAGGATTTTTTCCTCATAATGAGACCAAGTGAAAGATGACAAGTGGAGAGTGGTGTGCAAAATCAAATCAAAGGAGGGTCTAGTGGTTAGAGAGGTAGTTAGAATATTCAATGTTGATTAGAGCCTTTGGAGATATTTACTCCTTTAAAGAATCATGACTCATCATGAAAAATAAGTGCTTGTCTTCTAGTGGATCTCTTAGCCAATGAGAATAACTTGAAGACTATTGAAGCATATGTAGGCTAACTGATTGATAATGGATTAGTCATGAATGGAATGAAAGATGAGAAATAATTTAATGATCATGGAAAATGTGTTCTCCCCTTCCCCCTCTCTCTTCCCCTTCTCTATATAACCCATTCTTTCCATTGTAAAGATATATCTCTCTCAGATTCTCATAAGGACTCTTGATTTTGAGGAGTAGGGACACTTTATGATATATTGCAAAATATGCTCATATTGATTAGGCTTGACCATATCAAGCATTTGTAATAACTAAATCTTGGTACAATATAGGACTTTACCTATATTTTTCCTTGAATCTATGTTTGGTGAGTTGTGCACTATGGCATTATGTGAAGGAGAATCTTACTCATCCATGGTCCTTATTTTTAACCTTGTTTATGGAGTTTTCAATGTTGTTATAGGTGTAGATTAGAATTATTTCTACCATTAATGTGATATTTTAGTGAGTCTTAGAACTCCTCTTTATTTGCATTCATTGCTTCCTTAACCTCTTCCATGAAACACTTATGCAATCATCTTGATATTGAGATTGTGTGAGCTAGTATTGTCCTTTATAAATCTAGTGTGGGTTAAAACTTATGGGAGTTGCCCATTTTTATTTGGTGTATCACTTAGTTAAATTTATTAGGATCCATTTTCCATTACTAACCTTTTTCCTTGTGAAACATTAGTTTTAGGTGAGCATTAAAGAGGAAGCTGACCTACTTTGGAGGTTCAACCCCACCATAAGTGACCCACAACATGGGGTTGTTCCCATAATTTTGATCAATTTGGAAAGGGCCTAAAAACCCCTCTTTCAAAGGGTGAAAATTTGAGTGGTAATAATAACTATAGGTAGTTTTTTAGAAGGTTTAGATTAAAATGATGAGGTATAAAGGATTTAATAGTGGTATGATAAGAGATGGATACAGGATGGGTAGAGGATGTGGTAAGTATGAGGTGGTATGATAGAGAGAATATAAGATTGGTAAATAAGGATTGAAACTTCTCAAGACAAGATATAAAAATGGATATGAGATAATGAGGTATATACAATCTAGGTACAAAAGAAATACATGAAAGGGATAATTAGTATAAAAATGAGTTGTGGGATGGATATAAATTGGGTAGATAGTGGATAGTGGATGTAGAAGAGGGATGAAATATTAGGATATAGTGGATATGGGGTGAATATGATATGATAAGATACATAAGGTTTTTGATAAAAATATAGTGGTCAAAGGTGTATGGATTTAGATTTAAACAAGAGGGATATCGAAATCGGTATTATATGGATGCTAGGTGTGGAAGAAGAAAATGACAAAGGGGGATGAAGGACCAAAATGTGGGTGAATGGTGTGAAGATGAAAATTTAGGATGTGATATGATGATGATGAGATGATTAATTTTATATTAGATGTGTTTAAGATATCACACAATATAGTTATGACTGACTAAGCTTACAAATAATACGGGTCTTTACATAACACTCAACACACATAAGTATAATCCCTAAATTAGTCAACTATTAAGGGTGTGTAACCTAATGCCCACACCATTAAATGGTTTCATAGGTGTGTTTGTAGGTTGATAACCCATTATAGTATTAACCTAACCCTCTCAACCATACTCACACTTGATGACTACTTTGTATATGATACTAACTTATATAGTGGTACACCTGTTACAGTTGAATGATCCTAATCTAAGTATACATAAAAGGTTCTAGGTACATCCCCTATATAATTAAAGGTATGTTAGGGACCAAATCTATGTAGGATGTTATTTGACTACCCTATATCTTGGAGCCTAACCACCCCTCACTCCATGGAACCCTTTATGGGGAATTACTCTTAGGTGCATAATAATAACTCTCCTAATTTTTAGACTTCACCAGAATATAGAGTTTGGTTAGTGTGTGGTAATGAAATCCATGTCACCAACCCGTATATACTAAGCCCATGCATGGGGATGAATTCCATTTCATGTTATATCTTAGAGGGAGGGTTAATGTATAAGAAAACATGATATAATTAATTACTCAATTAATTACTTATGTGTGAGGGGTACAAATAATTATTTCACAAGTCAACACACACACACACAAATAAGTAATGAAATAATTTTTCAAAAACAAATATATATAAAATAAAAACGTAATATAATATACTAGAGGCACCCCTTCCTATAATAACAAGGGTTATAAATCCAAGTAGGGTTCCTTGGTATCTAAAGGATCCTACACCAAAAGTGGTTAGTAGTTTTAATTTTTACAAAATTACAAGTCCTTGCAAAACCATAAATACATAGAGAAATATCACAACAAGAATGCACATAATTGTAAGTTGTAATTTGAAACTTTATAGAGGGTTAGTAAACCATGATGGTTATCTTACGAAAACATGACAGTTAAACAAAATTGCAACTTAGAATAAAAAAATCATAACTATCAAAAAAATGAAATCTATAGATTTATAGATGATAGTATAATTATAAAATATACCTAAGTGTCACTAAGATAACTATACTATCGAATTGATTATAGAGGTGTAAAAATGTGTTTAATTAATTATAAAATAGGAATAGGTCAATATTATGACAACTTTATAAACATGATCAAAAAAAGGAATTTTTGCTACTAAATATAATAAACAAGTTTCTATTATTCTATTCAGAGTCTAATTCTAGTGAAAATTAAACTTAATGCTAGATAGGTAGGCCTAAACTACCCTGTTGAATCTATAACTACAAAGACATGATTGCAACTAACAAAATTGTGACTACCTAGATAAAATCTCAAGTTTATGACTTGTGGGTTTGTAATAATGTATAAAATAGTCTTGGGATGGGGTCTAGAATGTTTGGTGTTGTCTTTCTTCTGCCCCTATTAATCTTGTAAACATAGAGAAAAATCTATAAGGACCCCTCTATAAGTAAATGGTTAAACCAAAATACCTAGATTGATAAATGTTTATGACAATAAAATAGACTATAGTTTAGCTTACAAACTTTATAATCCTTTCTATAGAAGCTAAGATTCCTTCTATTGATGATCTAAAAAATAGATAGGTTAGAGTTTTACCAATTTTATTAGAAATGACAAAATTGTAACTATCAATGACAATAATGCTACTACCTATCAAAGTCATTAATCATAGATTCATGATGTTGTTAATAATGTCTAAATGCTTTCGATCTTGATGTAACCTTCTTTATCCTGTAAAAAGAAACCAAAATCCTTTCCCAAGAAGTAAAATAAAGTTATAAAAATGTTTATTGTAAGGCAATAGCAAGAGGTTTAAGACAAACTTAAGTCATTACAAAGCTTCAACTATAGCTGACAAAACCACTATTACCAGTGCAAAGTCATAACTATTTAATTCATGGTTTTGTATCCAATCTACTGATAGCTAAATATCAAGTTAATCCCTGCCTTATCTTACACACAAAAAGATACAAAACAAATAAAAAGATTCTTACAGAGGGGGGTTAGCAAGGGTAGACCAAAAATCCACCCCTAACTATTATGTTTGACAAAATCATGAATGATACCTATAATATCATGATTACCAAAAAAAAATTCAACTCTCAAAGTTTCAATTTTATCAAAAATAAAAATCCTTCACAAACTATAATAGCTAGCGGTTAGTAGACAAAATCTCTATTGGGTCTACAAAATCATGACTACAATACTGCTAATACCAGTGCAAAATCATAATTCACTTGCATGTGACAAAAACACAAAATTTGGCCTTTAATCGATGTCTATTTTATCATACAATCATTCAAATCACTTCCAAAAAGTTTATAATGTTAGTTAAGGGAGTAATGTCTCATCATGGCCGCCAAAATGTGTAGTAAATTTTAGATCCAAGTTATATTACTAATTATAGTAAAAAAAACATAAAACTTAATCACACCAATAGGAATGGATAAAAGAGGAAATCAAGATAATAAGAAAATTCTCACCATCATTTAACCTCCTTATGGATCCACTCCAAGATTTGTGAGTGGATTGTTTTATGTCCAAAACTTGAAATGTTGGATTGCTTGATAAATGTTGATAATGGCTTCCAAGTGATGGAATGGGTTTGATATTGGTTATGGATGGATTCAAGATAGTATAAAGATGATGGCTCTATGAATTTGAAAGTTATTTTAAGGGTGGAGGGAGAATTTGTTTAAATAGGCATGGAGGGAGAGATCAATGGCTTAAATTCAAATTTGGGCAATTGATATCAAGGACTAGAGATTTTCCTTGGAATTTTTAATTCCATGGAGATATATAGAATTAGAGAGTTCTATAGAAGTAGGATAAAATGGGGAATATTTCTAGAAGCATCCAATTCTAAATATCTCACCATAGGGTTAAGGGTTTTTGGAGAGGCTAGGATAGGTGGTTGTTGGGTAGGTGGATTATTTTGGAATTTTAAATTGGCTAGTTGGCTTAGTAAGTAGGTTAGTGGGTAATAGGTTCTATTAAAAATTTTAATGAAGGGATTAATTGGTTTTGGGATGGGGTAAAGGTTTATGGGATATAGGAATGGGATGGAGGTTATTAGGCTATTAGTTAGTTTATCTAAGAAATATAGAAATTAGACTAAATTAGTGATAATTAACATAATTAGTGGGGTGATCATAATTTAGTGCATATATTTATTAATCCTTTCAAGTCTATATATGAATATACTTGTGCATTATTAACATATAGTAGAGTCTACGTGAAAGTTGGAAGTTAATTGTTGTTGAGTTTTAGCTAATGTAGGAGAGCATTAAGTTATCTTTGTTTGGAAGGAAGTTGCACAAAAAGATATAGGAGTGGGGTGAAGAATATTAATATTTCACTTACATACATAAGGGATCCGAATAATTGTGAATAATTCACTAAGGTATGTTTGTGTACGATCAAGTATTACACTGAAGTTGTTTACAAAGGTTGAGTAGCATATATTTAGTTTTTTGAAGGGGTTCATGAATAATAATTGATCTTTCACATGGTTTATGATATGATAACTAGTTATAGAGTCTAAAAAAATATTTTTATAATTAAATTATGCATACAAAAGACATGTGAAGGCACAAGTGTATAAAGACAATGGTGTGAAATAAATAGAGAAATCCTAATGCATGAAAGAAAGAAAGAAAGGGGTACGTCTATGCACAAAATATTTAGAGTGCACATAATGGTTATCATATTAGTGCACAAAAAATGAATCTAAATCATAATCATGTTGGAGAGAGGATGTTTTCATAGGTCCCACATTCTTTTAACTATTGAATCTAATTGTTATAAATATATATGTGGTTCATTACGTGTGGTTGAATAGATATGCCATAACATGTGTCCATGTAGAAAGAATATATAAATTAATGATTGGGAAGGAAAAGGTACTAATATTTAAGAAATAATGGATTCATATGGAAATAAGAGGCAATTTATAGAGAGATATTTATTTTAGTAACTCTAGAACGTAAGATCAATAAGATACATTGTAATGGTATATTATAAGCATGAAGTTATAGGATAGAAATCATGGTTGCATTGAGTAATATGTAACTTGTCATTTATATTAATTTAAATTAGGGTTGAAAAATTCCATTTTTTATGTATAATATTGGCTTCTTGGTATAAGTCATCCTTCATTTTGTCTCTTAATTGGGACTGCATCAACATACACTTTTTTTACTATTAATAGACGAAGACAACCTCTTGGTTTGGTTCAAACTAATTTATGAAAATATGGAATATTATACAAATGTAAATAAAATGGGGTAAAACACACAAGGATTATGAAAACATGAACAAGGTATGCACAAGCCAATTATCATAACTCTTCATCAATTCAAACTAGGCTTTGGATATGGTAAAGAGATTCAAACTAAAGAGGGTACTGTTTAAAACAGATCATAGGACTCTTAATGATTATGATCAATATTATGATTCAGTGACAAAACCTTTACATAATCACTTCTCCAAGTCTAGTATATCTCATTAAAATTATGTAAACACTATTATATAATTACAACTTGTATATCCTAAGTGAATTATTGAAGATGCTTTACCTGATATTATTAATCTTGACAATTTTTCCAAAAATGAATCCCTTCAAGAATATGTGAGATATTATTTTGATATACTAGATTTTTGTCATAAGTCTAGATTACCCTATAACCTATCTCATAATGTATAATTTACTAACTATGAGTCCTCTCTTATTGATGATGAAATTCCATTCAATTTTTTTGATTCCATACCGATTGCTCTATATATTGAATACCAATCTACATCATTTAATGAAGTAATAACTAAATTTAATTATGGGACAAGATAAGATCCCAAAGTTATCTTATTAAGTGCATTAATGACACCTCAAGAAGATAAGTATTGAGATATAGCATGAATTTATTTAGTTATGTGTTTAGTCTTATTTTGATTGAGATATAACATATCTTTTTGAGGTCTATGATTTTGAAAATACTCACATTAAAAAAAAACATTTATGTATGTTCTCAAGCATAACATACTTAACTATCATAAAATTTAAGATTCCAAAATTCATTAATCAAAAAGAGGTATCCCCTCATCTTAATAAAGCACATAGGGGGATTTGTGAGGGTCACCATAATTCACACAATACTACTAAAAAATTCTTAGACATGGGTTATTATTATATGAATAAAGAAAAATGATTCCATCACAATTTCTAAGAAATGGAATGCTTTCTAATTTAATTATGATAATGTACAAATCCCATATGTTATGTTTAAAGCACTTGAATATACATAACCCTTACCATGTGGTGGTAATGTTTAACTAGTAATTTACCTCATTCCAAAAATGGCCATATCTTCATTATTGTAGATACTAAACATTTATCCAAGTGGGTTAAAGTTATGCCACTTGTAAAATTTACTAAAGAATCCATTTTAAAATTAATTATTAATCAAATTTTCAATGGATTTTGAATTCCCCATATCATTAATTTTGACAAGGTTGGAAATTTAAACTATAAGGACATGAATCAACTTTTCCTTAAATTTAAATTACACACAAAAATTTTACCCCTTATCATGCATAATGCAATGACCAACCTGAAATAACCAAAATAATCTTTAATAAAATATTATGAAAAAACCATCTGATATTTTTGCATAGACTATAATCTAAAAATTTACCCTACCCTTTGGGTGTATCACATTAATATTCAAATGGTCATTAGGAAAACTCCACTCTCTCTAGTCTACAATGTTGAAGTTGTCTTACCAACAGAAGTGGAATTACCTTCATTGCAGTATTTTTGATGAAGATATTTGTGACACTGACCTTCATAACTTAGTCTTACATGATGATAGACACAACACAATCATCAATATAAAAACCACGTATCTAAGAAACACAATAAGAAAGTTAAACTCTGAAAGTTTATTGTGAGATATTTAATGCTAAAATTGGATCATGCCCATGAAAAATAGGGTAAAATGATCGAAAGTGGTGGAGTCCATATCTAATAAAAGGTAACCTTAGATCAAGTACTTATTGAATATAAATAAATTGATCACATATTTTCAAATAGCTCATAAATTCTCAATTCTTAAATAAGTATTATGCTTAAGGTATGTTCTTCATGTTTTTCATTTTTCCCATGTTTTTGATTTATTACATTTAGTATATACTTTTATTATAATATATGTTTCATGTTAGCATTAACTATATTATCTCTCTAACTCTAATATTAAGTTTAACTTACTTTATGTCACCTCTTATCTCTTACTTTCTATTACTACACCTCTATGCTCCCTCTTTCTTTACCTTGCCTCTTACTACAAATGTGAATGAGAGAATGTAGATGGACTATAGTGATTTAATGTGAGATATTCTCCAAAAGGTTTGGTATAATATAGGATCAATCCTCATTCATTCCTCACCTAAAAAATTCTTACCTACTCACAAGACAATTTACCAAAATCATTAAATCAAGAACTCAAGTGAGCAAATTTTCCCCATGTTTTCATATTTACATATCAATCATATGGACAACACATTTATAGGTCTCAAGTAATAAATGATCATTACATGAGACATACTTGCTATGTTACAAGATAGGTCACTCTATGTACTTGATTATCATAAATTTCATACTTATGCACAAAAAAACCAACATGTAGGGGAGAAGCACATAAGTATGTGGCCCTATAAGAGTATTGGCTATGTAGCATCAATAATTGATAGAGGGATCTTTGAGGAAGATCGACACTATGTGCCCACTATCCCATTTTTCTCATATCTAATATGAAGATGAATAACAAGGGTTTTTCTATTTTATAAGGAGAGACAGTCTATGACCTAGATCTGAATTCACTAGAGTGAAGGAAAAATAGAACCCAAAAGCATTCAGGTGGTCACATCTAGTTTCAATAGGTATTTTTTACCAGGTGACTACGTATAAGCTAGATAAAAACATCAACACAAATGTCCCAAACTGACATAAGTGTCTACATATATAGTGGTATAATTTATATAATTAGGGAACTGATCTAGAATACAAATCTAATCTATTCCCTTCTTGTTTTAGATCTAGATATGTATTAGCATAAGAACTAGTTAAGTATCTTATTTTCATTATCATTACAATATATAAGATAGTTTTAATTTCTATCTTTAGCATAACTTATCATTAAAAATAAAGTATATGCTTATCTGATATAATTAATTGGGCTACTTTAGAGATAGTCTACCATCCTTATGCCCAAGGATATCTCTACCAATTTAACCCTTGATTCCCTAATCTAGATTTTAGGGTTAAAAATTTAGTGAACCCAATCTATGTAAAGGTAAATTTTATAGTTATTAGGGTTTTAGTTCCTCCAAGGTTTAAGTTTTCTATTTTAAATTCTAGCATATCTCATTTGTAAGAAATGAAACATCTTAATCAAAAAGATTATTGTCAAATGGAAAATAAAGAAACACTAGTTACTCTTATTAATAACAATAAGGGCTTAATATATGTATTGTTATATGTTACAAGATATGAAATCAATAAGAATGCTAAGGCTAAGATTTATTCACCTAGTGATTATGAATATTTATAAGTTACCATAACTAATTCATTTCCAACCAATATACCAACATTTAGTGGAGGAATGGATTATGATTTCCAACCTTTATTTCTTGAAAATACTATTACCACATCTTACATAGAAAATATTAATACTTCAACCCAATTTTTGCTTTCAATTCCTATACCTACCCAACCTATGGGTACACCTCCTTTGGAAATTTATAAAATATCTAACCTAAAATACCAAGAGGTGCAAGATCTTGTCCAAACAATAATGTTTTTACCAATTAAAGTTACAAATATTAAACAAAAATCTATGAAATCACCTAATGCTATTGATTCACAAGAGGTGTTTCTTGATCCTCTTGCACTAGAGATATCTTTGCACCTTTTACCAATTCATTTTGTTTCCCCTAAGTTCACATTTTATGATGGTAAGGGTGATTTTGAATAAAATATTTGATCTTTTAATGCATCATGCCTTGATTATACCTCTAATGATAAAATTTTGACCAAATTATTTCCACAAAGATTAAAAGACTATGATTTAATGTTGTTTTATGATTTACCAACCAAATTAGTAAACACATTCAAACCCCTTACAAATAAATTTTTGGCACACTTCTATATTAATATTACTAAAAAGGTTTCCTATGCCCAAATTGTAAAAATTAAATAAGGAACCAATGAACCAATTAAAGAATTTGTCTTGAGGTACAAGACAATGTTATCTAAAATGAACAATCTTATGGTAGATAAAGAGATTAAAGACATATTTAATAAAATTTTCATTGATAATTTACATGGGTCTATTGTTTAAAAAAAAAAATCTTTCAATGGCTTAAGCCACATTGTTCGTGATTGTGAAATTAAACTTATCTCATTGAAAAAACTTAAGTATGTATTAAACACACCTATTGCATAAGCATCCAATACCAAGTTTACTATCAAAACAAGTTATAAGGTCAAACCTCCTGAGCCTAAAAGGAAATAACCACCATAGTTAATATAGTATCATAATAACCTAATCTTTTTATGTTATCCAGTGTACCATGGAGATAGTTTACATGCTTACCCGAGCCTCTCACTTCATTAATCTTATGGATTGTAGATTTTCACCTCATATATCTCCCTCATCCTGTAGAGTTTTATATGAGTAGACATTTAACTAAAGGGTATGATGTAAATGTTTATTGTGACTATAACTAAGGCCTTGGGTATTTTATGAACATATCTTTTACCTTGAAGCATAAGATATAAGACCTCATCAATGATCAAAAGGTTACATTTAATGGTCTTCCAAAGGAATTAGGTTCATAACTTGGTGACCACCACAAGTATTAAATATTTAATAATCCTTTTCAAGACCATTGTAAGAAATATTTGGAAGTGTAAATGGCATATAATGCACATCCTCATCCATCACATTATAGGCATCCATTAAATGGGATTATTGGTACTTATACATGGAATACACCTCCTAAGGTTTATATACCCTCTATTCTTTTGATGATAATTAGATTATGGATAATGAATCTGATCTTCATTATATATTCATTCGATCATAACTTAACCACCAGCTTATACACAATGTTATGATTAATAGGTGTAAGTGATAATGTTTATACAATGACATTACTTATGTATTTGGGCTATACAAATCATGATTTACATCCTTCAACTAGATCAATTAAATCATTTAATGGGACCTCAAAATAGGTTGTTGGTGAGATTGACTTACCTTTACATGTGGGTCCCACACATGTGGTTACTAACTTCTTAGTTATAGCTTCCATGGGTATGTTTCATATGTTATGACCTTGGACACATATGCTTTAAGTAGTGCTTTCTATAATGCATAGGTGTGTTAAATACATTCATTGTAATATCCCCAATAGGATTATAATACTTAAATTTGGATTTTACCTTAATCCTATTTATTGGAAACTATGTTATTGATATTTTCACTAAAATTTTATGAACTTATAAAAATAAATCAAATTTAATAAATTTATGATTTCGAATACTAAATTATTGATTTATGTCTTAGACAAATATTTCAAATAAGAATAGTCAAATATTTAAAGTGAAGCACAAGTGTAACTCCTGAATGAATTTACCCACTAGGGCTCAAGGGTTTTTATCCTTGGGTCTAATTGTAAATGATGGTTTTCATACTCAAGTCTATTTTTAGAACTACTTCTCAGCTTGGTGTATTTATTGAATAAAATATTATTTTTTCCAATCTACCCTTCCTCCACCATCTTTTCTTTGTAAATACCCTTCTAATGTCTTTTCCGAAGGAAGGCGATGTCCCAAAGGGTGGCATCCCTTAGTGTTTAGGTGGGTTGGCCTACCTATGTAAGTTTTATTTTTTATTAAATGTGGCACTCCCCTCAATAGGGGTGATTCTAATTATTATGCCCTCTTTAATGGTTTTTACCTTATCTTATGCTTGGAAAGGGATATTACAGTCCTCCCTTACCAAAATTACTTTTCCTTGAGAAATTGTAAGCTATCATGTCCATGTACCATGTCCAAGAGATAAAATATGATTTAGCTATCCCAAATCCTTGATCCAGTCCCTCTCAAGTGAGAGATCTCTTGCCAACACAAACTCAAGATTTTGATGTACTTTAGTTGATCTAAAATTCTTACATCGATCTTCATATAATGAACTTTCAAGGGTCCATTCTTGTTGTCTCAATCATATATATTATTTTACCTTTATCTTTCCTTCTTAAATTTATCTATCTGATGCATGCACAAAATCCTTTCATCATCTACTTGCTTCATGTATTTGGTTGTTCTAAAATTTCCATCAAGATGAACATCAATAAAATCATCTATAAATTTTGCTTTAACCACCAAATTCTCTTCACAATCTTACACCTCATATTTTTCTTCATTCTTTGGTTCATTTTCCATGATTTATTTTTCATTCTTTAGATATTCTATTGCATCTAATAAGTTTCATGGTTCTTCATCTAGAAACATATATTTGTGCCCCTCAATTGTCACAAATAGTTTTAGTTTCTCTAAACATTGAGCAACAATACTTTTAGCTAGTGTATGGGAAAGGAACTATAGTTTCCAGAATTCCATATGAACATCTAATTGAACTAAATAAGTTTATACATTGTTAATTAGTTATCAAAATTACTAATGTTAATCTTGCACAAAAGGGTAAGAAATAGGCAATCCCATTTATATACTGACCTATACTTAAGATACCATTGCATCAAAGATCCACAATGGGTTCCACAAAATCTTCACCTACTACACACCATATGCATATATGTAGAGCACCTAAACATGTTCCCATTACTTTTATCCCAAAAGAAACCAAAGAGAATTCAATGATTGGTTCCATGAGCTCCTAATCCTATTACTTCTTTATGGCCATAGAGTCATATTTTACATACACAAAACATTACATATTCTAATGTAATAGACATCACACCTATACATTTTCCTTGGCAGTACCACTAGTTTTTTGCACTAGGTTCCCAATGGGGAGATACATATAAACATCCATTGTATGAGGTCATAGGATAATATTTTTTTCACATATTCCAAAAATACCAAAAAAAAGTTAAAAAAATCAAAACTTTAAAAATATATTCAATATTTACATGCTTTATTATCTCATTGGCATATATCTTGTTGGTTTCATATTAGCAGATGGCATATCATTTATTTATATACACATATGTGTTTCACTCATCTTTTGAGTCTGATTCAAGCATACACACATACATGATTTATGCACTTAAAAATGTTGGGCCTTCACTTTACTCATGTCAGGGCATCTACTTATTTGATCATGATACATCTAGGTTATATCATTATACGATCACTTTACATTATCATATTTGAAATTATACACTTACACATGACTTTATCCATGATTATATATTTTTAAATGTACTTGATATGTTATGTACTTAACATCTTTTGCTAACACATATATCTAGGGATTAGTATGATGGAAAGGATGAAAAAAAAAGCATTCCATGTTAGAGTTTGTATTTCATGTGTT
Organism: Torreya grandis; assembly: GCA_037957365.1. Taxonomy (NCBI): domain Eukaryota; kingdom Viridiplantae; phylum Streptophyta; class Pinopsida; order Cupressales; family Taxaceae; genus Torreya; species Torreya grandis. Next base: position 1,877,784 of record JARHVA010000310.1, read on the forward strand.
TTCTCATGTTTTCTAGTGTATTTGATAAATATTTTATCTTTTAGTGAGTTTTTCCTATGTGAGGCTTTATACTACATTGGCTAATTTAGCTAGTTCTATGTTTTGCCTTTATTATATATGCAAGTGCCTTCATTTGTACTAACATGATTTTAATATGTTTCATTTCTTAATATATATGATCTTCCTTATTTTATATTTCATATTTGCATCTTCCTTATGATGTTTTATTTCCAACACTTTGGATTCTAGGGTTGGAATTCCTTTACCATTCCTAACATAGTACTAGAGATCTAAAGAAGTTGAAACCATCCATTAACTTGTAATTCAAATAATTTTATTCCACTTCAATCTTATCAATACTTCTTCCCTTATCACAGAGATGAATCATAGAAGAGATGTGAATGTGAAGATCTTTGTGCCTTTTGGTGCCTCTTTTTAGAATTTTTAAATATTTTGAAGCTTTTCATTATTTTGAGGAAGTGAAAGAGAAGAAGTTTGGCATATCAGATTTGAGAGAGGCTAGGCATTGGATTTATCTCCTTTTTACTTTAGATATGAGCTTAGCACCTTTTTATATTCTAAGATCTATTTTATTGCATATGTCTTAAGATAAAAGATAAAGAGTAGTATTTTTACTTTCTCATTATTGACATTGAAGTGATTTTGATGTATTTTTTATGGTAAACTTCTTTAGATTTTTCAAATCTGCATTTACCTGAGTGTAATATGCATTGAAATACTTCTTTATAGGCAGGGGTTGAATTGAAAGTGCAGCCAAGGTGTCTTAAATATGGCTAGATGTCCTTTCGAGCCTAGCATATTTTTTTGTTTATTATTTTAGATCTTGGCACTGGAAAAGGGAAAGAAAAGTGTTAAAGTTTGCTTGATAGAGATTTATTGTGTTATTCTTAGCATCCTTTCTAAGGAATTTTAGTTTTGGCATTCTCTTTTCAAGATCTTCTCTGTGAAAGAGGCATTTTATTTTTATATATGATGTGATCTGCACAACAAAAGCATTGGAATATCTTCTTCTTGGTTGGGCATATTTTTTGGCAAGGTGTTGAAGTTGCAAGAATTTTGGAATGGCACACAATATAAGTCTTTTACCTTGGCATCATCATTTTCTATTTTTACATTTAAAAATGCAAATAAAAGTTATTAAAATTGTTTTATCTTAAATTTGGCAAGGCGTGGAGGTAAATCACTCTTTTTTTTTAAAGATATATGCATTAGAGTTTTTAAGATCTACATTTGATTTTTTCTTCATTAAAAATATGACTAGAGGCTATGTTCTATCTGAAAAATCCTACATTCCATTCCTTGCACTACATATAAGATCTTTGGCTATGTGGGAAGGTGTGGTGCTACTACATGAAAAGGTGTGGTGTTGTTGATGTGTATCAGATCTATGGATAAGTAACAAATTTTTATCCTTCCTTGGCTTCATCTTTATGTTTTTGATAACTATATTATAGTTTTTATATCCTCTTAACATAGCTATCCATCCATTATTTCTTTTCACAATTTGTATTAATCTAAGAGGAAGTCTAGATCGTTTACATGCATATAAGGGTCACCCAGATGGTTATTTTTCACTCTTGTTGGCATTTTTAAGTCTGTGGAAAAATTATAGTTTCAACAAGTGGTTATATGACTATGTTTTTTTTTTTTCATTTTGGTCACCAAAACTAGTTTGTAGTGTTTTTCAAATGTTTTGACCCATTTTTATGGGAAATCATAACACTTGTATCTTTTGAACCATAACTCAGATTTGAGTTCTATGTTTTTCAAAAGGGATTTTTTTTTATTATCTATCCATTAGTGTAATTAAATTATAAAAATACACTATTTTATAAAGTGCCAAAATTGTGGGGGGGGGGGGGTATTATAATACAATATTTTGGGGGGTTATCTTGATGTTGATTTTGTGTACCCTTTGTATTCTTTTTTCTATTGGTGATTAGTTAGAATGGATTCTACTTCTGGTGTTGACCATTTTGAAGCTTTGACTACACATAATTACCACACATAGAGACCATGAATGGAAACAAGCATAAAGCACAAATTATTATTGTCCCTAATAAATGAAACATAGCCATTATTTACATGAGAATTTGGAAATTTTTGGCATCAGTATAAGTTTGAAAAATGTATGGGATTAATTGGGGGATATGTGAGTGATAGTTTATTATTTCATTTTTATGGGTGTGATTCTCTATTTAAAATGTGGACTAAGTTAAAAAGGTTGTTTGGGAAATTAGATCATTTAAGAGCAATGTATCTTGAAGTGGAGTTTACTTCACTAAATGTAGATGACTTTGCTTCAATTATAGATTACCTAACAAAGTTTAAGGATTTGTTGACACAATTGAAGGGGAGTGGATGAGATAAAAATGATGAAGATTATGTATAATTAATACTGTCTAAGTTGAGTTAACCATTTCAAATCTTTGATTTTATCTTTTTTTTAGTATGGATGCATTAGGTACTGCATTTAAAATTTTAGATTTAGATTTATTTTGTTAGAGACTCACTAGAGAAGAATCCAAATTGTCTCACTTTGAGTCTTTCACCTCTCAAAAAGCATCAGTGGTCTCACATCCTAAGTATAATGGAAAATATAAGGGTAATAAGAAAAACACTCCACCTCAAAATACACCTAATCCCACCAACACTTCTACATCTAAACCTAAACCATCTCCCAAATCCAAGAATAAGTCTAACCTATCTTGTTCTTATTGTAGGGGGACTAGCCATGAAATGTTTAGGTGTTTCAAGAGAATACAAGCCTTAGAGGATGTCATTAGGAAGCACAATATATCTATCTCCACTCCTCCATCTCATGAGCATGGGAAAGCACTTAATGTTTTTAGGAAATCTTAGTTACCTATTTCATACAATTGGGTTCTAGATTTTAGTGCTTCATACCATATGACTTCTACTAATGAGTCCTTTGTATCTCTTAGACTGATTTCCACTTTCAACTTTGAGGTTGGAGATTATTCCTTCATTTTTATTAAGGGGAAGGGTGACATAAAGCTATATGGTGGTCACGTCAATGATGTATTATATGTTTCAGACATCACCACCAATCTACTTTTAGTGTATCAGATTTTCCATTCTATTCAAGGTAAGACAATGACTTTCACACCACATGGTGTTGAAGTTTGAGTTTTGTTATAGACACAAACACTTATTTCATAGGGTGTTATTTATCATAGTTCTCAACTTTATTATTTTGAGGGTTTTGATGATATTCCTCCTTTAGGGACGTGTTTAGTTTCTCATGCAAATTTTGAGTTAACTTTAGCATGAGAGATTTAAACACCTCAACTATAGATATTTGAAGCAGTTGAGCACTCATAGTATGGTATAGGGTCTTCCTATAGTTTTATGTCTTGATGGAGTGTTCCCTAATTATGAATTGGGTAAACAACATTATGATCCATTTTATAAGGGCATGTTAATGAGATCTTATTCACCACTTGAGCTTATGCATAGTGATTTGATGGTCTTTCCTACTCTTTGTTTTAATAGAGCTAAGTATGCACTTACCTTTGTTGATAATTTATCAAGGTATACTTGTAATTATTTTCTCAAGTACAAGAGTGATTTCTTTACTCACTTAAAAGTATTTAAGGCTTTAGTCAAGAAATAGTCATCAAGTTTCATCTATAAGTTTCATATAAATAATAGGGGGAGTACTTTAGTCGAGAGTTCATTTATTTTTTAGCAACCCATGGTATTGTTCACCAGTACTTTGTTGCACATAATCCACAATAGAATGTCTTGGTAGAGAGGAAGAACTAGACTTTAAAGGATATAGATAACTACATTATGCATTCATGTTATTTAGCTCCCATTTATTGGGTAGAGGTAGTTAATTATGCAAAACTACATTCAAAATTGCACACTGCATTAAGTGCTTGACCATATGACTCCAAATGAGGCTTGGTCTAGAACTAAGACTGATGTCTCATATTTTTGACTCTTTGGGAGCCTTGATTGGATCTTTATACCAAAGAATAAAAGGAAAATATTGGACAAGAATAACAAACATTTGATTTTTGTAGGGTATTGTGAAGACATGAGATCTTATCATCTCTTATATCCTAATACTCATGATCTTCATTTTATAACTCATGTGAAGGTTGATGAGCATTTCACATCTCATGATTCTTCATCTTCTTCCATGCCTACTTCTTTCCATGATTCACCTCCATTCAAGGATTCATTCTTTAAGGAGCTAGTTTAGGAGATTCCTGAAGAGGTCATAGAGGATGAGGATCTTGTTCATACTGATGTTGCCACTATGCCTAGGTGGGAATGTACTAAATATTTTAAGGCAACACCATTCATACAAGATCTTCCACCTACTTAACATTATCATGCACATTATACATGTACTAGAATTTTGTGTCAAGCATTCTCTGTGGATCCACACTCTTTTTCATAGGCTCATGGGATACAAGAGTGGGATGATACAATGTAAGATGATTATTCTTCATTGATGAAAAATCACACTTTAGATTTGGTCAATATTTTTAAGGAAAGAAATTTGGTCAAGTGAAAATGGATTTACCATACCAAGTATGTAGCTAATATGTCCATTGATAAGTATAAGGCACGTCTTGTTGCAAAGGGATTCTCACAAGTTGAAGGTATTGACTACTCTAAGACTTTTTTGCCCATTACCAAGATAGATTTTTTTCACATTGTAATTTCTCTTATTTCATCATAAGATTGGCTACAATATCATATGGATGTTAAGAGTGCTTTATTGTATGTATAATTACATGAGGAAATCTATATGGAGCATCCTCTTGGGTTTGGTCATGATTATTCTCTTATTTGTCAACTTAGGAGGTCTCTTGATGGTCTCAAACAATCCCCTTAGGATTGGTATGAGAAGATGGATTCATTTATTCTCGCCACTAGATTTGTTCATTGTCACTCTAATCCCATAATGTATATGCAATGTATTGGGGAGGACATTATTATTCTAGTCTTGTATGTTGATGATCTACTTCTCATAGGCAACTCCTCATCTCATATTTAGACTATTTATCAAGCACTTTCATCATAGTTTAACATGGGATCTATTTAAGTCAAAAAAAAGTACACACTTGATCTACTTCAATGTTTTATCATGGATGATTAAAAACCAAGTCCTCCTTTTCATTTCAAACCATAAAGATATCAAGTGTTAACAAAAAACATCAAAAAGAGAATCTAAAAACTTAGAATTGAAAATAAATATGTAAAAATAAGATGAATGTCATATAATATCTCCAAAACTTCATTTATTTAAAATAAAAGTGCCTTACATAAATAGGTAAGGAAGATCAATCATAGTCTTAAGACCAAGCTAAGAGATAACATAGGTATAAAAACCCACTATACCTAAAATAGAGAAATATTAATATCCACACCTAAGTGGGTGGAAAAAATAATGCTTAACTAAGTAAAACACCTATGAAACATGAGCTTAGGTAAATAAACTACTCTAACACCCCCTTCAAGTAAATCTAGGGGCTAAAAATAGCCAAACATAAAGTGGCATACCAATAGTATGAGTCCCCAAAATAAGGCCTGATCAAGTACTCATGTAAAATATATCCATGAATAAATGAAGAAGGAAGATGTCCTCATGACCACCCCTAAATATAAATTTTAAAATCCCAAGCATGGTTCATGACTCAAGGTAATGAGGTGATGTAAAAGGTTTCATAAATATGTTGATAAACTACTACTAAGTTAGAATATACTCTAAGCAAAGAACTCCATCATGAATGTGTTAATGATTGAAGTGCATGTAAATCTCAATATGTGTGGTTTTTTGGTGCTTAATAAGGTAGTGATAAATGTAAATTACACTTTTTTTGTCACACCAAATTAAAACAGGTAAATCCTACATGAATCTAAATTCTATAAATAACCAAGAAATCCAAAGATCCATTTGGCTTATTATGACTAATGCCCTATACTCTACCTCTATTTATGAAAGTGTAATAGCCTGATACTTAATTCAAGACCAAGAACTAGATAGTAACTGAGACAAAAAAAGAGATAAAAGTGGAATGTATGTCATCAATAGAACCTACCCAATTTTAGTAATTATAGCCAACTAAGTATAACCTTTGGCATGTTGTAATCCAAAGTGGGAAGTGCTCTGTTGATATCATACAATCCTTTTGATAGTTGGTTAGTGACTATAATGGTGAGCATGTGAAGACTGAGATATAAGGCCAATTGCAATTGAAATATTGGTGCAAGTATGGGTTGAGTAAATGAGAATTCTAATTAACCACCTATTAAATGTAAGATCAAAAAGAGTAGCGCAAGTAGAAATTAGATTGATCCTAAACTAGAAAGGATAGGGACTTAGATTATAATCACCCATGCCAAAATGTTGAAGAATATCAGGGGTGTACTTATGATAACTCAAATGATACCCTAAATCTAATTGAGAAATATATAAAAAAGGAAAATGTGTAAAAGATAAAGATGTATCATATCAAACTACATTGAAAGAGCTTATAAAATAGCTTGAATCTAAGAAGATTTGCTTATAAGAATTAGATCATAAATATACAAAACTAGTATAACAATATCCTCTCCAACATACTTGATATATATAGTAGGATATGAGTGGTAGAAAATAAATCCAATAGACATTAGAAAAGAATCAATCTTCTCATACCAGTATCGAGGAGCCTATTTGAGACCATAGATAGACCTTCATAATAGAAAAATGAGAGAAAAATCATAAACAAACCCCTTGAGTTGTGTAGACATTGAATTCCTAACACTATTGTGTTGAAATTCTCAATCATACTTAATTTTTTTGAAAATGCACAATGTAGGCCAAAATCACTTAAACGTGCTTTATGGTTTGAGCTTGTCATATACAAGTTCTAATTTAAGTTAATGTATCCCTAAATAAGGAAATTTATTTTATGTCATTACTAACTTTTATCAAATCATTTTGATTCAAAATGACAAAAATGTAATTTGAGCCTTTAGATCACTCTTTTCTTCTAGTTTAGAATAACATGACATGTGCATATGTTATTTTTTGTCAAAAACGTCCTAAATGGGATACCAGTCTATACACAGCTTGTTAACGTTGGAGATTGCACCCTTGGCAGGAGGCCAAGCTCCTACCTTCTCCTCACAACTATGGAAACTCCCTTCTCACCAGTGGGACTGGTGAAGCTGGAGGGGAGAGTCTCTAGATAAGGGCTAGCTCCCTTTGATGCATCATGTTTATTCTAGGAAGTGAAAATACAGACATATATAGATATATAAATTGGGGGGGATGAAAAGGGAGAAAGATTGCAGGAATACAAACTACTCCAAGGAGGTGATACACCAAAATGAAATGACCTTCTCACATCCACACTTAAAACCAGACAAATACATACATACGCTTTAGTCTTGGTAGAAAGACTAGGCTATAAGAAAATGGCAGGAAGGCTCTCATGGAAACACAAAAAAATAGAGACTTCACCAAGGTGCTGTAAAATGCACACTGTAAGTAATCTCCTCTATTTTGAACTTCTCAAATACTACTCTCCTCCTGTCAGCTACAAAATGGTGCCTTGTAGATAACTGGTGTGTTGGTGTTGAACTTGTGAGAGCATCAAAAGACAATGACTAAACACAAATTAACACTCAGGACATACACATAATATCTATCCAAGAAGAGGTAAAAATTGCGTTTATAGATTCAGGTGGAAATTTTAGCAAGACTACGCCTTGTAAAAATGTGGAAGATGTTTTTACAAATGACAAGTTCACAATATATATGAGAAGCAAGGAGGCCCATTTAGCGCTCCTTGTTTACAAGTGGCCTATCACATCCCTTCATTTGGAAGAGCAAGTCACTTAAAACATTTATGACCTACCCTTTTGTATGTTTGAAATCTATTTTTTCAAGGTTAATACATGGTTTGTCTATCCATTAAATGTAAAATGGAGAAACTGGTTGTATTACTAGTTGTTTGTGTTCTCTCATGATCAATTCACAAGAACTATTTCACCTACTAGAGTCACTTCTCAAATTGGCACCACTTGGACTAATTGCTTGCTCGTTCCATGCTTGTCTCCTTGTATTTTCTCAATTTAGTCTCTTCTGGCTCCTTCGGCCCTTGGGGGTGAACATTCTGGTGGGTCACTACATTTTGGGCCCTTGGTTAGCGCTCTCTCAGTTGAAAACAAATGGCCATTTTGTTTCATGAAATTTGACGTTCATGTGGCTGTCATGTTTTGAAAACCAATGGCTAACTTGCTCTATTAAACTTGACATCCTTCAGGACGTCCATTAGGCCCTTCACTGGCTTTTGGTGGCATCCTTACCTTTGCCTTTTTTCTTATCACCTTCTTGAAGGGATGGTGACCCTTCAACTCTTGAAAGTGCCCTTCGCCCTTGGCCGAGAGTCCCCTGCAAGGGCACCTGCCCTTCGGGGTCCTTTGACGGGTCCTTTGCATCTCTGGATTGCCCCCTGGGCTCCCGCAGACAATTTTCCCAAGTCGCTTTTGCCTCTGTGTATTTTCCATAGACTTTTGTCCATAGAATTTTTCTCACAAACAAAAAGTTTGTGGAAATTCTCTTGGCTCTTTTCTTTAGCTTTGTAGTGCACCTGAATTCCTTCAAACTTTTTATCCGTAAGAATTCCTTCAAACAAAAAGTCTGAAGGAATTCAGGACTGAAGCAACTTTAAACTTAAACAAAATTGGACTTACCCAATTTTTTCATTAAAGCATTGAAGCATCTGCCCTTTGACCAAGTGGAGAACCAATGAACTAGGCATGGAACCAAAGCTAAACTGGGCCTGTTCGAACCTTGAAGATGAACCAAGTGCCGAAGAACCAAAAGGCCAAACCAAAGTACTGAACCAACCAAAGAACCATGGCAATGAACTTATGCAACCTGAACTGACTGGCTTCGAATAGCAAGGGAAGAAGATGACTGAAATTTTCCTTGTGGGAAAATTGGTCAACAGATTGGCGACTCATAAGGGAAGCATGCATGCTATGCTTAGAATCCAGTTATCTTGCAGTCCATTGGGCACAGAGTTAGATGGTAACTTTTAAAACTAGAAATAAATTTGATAAAACTATAACCAGTCACACAGATCTACCTCCAAGGAAATGAAAGCATGCAAGACTAAGAAAACTACTACTTATGCAACAATACTTAGGAAAAACAGGGAAAGAAAACAAAAGAAAGTATATACAGCTGAAAAGAGACTCAGTGGCAATGCTTCAAATGTATCCCATTAACTTGGATACATAGTTATTCACCATCCAACCTGGAGAGTTAGAAAGCATTATACTGCTTGCACTGAGTGATTATGTATGGGTCACTCCATAGGGCATCAAATTTTGCATGCTTTCTAAGCTTAGCTCAATCTTCATCCCATTTCAAGATAATTTCTCCTTTAAAGAAATCTTTTGACACAAATTTCTTGTCGAAGTGTCTTTTTACTTGTTGTTGGCGACTGGTCATAGAAGCCATAGCCTAGTCCCTTACCTCTTGGAGCTCCATTAGCTCACACAGCCTAACCTCCATGCTACTTCCTTCTTCAAATTGCACCTAATGAGTGAGGTCTAGTACTGGCAATTCAAGTGAGATGGGAAGCCTAGCTTCCCTTCCATATATGAGTGTATATGGAGAATTTTTGATTGCTCTCTTTAGAGTGATTTGATCGGCCCACAGAGCTGTCTTTAGCTTGGCATGCCAAGTCCTCTGATTTTCTTCCATGGCCCTCTTTATGATTCTGATCAAATTTTTGTTGGTGGACTTGGCCAGCCCATTCCCCTGTGGGTAGTAATTGGATGAAGTGCTGAGGTATATACCATACCTTAGCACCCATTCACTTATTTTGGTTCCCAAAAAAGCCAAGGCATTATTTGAGATTATGGTGGCTGGGACCCCAAATCTTGTTACCAGGTCCTCATAGAAATCCAAGACCGCGCTTTCATTTACCTCTTTTAGAGCAATAGCCTCCACCCACCTTGTGAAATAGTCCGTAGTAGTCAAGACCCACTTGTGTCCAGCATTGGAGGGAGGATTGATCATCCATATGAAATCCAAGCCCCACTGCATGAATGGTTGTTCCACCTAAATGGGTTATAGAGGCATGACAACCAACTGTTGTTTTCCATCAAAAAGTGCACACTTTTGGCACTTTCTTACCCAGGTATGGGTGTCCTTGAAAAGAGTAGGCTAGAAATAGCCAGCTCTCATTATCTTTGCTGCAGTAGCTTTAGGAGCAAAATGACCGCTTGCTGGCCCATCATGGAACTCAGCCAGTACCTTATCAGCCTAGTTTGGGTTAATGCATCTTAGAAGGACCCCAGAGAAATCCTTCCTAAACAATACTTCATCAACCAAAACATAAGGGAGAGACTGGAGCTTAAAGTACCTTCTTTTAGTCATATCAAGACCATGTGGGCACTCACCAGTGAGAAAGAAATGCTTTAGGTTCAATGTCCAATCCTTTATGATAGTTGGTTCCTCTACAATGGCTGCATCATGAATTACTAAGATGTCTTCAATTTTCTACTTGAAGTCTATAGCTAGCTATTCATAGAGGCCTCTTCCCCTCACCATCTTGGTGATCTTGATGTCTGCATCATACTCCATCACTTTGGTGATCCACCCCACCCTTTTTTCATTTAAGTCATGATTGGTCAATGTTAGGTTGTGGAGCTAAAAGCTTCACTAATGCAAACATGGAGGAGGTTGCTGAGTTATAGAGAAACTGATGTCAGTAATGCAATCGACATCGATCATCTTCAGTGTTCACAGTAATTGACATTAGTTATGGGTCGGCTGACATTGGTTAGAAAGGCATCGACGTTGATAGCCTGTGTGTGCATGCATTTGCATGCGCTTCCAAAACTATTCTTATTTTAGACGGACATTTTGTTTACATGTAAAAGACTAATTTTAGTCTTGAGTCTGCATTTCTAATTATTATAATTGGAAGTCTAATTATTGTTTGCATGGGATCTATATAATAGACCCATGGGGATGTATTGTAATCAAGGACAAGGAAGAGATCCTTTTGATTGTAAGATCTAGGTTTACAGGTGTGCAAAACTAGGTTGATCTATGGTATAGCAAGATCAAGGGAGATCTACATGGTAAGTAAGATCATTTGATTTGTAGGTTGTTTCAAGATCAAGGGAGATCTACTTGGAGTACTTTGAGTACTTGTTTGACTGGCAATATTGTTACTGACTGGTGGAGGGTACAACTATGTGTTTGAGTTGTGGTTGTAATTGGTTGTGAGAGAAAGAACTCTTGAGGGAAGATTATTGGTATACCCAAGAGGTGTTGGAAGAGTGTAATATATTTATTATATTTCCTTCTGGATGAGTTGAATATAATTATATGTATTATCTCTCATATTCTGTGCTATTTTTGATTTCTAGTTACTTATTATTCTGGTTAAATTTCATGTTTAGTTGCTTATACAAAGGTAATCAATTGTGCTCTTAATCCTAACAATTGGTGTCAGAGCTTTGTGAGCCTAGGTCTTATCAAGTGGTATCAGATCCAGGTTCACCAAGTGATACCACTATCAAGTGGTATCAGAGCGAGGTTGCAGGTTCTCAAAGCGAGGTTCACTAACACCTTGGTTTCAGAGTGTGTTAAGTGTTTGTTGATTATAGGTCACTCTCAGGGGTTTCTGATTGAGTGGGAGTATAACAATGGCAGAAAAAAGTACACTAAGAATGGAGGAATTCAATGGCAAGAATTCTCAATTATGGAATTATGGAAAGAAAGAGCAGGTAAAGAAAGATTGTTGGTTGGTAGAAGATCAGCATGAAAGAAATAAAGAAGCATATGTTGCAGGTATTGTTGCATGGGTTTCTCTTATATGTTCCTTGGATAAAGTAGAATCTTGGTTTATAGATTTTTTTGCCTCTTTCCATGTAATCCCAAATAGATTATTTTTTCATGTTAATGTCCTTCGAGACTTTGGAAAGATTTATTTAGGGGTTGGTGAGCCTTGTCAAATTGTTGGCAAAGGGGAAGTGTGGCTGAAATTGTAGACAGCCAACACATGGGTGTTGAAGGATGTCATGCAGGTCCCATTCCTAAATAGGAGTCTAATTTCTATAGGAAAGTTGGGTGATGAGAGGTACACAATAACTCTCACAGCGGATGCACTTGAATTAGCATGTGGTAAGAAATTAGGTATTCTTTATCTATCTACTTGTATTACTGATTCTCCTTCTATTGCAAAGATGTGGCTTTGTAGGCTTGGTCACATGAGTAAGAAAGGGATGCATGTTCTTAAGAGGAAGTCTAATGTCTTTGACAAACTTAAGAACTAGAAATCCTTGGTGTTCATGGAGGAGATGATGGACAGTGATCAGCTAGGGAGGATGAATAAAACTGAGCAAGGCAGTTTGGACAGGGTTATGATCCAAGGTAAGCTTGCGGGTAAAAAGTCATCACTCACAGGAAAACATAGTTACTAATTCAATCAGATGGAACTGACATCGATTAGGCATGTACCGATGTTGGTCATGTGTAGACTAGAGTCAGTGGTGTCAAGCAGGTGGAGACCGATGTCAGTCATGGCATCGATGTCGGTGACCAGGTAGACACTGACGTTGGTAAGGGAACTGGCATTGGTGATCAGGTGGGATCGACATCGGTCAGATATAAACCAGGGTCGACCAAAAAATGGATTTTGGGTGGATAGCAAGCTATTAAGGAGTCTCAAATGCCCATGAGGAGGATTGAAAGGTTAAGTAAACCTTAAATTTATTATTCCCCTTCTTTAGACTACTTGTTGCTCACTGATGGTCAAGAACTAGGAAGTTTTAAAGAAGCAAAGCAGGTAGAATCTAGGAAATAATGGGAGCATGGCATGAATGAGGAAGTTGATTCATTGGATGAGAACCAAATGGGAGATTTGGTAGAGTTTCCAGATGAAAAGAAAGCATTGAAAGATGAACGGATTCCTAGGTTAAAGAAGAGAGAGAATGGACACGTGAGACAGAAGGCCAAGGTATATGGTCTTGAGCAGGCTGCAAGACAATGGAGGTTTGACAGGTGTATGACAAAGCATGGATTTAGTCAATGTCAATGTAACTATTGTGTTTCCTTTACTAGGTTGGATAATATTAGCTACATTATCTTGTTACTGTATGTAGTGTGTATGCTTGTTATAGGGTTACACATGCAGGGAGTTGCTGAGCTAAAGGTTAAGTTAGTTCAGAGGTATGTCATGAAGAATTTGGGAGTAGCAAAATTCTTTGGCATGAGTATTTTTAGAGGTAGGGAAGATCACAGGTTAATGTTGTCTCAGGATGATTGTGTGAATAAGGTAGTGGCGAGGTTCGTTATGCAGGATGCATAACCGGTTAGCACACCTATGGATGGACAGTTCACAGAACAATGTCTCAATTCATATGATGAGGTTAAGTACATGTGTACTAAACCTAATGTTTCCCAAGTAGTGGGAGCTATTAGAAAGTTTTTGGCCAATCCAAGAAAGAAGCACTAGAAATTAGTTCAATGGATTCTTAGGTATCTAAGAGGGACTAGCAGCAGGTATACATGTGATGCAGGGTCAAGCACTTCTCTACATGGGTATGTAGATTCGGATGTGGTAGGGGACTTGGATGATAGGTGTAGCACCATAGGATGTGTGGTGGTTGGTCTTCAATATTTAACTTGAAGAGGGATACAAGCCATGAAACAAAATTAGATGATGTACAGGTATAGGTATAGATGCAGCTATTTATCTCCAAGTGGGAGATTGTTAGGTTGTGGAGCTAAAAGCTTCACTGATGCAAACATGGAGGAGGTTGCTGAGTTATATAGAAATTGACATTGATATCACAACTGACATTGGTCATCTTTAGTGTTTGTAGTAACCAACTTCGATTATGGGTTGGCTAACATCAGTCAGACAGGCACTGACGTCAGTAGCCTATGTGTGCATGCATTTGCATGTGCTTCCAGAATTGGTCTTATTTTAGATGGACAGTTTGTTTGCATGTAAAATACTAATTTTAGTCTTGAGTCTAAATTTCTAATTATTGTAATTAGAAGTCTAATTATTGTTTGCATGGGATTTATATAATAGACACATGGGGCTGTATTGTAATCAAGGACAAGGAAGAGATCCTTTCGATTGTAAGATCTAGGTTTGCAGGTGTGCAAAACTAGGTTGATCTGCGATATATCAAGATTAGGGGAGATCTACATGGTAAGTAAGATCATTTGATTTGCAGGTTGTTGCAAGATCAAGGGAGATCTACTTTTAGTACTTTGAGTACTTGTTTGACTAGCAGTATTCTTACTAACTGGTGGAGGGTGCAACTCTGTGTTTGAGTTGTGGTTGTAATTGGTTTTGAGAGAAATAAATCTTGAGGGAAGATTACTGGTATGCCCAAGAGGTGTTGGAAGAGTGTAATCTCTTTATTGTATTTCCTTCTAGATGAGTTGAATACAATTGTGTATTGTCTCTCATATTTTGTGTTATTTATGATTTTTAGTTACTTATTATTCTGGTTCAATTCCGTGTTTAGTTGCTTATACAAAGGTAATCAATTGTGCTCTTAATCCTGAAAATTGGTGTCAGAGATTTGTGAGCCTAGGTCTTATCAGTCAATAAATCCTTGACACCAAGATTTGGGACCATGAGGTGGATCATACTGTTAGACAACATATGCCTGAATTTCTTTAGGCTTCACACTACTGCCAAGACTTGCTTCTCCACATACATGTATCTGACTTCAAAATCCTCTAACCCTTGGATAAAAAATGCAAGTGGTTGCTCGAGGTCATCACCATTTGCTTGGGAAAGCATGGCAGAGATTACCTCTTCATTGCTAAAAGTGTAGAGGTTGAAGTCTTTGTTGAAGTCGGGGCTGATCAAAGTAGGAACCCAAATTATGGCCTGCTTGATGGCTTTAAAGCTGTCTTTCCTTTGAGTTTTCCACTTGAAATCTTCACCCTTCCTCAGTATATAGGTCAAGGGCTTGACTATCTCTACAAAATTAAGAATGAATCTCTGAATGAAATTTATCCTACCAAAGAAGCTCTATAGGCCTTTATTGTGCTTTGGTAGGGACATCTCCAGGATAGAGAAAACTCTCTCGAGGTCAATGGATAAGCCCTATTTAGACACAATGTGGACAAGGAGTTTCCCCTCATGAACAACAAACACACATTTCTTTGGATTAAGAGAGATGTTGAATTCCCTTCACCTTTCAAAAACCTGCCTGAGGTGTTTTATGTGTTGGCTCACTTCTTTGGAGAATACCATCACATCATTGAGGTATACTAGCACGTTGTTGTTTATCAAGCCTCCAAAAGCCATGTCCATGGCTCGCTAAAAGGTATCACCAGCATTAGATAGCCTAAATGGCATCTTTTTGTAGGCAAACATTCCCCATTTAGTAGTGAAGGCTATTTTGTGCTGATCACAGCCTTGCACTAGAATCTGATTATACCCTGAATAACCATCCAAGAGGGAGAAACACTTGCTACCTGTTACCTTATAAAGGATCTATTCCATGCTTGGGAGGGGATAATGATATTTTAAAGAGACTTTATTAAGGTCTCTGAAGTTGACACATAGCATGATTTCCCCATTTTTCTTTCTAATAGGAACAAGGTTGGCTAGCCATGAGGAATGTTTGATCAGAAATATAATTCTAGACTCAATCAATTTGGCCAGTTCCCTCTGCATGAGGGGCTCAATTATCAAATTGACAGGTCTCTACTTTTGCATGACTAGCTTGGTGCCTTCTTCTAATTCGATGGTGTGCTGGGTGAGTCTTGGGTCGAAGCCCTTTAAGTCACTATAATCCCATGTAAAAACATCTACAAATTCTTGACACAGTGAAATGAAAGCTCATCTTTCTTGAGTTGTGCAGACTTTTCCAAGTGCAAGCAGCTTATCCTTAAAGATCTCTACCCTTTCATAATTCTCCTCTTTGGTTGTGATGCATGCCTTGTCATTTCTCAATTGGTCATCTCCATTGAAGATTCTCTCAAGCGTGACTAGACCTTTAGGGAGCTTATTATTCTTTAATTGAACAATCTGATTACCATATTGCTGCTATAATTTTGCCTGATTCTATCTTGCAAACTCAGCTTCCTCTTGTAGGAAGAAAGCTATTTGCTGGTCACTTTCAAAAACTTGCCAATTTGCAATGTTGTCTGGGATAGAAGGCCGAACTACCACCTTCAAGTGGTGCGAACTACAGTCTCAACTTATTTCCTTGGAAACATTGAATTGAGCACCAATTGCTACTAGCCTGTCTGCCTATTTGTTTTCTTCTCTGGGAATGGAGATGATGTTTAAAGCAAGGAAATCTTCCACCAAGTCCCAGACCTTATGCTTGTAAGACTTTAGCAAGGAATTCTTGGTTAGATTCTAGCCTTTCACCTAATTTACAATCAGTTCGTTGTCTCCCAAAACTTACAACTCCTTGATTCCTCTTTTTCTTGCCCATTCTAGCACATGGATAAGGGATTCATATTCTACAACATTACTTGTGCAAGAGAATTAGAAATGGAAAGCTGAAAAATAACTTTCCTTTGAAGGGGAGACTAACATCACCCCACCACCAGCTCCTAGCTTACTTCTAGAACTGTCAAAATATAACTGCCATAAACCAAGGTCATCATGGCTAGCCTTCATTAAATTTGGCATGAAGGTGCCCTCTTCATGCACATAGTAGACTCCAAGGTCTGCCTCCTCAATGAACTTGTAAGGATCATGTTCGAAGTTATCTTTTCCCTACTCATCCAAGAGTAGGTTTGCAACTCCTTCAAGAGAAAAAGATGGAGATTGGTCTGTCTGGGACTCTTCTAGGTCGATAATGGTGTAACTAACATTTGCTACCTTGGGTGAGTATGGTTCTAGATGGTCTTTGTAGAGTGGCTCAGACTCAATTTTTACCTTGGTCCCATACTTGGTTCTAAAAACCAGATAGGACCAATTCACTGCTAGATAGCCACCTATCTTTGATGTGAAGTCCCTGGACAAGCAAATTGTGAAATGAGGAACATATACTACCACTATATCATGGGGGATTGAGAATTTTGGGCAAGCATGCAATGTCAAGCCTAAACCCTTCACAATCCCAACTATTTTTGTAGGTGTCCCATCTAGCTGTAGGATTCCTTTGTTCATCTCTTCATAATTCATTCCCATTTTGTCAGCTATGCACTTGGGCATCACTGAGGTGCTAGCCCCACTATAAATTATGTAGTTGTGTACCAAGAAATCCCCTATGACCAAGGATACATAGAAAGGGGGATATTCTTCTTCTTTATTTACTTGATCTAAAGTGGAAGGTTTCCCATTTGTCATCAAGACATTATCAGTGTTCGGTGGGATAGCTTGTCGATCCAACTCATGTAACTCCTTTTGTAGTGCATCCTTTTATCCTAGAAGAGAAAATGAATCCCATAAAGAGATGTTCATATGTAACCTCTTCATCTGGTCCACTATATTGACCTGAGGACTACCTCCTTTCAAGCTTTCCTTGGGGCTGATTCCAACCTGAGCTGTGGGCTGAGGGGCTAAGAATAGAAATGGCTATCTGAAGTTTGGGGCCTTCAAATTTGAGTGTGATGGAGAAGGTGCTAATGCCACTTAAGTGGTATCCTGGGCTTCTCCCATTTCCCTTCTCTTAAGTCTTGTTTTGGTTGTAACACAATTAGCCTGATTGTCTGTAGTACCCACATAATTCACTAAATAAAATTCCCCTTCTAGATGATTCATTAAGGTAGAATCAAGCTGGGCCTGATTGCTACTCGTGCTGGGTTGAGTTGGAGCCTCAAAAATCTAGGAATGAGTAGCTACCTAATTTCCTTCATTCTGGAAATAATTCATCATTTCATTTGTGTAAACAGCCCATTCTTGAAAATATCCCATGGTCGAATAACTTGGTTGCTCCTATACTAGATTGTTCTGAACTGGCACCATGACTTTAGATGATGAAGGGGGGCCTGAATTGTAATTTTGAAATGGCTTGGTCTGAGTGAGCTAACCCTGCCCTTGATTATATTTTTGGAAAGGGGGCATAGGGGCTTGACCATAATGCTGGTATCCCTAATTTGGTCTATTACTTTGAGCTTGCTACCTTTTGAGAGCTACAAGTTCATTTGACATGCTCTGCAACAAACTTTTAACCTCATGAAGTTTATTGGATGGAGTAGTAGCTGGTTTCTCTATGGTAGGTAGAGGGGCCAATGTGGGAGCAACAGTTTATATTGGGGGCAACATTTCTGGGAAAAGTGGCATGTGAGGCATAGGGGCTATTTTCCTAGCCTGTACTAAGCAGTTTTTAGCTACTATGGCTATGTCATAAGTAGCTAGAAATATATGCCCTCCCATTGATTGTATCATCACACCAATATTATTATTTAATGCTCTTAGATAATACAAGAAAGCATAGCTGGGAGTCAGCCTTACCAAGATGGGAATTCTATCCCAAGTCTTTTGAAATCATGTGTTGAAATCTTGCATATACTCGTGTGGAGCTCTCTTTATGGTCGTCATCTGCTCAGCCAGTGAGAGGCCATCACTTTTTTCCCCAAAATGATCTGTCAATTGAGTTCCTAATTTATTCTAAGAATGTATTGAATTTACAGGCAAGGACCCATACTAGTCAAGAGCCTTGCCTTTGAAAGACAGTGCTAGCAGTCCGATGGTGATATTTTATTTTGTTACATTGTGAATATTGTAGAGGTTGGCAATATTCCTAATGTGCTCAATGACTATAATGGGTCCCTCTCCATCAAAAGAAGGCACATTTTTTAAGGCTATTCATGGAATTGGATCACAATGTGGGAGATTCAAGGGGCTCTGACCATGAAAAGCTGCAAAGGGCAAAGCCATGGCTGGGATGGTCTGTAACTATGGCTGTGTTGCATATACATCCCTTACGATAGGTCTACGAGGATTGATTTTTGGATAAGGATGGGTCCTCTCAAATTGTAGTCTTTTTACAGAGTTCAAAGGCAACTCAATGAAATCGAAAGGAACCTCCTTTGAAGCAGACCTTGTGGTGACTTTAGGCATAGAAAGTTAAGAAATATTGGTGCAAGTATGGGTTGAGTAAATGAGAATTCTAATTAACCACCTATTAAATGTAAGATCAAAAAGAGTAGCGCAAGTGGAAATTAGATTGATCCTAAACTAGAAAGGATAGGGGCTTAGATTATAATCACCCATGCCAAAATGTTGAAGAAGATCAAGGGTGTACTTATGATAACTCAAATGATACCCTAAATCTAACTGAGAAATATATAAACCAAGGAAAATTTTCAAAAGATAAAGATATATCATATCAAACTACATTGAAAGAGCTTATTGAATAGCTTGAATCTAAGAAGATTTGCTTGTAAGAATCAAATCATAAATATACAAAACTAGTATAACAATATCCTCTCCAACATACTTGATATATATAGTAGGATATGAGTGGTAGAAAATAAATCCAATAGACATTAGAAAAGAATCAATCTTCTCATACCAGTATCGAGGAGCCTATTTGAGACCATAGATAGACCTTCATAATAGAAAAATGAGAGAAAAATCATAAACAAACCCCTTAGGTTGTGTAGACATTGAATTCCTAACACTATTGTGTTGAAATTCTCAATCATACTTAAAATTTGTGAAAATTCACAATGTAGGCCAAAATCACTTAAACGTGCTTTACGATTTGAGCTTGTCATATACAAGTTCTAATTTAAGCTAATGTATCCCTAAATAAGGAAATTTATTTTATGTCATTACTAACTTTTATCAAATCATTTTGATTCAAAATGACAAAAATGTAATTTGAGCCTTTAGATCACTCTTTTCTTCTAATTTAGAATAACATGACATGTGCATATGTTATTTTGTGTCAACAACATCCTAAATGGGATACCAGTCTATACACAGCTTGTTGATGTTGGAGACTGCACCCTTGGTAGGAGGCTGAGCTCCTGCCTTCTCCTTGTAACTATGGAAAATCCCCTCTCACCTGTGGGACTGGCGAAGCTAGAGGGGAGAGTCTCTAGATAAGCGCTAGCTCCCTTTGATGTATCATGTTTGTTCTAACAAGTGCAAATATAGACATATACAGATATATAAACTAGGGGGGATGAAAAGGGAGAAAGATTGTAGGAATAAAAACTACTCTAAGGAGGTGATACACAAAAATGAAATGACCTTCTCACATCCACACTTAAAACTAGACAAATGCATACATACGCTTTAGTCTTGGCAGAAGGACCAGGCTATAAGAAAATGGCAAGGAAGTTCTCATGAAAACACAAAAAAATAGAGACTTCACCAAGGTGCTATAAAATTCACACTGTAAGTAATCTCCTTTGTTATGAACTTCTCAAATACTGCTCTCCTCCTGTCAACTGCAAAATGGAACCTTGTAGATAACTGGTGTGTTGGTGTTGAACCTGTGAGAGCATCAAAAGACAATGACTAAAGACAAATTAACACTTAGGACATACACAAAATATCTATCCAAGAAGAGGTAAAAACTGTGTTTATAGATTCAGGTGGAAATTTTAGTAGGGCTGCGCCTTGTAAAAATGTGGAAGATGTTTTTTACAAATGACAAGTTTGCAATATATATGAGAAGCAAGGAGTCCCATTTGGTGCTCCTTGTTTACAAGTGGCCTATCACGTCCCTTCATTGGGAAGAGCAAGTTGCTCAAAACATTTATGAACTACCCTTTTGTCTGTTTAAAATCTATTTTTTCAAGGTCAATACACGGTTTGTCCATCTATTAAATGTAAAATGGAGAAAATGGTTGCATTGCTAGCTATTTGCATCCTCTCATGATCAATTCACAAGAAATATTTCACTTGCTAGAGTCACTTCTCAAATTGGTGCCACTTGGACTAACTGCTTGCTTGTTTCATGCTTGTCTCCTTGTCTTTTCTCAATTTTGTCTCTTGTGGCTCCTTCAGCCCTTGGGGGCGAACATTCTGGTGGGTCACTACATTCTGGGCCCTTGGTTAGCGCTCTCTCAGTTAAAAAGAAATAGCCATTTTGTTTCATGAAAGTTGACGTTCACATGGCTATCATGTTTTGAAAACCAATGGCTAACTTGCTATGTTAAACTTGACATCCTTTCGGGACATCCGCCGGGCCCTTCGCTAGCTTTTTGCGACATCCTTACCTTTGCCTTTTTTATTAGCACCTTCCTGAAGGGATGGTGACCCTTCAGCTCTTGAAAGTGCCCTTTGCCCTTGGCCGAGGTCCCCCACAAGGGCACCTACCCTTTAGGGTCCTTTGGCAGGTCCTTTACATCTTTAGACTGCCCTCGGGCTCCCATGGACAATTTTCCCAGGTCGCTTTTGCCTCTGTGTATTTTCCATGGACTTTTGTTCATAAACTTTTTCCCTCAGACAAAAAGTCCATGGAAATTCTCTCAGCTCTTTGCTTTAGCTTTGTAGTGTGTCCGAATTCCTTCAGACTTTTTTTCTGAAGAAATTCCTTCGAACAAAAAGTTTGAAGGAATTCGGGATTGAAGCAACTTTGAACTTAAACAAAATTGGACTTACCCGGTTTTTTCATTGAAGCATTGAAGTGTCTGCCTTTTGGCCAAGTGGAGAACCAATGAACTAGTCATGGAACCAAAGCTGAACTGGGCCTATCTGAACCTTGAAGATGAACCAAGTGCTGAAGAACCAAGAGGCTGAACCAACCAAAGAACCATGGTAATGAACTTGTGCAACCCAAACTGACTGGCTTCGAATAGCAAGGGAAGAAGATGACCAAAATTTTCCTTGTGGGAAAAATTGGTCAACACAGCTAACATCACCTTCTAATTCCTCTCTGTATACATATAATATTTTAAATTTTATTGATTACTAACACTTTTTGTCTTGTAAGAACCTATTGAGTTTCAATCTCTCTAACTACATGCCTTACAGGGTGCACTAGGAAAGGGGTGGGTAGACCATTGGTGCTTCATAAGATTATTTTCCCTTTTACCACTTTTAATATATACACTTGTCTCTTAAAACCATTTACCCTAAGCTTATTCTTCTCAATTTTAGCCATTCCAAACATTTATCAAGATTTATCCTCATTGTTCTTGCCTTGATCCCCTTTCACTAGTTGAATGTACTATATTGACTAAGTCAACTCTATATAATTTTTAGTCTTTTATTATTGTATAGGGTTGATTGGGTCAATCTTGTACTATTTCAAGATATTTTTCATTAGGATTTTTTATCCCTTCGACTGACCTAGCTCAAGATCTAGTGATTTACCTCCTAAAAACATATAGGGTCGACCCTATATAGACAACATATTCAGAAGGAAATAGGGAAAGATACACATATATTCAAGTTCATTTCCAACCATTTATAAGAAGATAAGTGAGTAATAATAAGTGTGAATGAACATCTACTTATTGACCATTCTACTTGAAGAATAAAGTTTAGGGTTCTATACTTTCTTTGAAAATATGGATATTTTCTTGTGGAGAAGTCTTTTGAATACATAGATAGGTTGTGTATCCTAGAGCTAAATTGTATTTTTTATCATTACATACCACAATAATTTCTTACAAAGTACCTTAGCCAAGGGAGAGATTGAGGCTTGATGGGTTCATCTTCAAAGGTAAGTATTCCTAACTTTATTTCTCCTTTATAAGAGTAGATAGATAATGTAGTCATGTTTCTCTCCCATTCATTATGATTCCATATACATTAATGTGAGTATATGTCTTATATGCATGTTTAGTTTAGTTTGTTTTGTTTCTAACCCCCACTTTGTGCCATAGGCTTTGTTGTGAGATAGATTAGATTTACTTTCTTGTTTATTAGAATGTAATGAGCATTAAACCTAGGAATCTTTTAGGGTTATTGTGTGATTATGTTAGAATGTAGGCTTTGAAACACTTCCTAGCATGGTGTATTATGACAAGTGATCCCCTAATCAGGTCTAGTGGATCCCCATATTGGTCATGCTCTTGATTAAAAAATGTATTCCTAATCGAAAGTGTAGGTATGCTCTATATTCCTTGAGCCAAGATTGATTTATAGACATGATACATTGATGATTACATACATTCTAGTGAACCTGATGTGAAATAACACTTACAAGATTTTCTAATCTTATTTAATTCTTTCATCATTATTTTTATCATATATTTTCCATATTAGATCAAATCTATTGACCTAGTATCTAACTTTTATGCACAAGATTTTAGGTATAGGCTACTGGATCAACCCTATCAACCTAGTACATGTTTTTAACTTTTTAGACATCTAGTCTAGACTATTAGGTTGACCTAGTCGACCTTATACATTTTTAGGCACTCAGTAGTCGGTTTATACAAATATTGATTGACCCAATCAACCCAGTTATTAGAATTCGCAAGCATATATCAAGGTTATTGAAAACCAATTTTCATTCTCTACATATCTAATCCACCAAGGTTCCTTTTTTTTGTATCTCTTTTTTTAATGTTTACAATATTCAAAACTACCCTTGCATAGTCAACTGGATCAACCCTATCAACCCAGTTTTGTTTTCTGTGTGTTATTTGGATAACTAGGTCAACTCTACCGACCCTATTCATTTTCAAACCTTGATTTCGCAGTACAGTTTCAACCCTATCGACCCTATTATATATTTTGTGTATACACTATTGATTATATCAACATTATACCTTTCAAAATTAGAATTAACCTTATATGTTATTAATTAATTAACACTTTATTTTCTTATTGCTTTCATATTTAGAATAGATCACGTAGCTTAATTAGGTGGTTTTTAATTAACTATTTAGTTTCACTATTTTCTATTTTATGCACACATGACCAAATCAAAAAAATCTAAACAAGCATATTAACATTTGTCTACCCAAGGCCAACCTACTTGGATTTCATCACTAAGGAGGAATATAACTTGATGCTTTTGTCAAGTATAAAGCATGGTTAATTGTATATTTTAGCTAAGCACTTGACATCCTTATTGTTGTAGTGTGTAAAGTGGGGGGTAGGTCCCAATACCAAGCCTGTACCATTGTCACTATAGTCCCTTTTAGCCCAAACTACTTGAAACCATCCTTAGATTTCCATTCTAGTTCCTTGCTTACAATCCAAATTCCCATCATATTTAAAATCATATCTTAAAAATCTAATAAATATTTAGGTTGACCAATTTGTTAGCTCTTTAATTTCTAAGTTGATTTCTTCCTCTTTTCTAAATTATATTTTGTATTACAAAAACTTGCACTAACTAGCATTGGTATAAGGTTTTTTTCTATGTGTTTCAATTGGATTGGCCAACATTAATCTAATTGATTATTTATTTCCTTTCAATTTTTTCCTTTTAAAGTACTTGTAAAAGTTATCTTGTTTCAATTCACAAATTTGTTATAGGTTTCTTAATTTTACCTATTTGTTGTATTGGGTCGACCCTGTACCTTTTTTAGCCTTTGTTCACTATACTAGATTGACCCAGTCAACCTTGTACTATTTACAGACCCTATTTCCTCTTTTTCCAATCTCTATATAATGTATTGGATTGACCCAATTGACCTTGTACTATTTACATCCCCTATTTTTGTGCTAGGTTGACCTAGTTGACTCTATATATTTTATAACATTTCTTGTTTCTATGCTTTCTCATCTATATTTATTTCCCTTCTTTATGGGTTTTTTAATTGATGATAATACTAATTTATTAGTCAATTGGCATGATGAATTTTACCAATCCTCACAGGGTATCCCATAGACAGAGTAGGGATCCTCTCTTGGATGCTATAAATGTTTATATTACCACTCTCACAATGAACTATGAGACCCCTCTTAACACCTATTCACAACATAATCTTCTTTTCTCATTAGAATACCAACCTGAATTAGAGTATAGCTTTGAAATTTTCTTTGTTATCTCTGAGTTTACTTAACATCAAGGAAAAGATCCTTCTATTATTTACAATCTTATGATTAGTGGTCAATTTGAAGAGACTCATTCACCTACTCTTACTTTATCAATTTTATTTGGGGGTACCACTTTCTTTGATTCTCATCCTCTTCCTTAGATTATGACCCCTTCTCATAACATGAACTCTTCTTCTCTAACTTTTCCCACCTCCATGCCTAGTATATCCATTAACATGGTAGGTTCTACATCTAGTGGGCCTCTAATAAGATCCATTATCTTTAATCCTTCCACTAATGCTTTGTTTTTTGCCTAAAGTAATCCTACTACTAGTGCTTCTTCTTTTCAACCATTCACTAGTCTATCTTTTTCTACACAAGCACATTTTACCACTAGTGCCTCACACTCTCATAGTTCCTCTCAAGCTCCTATCAACACTAATAGTGTTACCCAAGCCATGAATACCAAATCTAATGCTTCTAATAAGTCTAATCTAACACATCAACTATTGTTATAAACACTCAATCAAATGAATACCTTTCAAGCTCATAACATAAATCAAATTATGAGAATGCAAAATGATCTTCTTAATATTCAATTTCATCCTCAACCAATGGCTTGGGGAACACATAACCAAAATATTCCCCCTCCTCCTCTTCTATATTATCAAGGTAATCTCATTCCTCAACCTTTGGTCAAAAAAACCATTAAGCATCTCCAAAATTAACCTCTTACTACTCAAATTTCTAACATTGATATAGGAAGTATCACACCTAAAATTTATTATAATGGATCAATTGATCCCACCCTTCATCTTTAAACATTTAGAAATATTTATAAGGATTGGGTCAAATTGCATACCTTTTATGCTATCAAAATCTTATCCAAAAATCTCATACGTGATGCCTTGGATTGGTACAACTAGGTTAAAACTCATTCCATTACTAGTTTGGAGGATTTAGTGAATGCTTTAGTTCAAGAATTCCAAACTAGTGATCTTCCTAAAAACACTCTGGCCCACTTCATAAATTACAAACAACATGAAAAAGAAACTACTCAAGCCTTTATTAAAATGTGAAAGACTTTTAAAAAAAAATGTGAACATAACATGGCTGATGATAATATTTTCCATCTCTTTACCAATGCCCTTTTTCTTAAAGTTTAATATCAGGGCCTCACTCTCTCTCTACATACATTGGAAGAGGCTATTAACCAAGCTAAATGACAAGATTTCCTTATGCATCAATTTAATCCACCCTAACCTTATATGATTCCCCATTAAATTTATGATTCTCCCTTGGATAACACTTCCTTTTCTATTTTAACCACTCTTTTGTCATCTTCTAACACTAATGATAATCAAGACTCTACTAACATTTGTTCTACCAATTCTCAAAATCAACTTGAATGAACTAATTCATCATCACAACATGATTTTAAACCTTGTTTTAAATCTTATTCTTCTTACCTAAAAAAATTCCAATGCACTTTGATTCCTCCTTCTGAGGACCTCCTTAATCACTATGCACCTATATCTAGCAACCTTCTTATAGGTTATGATGAGAGGGATCCCATCACATAACTCACTAATTTCCCATCCTAGATTTTGTTTCTTAAGCTTATGAGGACTTCTCCACATCATATAAACTATCTTATGTAACTATTATTTGAGATGAATGTCCCTCATCCTCCCCTAATATGATGGGAGGTAACCTTATATAGATCCAAGCATAGTATATTACAACAATGTGAGGAGATGCCTATCAATGTTGATGAAACTTTGGACACTTATCTTTCCTTAAAATTTCCCATAGATTTTATGATTTACAATGAGGTTATGATTCATGTGGATGATCATCCCTTATTCATTAGTGTTCAAATAGGTGATATCCAAGTTAAACCTACATTGCCTCTCTCAACTTCATTAAGACCCTTGGATATTTAAAATACAATCTCAAGTCTACATGCAACACCTACCAAGAATATGATAGAATGAAAATGCCTACTCTAAGTTATGTGTGGCTTCCCATTACTATCCCACCTATCATTGTTCATGTGAAGGTGATGATATTTAACTTTCCTCTTTCTTATAACATCTTGCTTGGTAGGCCATGGACTCACTATATAAGAGTCATTACTTCATCTGCCTGCCAATGTGTTAAACTCCCTCATAATAGAGCCATTTATAGGATTTAGGGTCAAAATAACCCTTAGAATTTTAAATAATTACAAGACTGTGGTGTCTTCAAGATTCCTACTCTTGAACCTTTGCCCAATGTTTTATTTCATGAGTCTTAGTGTCTTAATTTTCCTACTAATTCAACCCAAGGTTACAATGGAAATCCCAAAATCATTAGGAATTTTCCTCCTAACCTCTTAAATTTTGATGATGATGATCCTGATAAGATTAACCTAAATATTAAAACTTTTTATATCTCTCCTCATCTCATCTCGTTGCTTCTTGTTTCCTTGCAAACCTCTTTGTGATATTCTCGTAGTCTTGACCAAGACTTGACATTATATTCACCACACTTATTTGGATAACAAGGTCATCCTTACTTGTATCATTGATCTTCACACCCTAAATTATTATGATGATTATTGATTAGATGATCTATTCTTAGGTGGTCTAGTATAGGCCCATGATGCTGAGATTGTCTATTATCGTTCTTCTTTACTTGAGTCTTTTCATGTATCTTTCCATTTTAATTCATTTATAATTCCCAATTTTAGTATTTTCCTCTTTATAATAGGGTTTAAATGGAACCAACACCTCAAAATTTTGAGGAGACTCATAGGAGTATGCTCATGGATGTGTTATGGTCGGGCCTTACCATTTTTCTAGATACCATGAACATTGTGGTTGGTTTAATCTTGATATTAGTGTGACCCTTCTTATACATTATATAAATCTTTCTCCTCCCTTAGTAGAGCCCTTATTAGAGCCCATTCCTACTCCCACTATAGTTTAACCCATTCTTTCTCCTCTTATAGTTGATCATATTCTCACTCATGCTCTTGTTAAGCCTACCCCTGCTTCTCATCTCATTGTTCCTTCTATTGAGCCTAGTTTCATTTCCCCTCCATCACCACCTCCTTGGTGGTGGTTTGATTCCCTTGCCTAAGATGGTTTCATTACACACCAAATGGGCTTATGAGTCCTCTCTAGCCTCTTCCACTCCTATTATACCTCCATTTGTGAGTGTTTATCCTAAGATCACTCATAAGAGTATCTATTGCTTTCATAGGATAGATAATCATTCTTATACCCATTTTTTCAAGACACAACAATATATTGATACATTGCATCCTTATTTTCCTTCCTTAGATAAATATATTCCTCATCCAAAGGTTTTACCTGAATACATACGTAAGTATGGTGAGCTGTATTATCTGTGACACTAATGTGGCACCCATCACACTGATCATTATCACATCCTTCAACAACACCTTAAGGATAACCTTATAGCTATTTATAGACATTCTTCCACTCCTCCCATAGGTCATTCCCATAAGAAGGATTCTCCTTCTTCCCCCATTGCTCCACCTCCAGTGGTTTCATCCCCTCCTATGGTCCCTTTATCACCTTTTATGCCTCCACACATGATTCCTTCACTTGTGGACCTTACCTCACCTATGGATCCTTCTCCACCAGTGATCCCTACATCTCCCATAGAGCCCACTCTCATGAAATCTACCAAGCATACCTTTCCTAATTACCCTCCTCATCATGATCTAATGAGTATTCATACTTTTTCAATTGAGGATATTAAAAAATAAGTCTTTTCCCAGTTTTCATTGAAGACTGATAAGACATTATCAGTAGTTAATATCGAGCTTCATAGAGATTTATCTGATGTTTTAGATAATGTGTGTGGATAAATTTACTAGTACTTATGAGCATATTCATGGTGCTTTTACATTTACATTTTGATTGGACGTATGCTCTAATTTTATTTTTATCTATCTGTTATATCATTTAATGCTATGTCAAATTCATATTTTTCTTATATAGTGATCTTACCTTTGATATTATATCTTGATTATATTATCATTTATCTTTTCATATGATTGAATTTATTTATCAATGATTTCTCTTCCTTTCTTTATTTTTTATCAAATCTCTCTTCTTGTGCCTTCATGTTTGTTTGCTTTCTTATTTATATTTTTCACAGATAATTATCATTATGATTTGGTTATACAACCCCTGATCCCTTTGGTTCTTGTCTCTTATTACCATGTGATCAGTTAGTAAACAATACATCTCATTATATTTTCCTTTCACTAGTCCACTTTGGATCTCCTTTTTCCCTTCATTTTTTTCAAACTAAGCATATACATGGTTGAGACTTGATATCAAATGACAATTAATTGTTAAGCCTAAGTGTCTTAGTCAATTATTGTCTTTGGTTACTTAGTTTCCTTTAGCCTTACCATAAAGCTCATTCATGTGTATCACTACATCTCTCATGATTATTAATTACAAATCCATATGAGGAGGAATCTTAAAAATCCATAAAAAGTTAAAAGCCAAATCATTTTACAAAAAGGCAATGATATAAAAGGTAAAAATATTCTTAAAAGTCTAATCACATTAAAAGACATGATTCAAAGCACATATCTTTCTTCTAGTCAAAGCTTAAAGTTAATAGTTGGCCTCACAGTAGAGTCGAGGTCTTTTGGGGTGTAGTAGGCTAGTAGATTATAAAAGGAGAATAAAAAAATCTTTTAGTGATACCTAATTTCTCACATAAGTACCTAATATTTGTAGTAGACCAATGACTCTATAAAGGGTCCTAAAGAATGGGGAACATGTTGTGGGAAGGTAGGTCCATTTTATCTTTTCTTATACCAATCTACCTTCATGTTTTGATCTTAGTAGCATGCTTATTTTCCTATAAAGCTTTATGTCTATAGCAAGTAGGTTTCCTTTATACATTGATGGTCACTAGTCACTTAGTGTCTTCTCATGTCCTTAGTATGCCTCTTGTCTCCTAAGGTCTTCTCATAAGATGCCTAAGTCTTGATTTTCACACTCCCTTTTTCATTCATTATATACCTCATATTTCCTCTTGAGAAATATTATTTTGTCTATTGATCACTCCGCTTAGGATTTCATTTATGAGTTGCATTATACGACCATGGATAGGACCTATCCATCCTCACAAATTACCACCTTGTTTCTTTCTATTACCCACATCCTTTATTACCCAATTGTCTCAATTTTTCCACCCTATTTATGTTTTCTTTGTGAGTTGTAGTGTAAGACAATGGGTAGGACATGATATTTATCAAAATATTTTCTAATAATACAAGTCACAAACCAAATTACATGTGTCAGATATGAGATAAGATGTGATTGATTATGAAGTTACACATCATTAACATGCTTCCCAACTTGTTTTAGTGTTTTTTATGATTACTTCATTTTTATTTCACTTTTATCTTCTTATTTTTTGAGTGCATGTAAGAATACAACCATTTCTTGAATTTTTCATAATTCCTAGCTTAAATTAGTATGATAAATTTAAGACCAATATTTTGATAATTCTGTTTTTTCTCTTATACTTTCTAACATGATTTAGCATAATTGATTGATTTAATTAATTTTTTTTTTACCATTTATGAACTTTTACATACCTTCCATCTTATTACATTATTTTATACTTCCCAACACAATTTAGTATGATTTTACTTGTTTTAATTTGGTGCAAAAATATTTCACTTTGGTTTTAAAAAAAATTCTTTTTACCATATTATTTTGACATCCCCTTGGTTCTTTATACTTAGTCATTTTATTGTTATTATACATTTCCCAACTTGAAATAGTGTGTAGTACATTATTTTTTATTGAATATATTTTACCATGTCTTTTTGCTTGTTTATTTTTAACCATGCATGTGTTTTACATAATGTTAGAAAAGAAACCACATCACATATATTTCCTATAGAATATACAACAAAATTTAAATACATGTGCTAGAAATAAATATATCCAAAGCATCTAAAACCACAACCATAATGACAATAACATACACAATCAACATCAATATGCCAAAATGATCCATTTCACACACACACACACACATATGTATGTATGTATGTCATGCCTATACTTATGCCAACTGGGATAAGTTTTCCATGTGTGTCACTCTCTCTTACTCCTACACCTATGTCATATGGGTCAAGTTTGCTATATGCACCTATGTCATATGCATCACTATAGCCGAATGCATAGATATCTCCTCTATTAGGGCCTACCATGCTTGTATATTAACTATACCCATATTTATTGGTGGTTGCATCCTTTCTCTCTATGCTCATATATGCCTCATTGCCTCTCCAACTAATCTAAAATAACTCACCTAAGTTAGAGCAGATGGTACACTAGGTTCCTCTAATGTAGTAGGGTCATATAGTTGTAGAGTCTCATCCAAGATGTCATGGAGTGATCCCCTCACAAGGGACCCCCATATCTCCTCCTCATCCTTAAATACACTTATAAAATCATACCTAGATAGATATTAGATCACTGTTATATCTCATAATATATATTTATCTTTAGTATCTATTTCAAAATAAAAACTTAAGTAATAATTTAATCCTCTTTATTACATATCTATGTCTCAACCACTATGGTCTGACCATCCACACAACCACCTAGTAGAGTCTCTCCATTTGTATGACCTCTTAACACCCTCTCTATAGGTCACCTCCTCAAATCAAATTTGGATATCATGTCTTACATTCACCTCAACCTATAACTAAGTGGTCTCTCTATCATCCAACTCTCTTTTGGCTCACCTATCGGGTCATTAGGGATGGTGATAGTCTCCACTCTCTCCTACTCTTCCTATCTCCATTGACACCATGTGTTTAGTGATCATTACTCATCTTGTTATGAATATATTAGTGGTATTTCTAGTACCAATACCTCCACACCCCTATCCTCTTTCTCTACTTCATTTCATGCTCATCTAGTTTATGGTCACTCATAATATGCTTTGAGTATCAGCTTCATCACTAGTGGCTCTAGTCCCCTCCTCCCTCATGGCTCTCTCACATGTTGAGCCCACTACTCAAACATCAATATCAATACCATTGGATGAGGTAAGTCCATCTATCCTAGTACTCGTGCCACTATATATGGCTCTCTCTACCAATTATAGTGTCCAACTGCCTCTATCCTCATTATAGCTAGTGCAACTATGTCTTAGCTTGGCTATGTAGTTATTATGTGCCCATATGATTACCACACTATGTTTGTGCATATCACCATTTGTAACACTAGCACGTGGGGCATGGTCCATGCTACTTGGTCCTCTCTCCATCTCTACACTCAAGGTGACCTATCATTAAGCACATGGGGCAACCCAACCAACTAATACATGAGAAACCTCTCATATATCTAAGCCATCAGTAATATGATCAATCCTATCAACTTTTACCCTCTGACTAGTACCTTATATATATCATGTATGAGATGGACAAGAATGATATAACTAAGATCATATAATATGTCCTATTTTAGGATCATCTTGCTCAAGGTTACCATGAATAGTGGTACCTTGCCATCTAATTTGTGACATAGCACTTGTTGTGTCACAAGTCCTGTCATAGCTTTATAAATATCCAAAATATATGATGCATATACATCAAACATACTAACTCTCCTACCTACCAATATCATCTTCAATCTTGTAGCCCACATGGCTAAGGTTCTTCTCTCCTCCATGTTGTCTGGTATGCTTGTAATCACCAATGCTCTTGCTACTAGAAGTCATAGGATGGCATGCACATAATTTAGAGTGATAGATACCTCTACCACATCCCCATCCACCTCCCATATTAAGGTTTTATTCAATTATTCCCAACATCCAAGGAACATGACTAATAGATCCATGCTCAGGGGAATCTTACACATGTCAACTATCCTCCTAGACCTACAACTACTATCCTAGCTCTATCTCCTATGGTAAGACACTCTAGTAGATCTAGTAGCTAAGATACATCTACTAATATCAAGAACTTGGGTCATCCTTACAACCAAGAAATAATAAAAGATGTATTAGATCTTCTATGTCATGTATAATCACAATAAATTCTTTTTATAATTTTAATAAAAAATAAGCCTAAATTGCTTTAATTTATTCATTTTTACCTATTTTAGATTAATCAATATTTTTTGCCGATACTTGGTCATTTTGGGACATTCTAGCCTTCTTTCAACTTTTTGCATGCATTTCTATACCATTATGGTTCTTTAGTCAACCTATTTTGACCAAAATTTCCCTATTGTTGACTTGGTTGACTTAAAAATCTAAGTCAGCCCTCTTATTTCCCCTCCCAAGTACTGTGTTTTCATTCTAAACTTTTTAGATCAGTTGGTAAACTTGTACTTGGTCAGTAGTCTACAAAATGCATAGGGTCAACACATACCAACTAGGTTAAAAGTGTGGATTTAAACTATTTTCAACCTACTGGGTTGAATGGGTTGACCTAGTTGTTTTTCAGTACCGAACCTTTGCATTTTCCTAATTGGTTTTTCCTACCTATAGAATATAATTTTGTTTCATTTCAACATTTAGAAATGCTAAAAATTATATTTTTATAAAAATACACTTAATTCAAAAAAATACTCAAAACTGACTTAAGATTTATAATTGCATACCTATAGTGCACCCAATGCTACTCCTAGAGCCCCTCCTCATCTATCATATAATCTCCTCACCATCCTAGCTCATTTGGTCTCTAGAGCTCTTTTTTCTCTCTTTCAAAAGTTAAAAAACCAAATGACTTCTCTTTCCCCCTATTTAAAAACACTTTTCAAAATTCAAAATCTTCAATTATTTTTAGGCATATTCCTCTTTTTGATTATATATTTATTTCTATTCATTCATTTTTCAAACCATAAAATACATTGGATTCATGATGACGTAGAGAATCATTTCCACTATCATATGCCTAAGTTCCATTTTTTTTGATTTTTGTCTATTTTTTGCACTAATTTCTATAGGTTTGCCTAGTGTTCTTCACGTTAGATTCCTTCACATTTCTTATAGTCTACTTATTTATCTACAACTCTATGGTAAGTTAAGGTATGTGTTTTTCAATTCTGTCCTTTCCTTTATCTTATTTTCTACTCAATACACTTTACTTAGCATTAGCATTGTGTGTTATCATGTTATATTTCCTAAAGCACCATCTTGTATTACACTTACATGACACATGATGAGCTTCGAGTGGGGTATATGTATACACATAATATTTTTAACTTTTACTAATTACTAACACTTTGTATCCTATATAAATCCATTGAGTCTTAATCTCTCTGAGTGTATGCCTTAAGGGGTGCACCAAGAAATGGGTGGGAAGACCATTGGTGCTTCATAAGATTTTTGTCCCTTTTTCCACTTTTCATCTACACACTTTTCTCCTAAAACCATTTAACCTAAGCTTATTCTTCTTATTTTTACCCATTTCAAACATTTATCATGATTTATCCTCCTTGTTATTACCTTGATCCCCTTTCACCAATTGACTATACTAGGTCAATTGGGTTGATCATGTATAATTTTTTAGCCTTTAATTATTATACAAGGTCGACTGGGTCAACCTTATAATGTTTATGGATGTTTTTCATTATCCCTTCAGCCAACCTAACTCAAGACCTAGTGATTTACTTCCTAAAAACATACAGGGTCAACTGGGTCAACCTTGTATAACTAACATATTCAGAAGGATTTAGGGAAAGATCTACCTATATATATAAATTTATTTCCAACCATTTGTAAGAAAAGAATCAAAGAATAATAAGTGTGAATGAACATCTGCTTTTTGACCATTATACTTGAGGAATAAAGCTTAGGGTTCCATACTTTCTTTGGAAATATGGATCTTGTCTTATGGAAAAGTCTTTTAGATACATAGATAGGTTTTATAGCCTAGATTTGATTTTTATTTTTTATCCTTACATACCACAACAATCTCTTTCAAATCACCTTATCCAAGGGAGAGATTGAGGATCGGCAGGTTCATCTTCAAAGGTACTTATTCCTAACTTTATTTTTCCTTTATATGAGTAGATAGATAATGCAATTGTGCTTTTCTCCCATGTATTAGTATTATGTATACATTGACATGAGTATATGTATTTTATGTATGCTTATTTTACTTTGTTTTATTTCTAATCCCCACTTTATGCCACAAGATTTGGTGTGCACTAAATTAGGTTTACTTTCTTGTTTATTAAAATAGAGTGAACATTAAACCTAGGACTCTTTTAGGGTTGTTGCATGATTGTGTTAAACTATAGGCTTTGGAACCCTTCCTAACATGGTGTATTGTGATAATTAATCCCCTAATTAGGTCTAGTAGATACTCATATTAGTCATGTTCTTGCATAATAAATGTATTCCCAATCAAAAGTGTAGGTATGCTCTATCTTCTCTGAGCTAGGATTGATTTATAGACATGATACATTTCTGATTTCATACACTCTCCAGTCAAATTATGACCCAATAATATGACATTTTAACCAATTTGATTAATTGTGTAACTAATTCCCAAAGAATTGCATCAAATTTCATTAATCTCACATAAGCAAATTAATTCAAATTAGGAGCTTAAGTGGAAATTCCATGGAAGTTATTGAATATTTATTTATTAGAAATATATTATTAATATCTATATCATTGAGTGATATCATTTGTGGGGTAGCATCCATAAGACATAAATGTAACAAATATCATATTTATGGCATCCCATGTCTCTTTAATGACCCTTCCTCACAAATATTTATGAGGATTTTTATGGATAGTATCTCCAAAATTAGATTAATCCATGGCCACACATCTTTATCTTAAGATGGATGGTCAAGGTTGAAACTGATAAATTTAAAAAATATATAAATAAGAGGGCTAAGACCAAAAATTTTAAGCTTCATTTTGGTAAACTTATTATGCAAAATTCTCTCCACAAGCCATTTGTGTGTGGCATTTATTATGATTAATTTTTAATAAGATAGCTTCATTGATATGCATACATTTGATTTCATATCATGAATCTAGTTTGATTGGTGAGAAAGAGATGATAGAGGAGCTTTGCCTTGCATCATTTACAAATACTTGAGCATATAATCAAGGGGAAAATCATGTTTTAAGCCACATTTGGGTGGTGGGATGTTCTTGATAAGGTATTGTGTATGTTCTTTCTTTAAATTGCTCTTAATTATCATTTACAAAACCCTATCAACGGATTTGGCTTATATTGTTATGTTCTTATGCATTTTCTTGAGTTTTATTGACTACTACTTGATATAACTATATTTGGACTCCATCTCTACATCTTGGCATGCTAGGTGGGACCACACATCCCATTCAAGCAAGGCAGACACTTTGGAAATCTTAGATTTTTTAAAAAGTCATAAAAAATCCTTCAAAATTAAAATTTTGTCATTATTTTCCCATGTTTTTGAAAATTTTATTGATACACAGGTCAAATAATGATTGATATCAATTCTATGTAACCAACATCAGTCTTGGCTAACTGACATCAATTTTATTGCAGGACATAACATGAAGAAAAATTGCATTTTTTAGCTTTATTCAAAATTAAAGCTTATCATTTTAACTTTTTAAGTCCTTTTTTGAACATTATATTTCATGATCTAAAACTTTTCTCAAGATTTTTTACTAACTTGGGATAACTAGTGTTTTTTTAAACATTTTTTGCCTAAGGGTTAATAGGTGATTGATATTGGTCTTTATCGACTAGCATCGATTCTTTTATGATCAACATTAATCTTGTTTTGACCAACATAAGTCATTATTGATTGACATTGGTATCTATGTAAGAAAAATAGAGAACCCAAGAGTAAGATTTCAAGTCTTACTTATTTCATTGTTAAAAGTGCTTCAAGGTAGAATGAAACTCTCTAACATTTATAGGTCCCTCATGGAAAGGATCTAAATTTAAACATGCTTAAATCTTGAATATTTCTAGTTGGTGCTTAAAATGAAGTTATATGGTTTGTCTAATTATTTTGTAAATTTTTTCAAAGTTTTTGAAATTAACTCCAAGGAGTGAAGAAATTCAATAAAAATTTTAAATTGGTGCTTAAAACTAACACTCACTTAAATTACAAAGTTTTTAAAAGTGTGTTTTTTTATGCTAGATCATTTAATACTTATTTGTTTTTTATGTAAAATTAATATTGTATGTATGCTCTCACCCCATCCCATTTAAGGAACTTGGGTGACCAAAAGTGCGTTTTCATTATAATTGTGCCTTTGTCCAAGGCATGGAAAGAAAGTTGTCAAGTCTCTCCCTAAAACCTCTATGTTTGGGTGATATAAAAATAACCTCTAAAGTCTTTTCACTTAGTTTTATTTCATGCAAATTAGATTATGAGGGGGAGTTCATAGCTTATTCATAAGTTATTTATAGAAGCTTTGACTCAGGGTTTCATCTCCTGGCATTATTTCAACCCTACTCCATAGTGGGATATATAAATTAGGGTATGCATACTACAAGAACTAGGGGGATGAGTGGCTAACCTCTCCTTTAATAATAAAAACCTGAGTTAGTTTTGATTAACCAGTGGATTTCGTTAAGTAGTACATAGATGGAATTGATATGAAAAGGAATATATCCTTGTATAGTAATTTAATTGATACAAAATCAATTGATGTGAGGCATATCTAGTGTTAATAACACTTGGGACCATCTAGATGGTCAAAAATTTAAGTTTTAGAATAACCCCACATGTCATGGACATATTGTTGATGTAGGGTGAGTAGTCCAAAGGTCCATGTCATAGTAAAATCTCTTGGGAGAAGGGGGTATAAAAACCCTACTAATTCATGTGATTTTATTTTTGTATTAACACTTAAAATCCTTGCAAGAACATGTATATAGATGGATTTCAATAATAAAATGTAACCTTATCAATTTTAGGGCTTTAGGATGATTTACTTAGTTGTATTTGGACCTCTTTTCCTTTACTTACTTGGTCTTGATTTGAGTCTAAAAATTGTTTGTAAACAACATATCATAATTAGACACATTTTTTATCTACCATTTTTTGAACAAGGAGGTGTTACACTAGTCAAATCCAAATCATCTTTTGCCTTGTTCAAATCCTCATCTTAAACATTATGTTTAGCTTTGTCTAAGAAACATTGTTATGCTACCTGTTTAAGTCTAGACTATTTTTCAAACACCTCTAAGTCCTTCACTTTTTAATTCAAATTCAAAATCTCACCTTTTCAAGTTTTAGGCCAACATATTAATCAACTTTTCTATTTGCACTTATTTGAGTTAACTTGGGTATGATTCTTGGTTTGGGTTAAAGGTTATTTATAGAATCACCATAATTTGATCATTGTGAACTTAGGTCACATAGCATGTCTCTTATTCTCTAATTTATTGAAAAAAATTTATTCTACCTCCTATCACCATGTGGTGGCATTGTGATACCCATTTGATCTTAGTTTTATACTTAGGAATTCTTGCATGTTTTTCACATCTTGATTTTTTTAGTTTGCATTGTCACCTTCCTAATATGAAGGGATTTATTCTAATTTTGTAGTATAAACTCATCAAATTTGAACTAGATTTTAAATTATTAACATATCTTTGGACTATATTTGGTGTACTAATTTACACTTTAGGTTTTGAAGCTATCATACCCTCTTCCAATCTATATGATTTTAACCCACCAAGGCTGAGTAATTTTGTGAACATTTATTCTAATTGTGTGGTAATATGCCACCTTTTTTTAATATAGTCTATTTTGCCTTATCACTTATTTGTATAAAATTAAATCACACTTTGTTAAACATTTTCTAAATATTTCTAAACATACAAAACAAACTTTATAGACATGACTCAAAGCTATACTCATAGTGGGGTCTCTAATAACCCTAGCTATAAGGAAGATCACTTTTATGATGGATAAGATAATTACATGGTCTTTGAGGACATTCCCATGAATATAAGATTTGATGAAGATTATCTTGAAAATCAACCACAAGAGGATAAGGATGAAGCACTCCTAAGGATAATTGAATCTGGTGCAAGATTACCCTTAGAATTTAATTTGGAACCATTACACACCTTTGTTAGAGAAGGAAATCAATAATGAGAACAATCCCTCACACATATTAAAAAATCAAACATCACTTCTTCTAGCAAAGGAAATGAAGTGCTTATAGAGTCAAAACCTAATTATCAAGATCTTGTCACCAAGATTAAAAAGATAAGACAATGATATGCAGACCAACTTATCATGGACTTAATTGACTCTTTATTTTCCAATTCAATAAACAATAACATCTCCAAGGAACAAGGAAATGTGGTTGAACCTATGCAAAAAACTTTAGTTGAGAACATAACTATGATAGATCAAGGTGTATCAATTGAACAAACCAAGACACAAGAGGTTCCACAACATGCTTTTCCAAACATGAATCATACATTTTTTGAATCATCAATAACCTCTTGTCTCTTTGTAAAATCAAAGACCAAAACATTCAGTGTGTATTGAATATTTTTTTTCAAAACAATGTGGATAGTTCATCTTAGCTAACATGTACTTTGGTGAATAAAGCATGAACTCCCCAAAATCAATAGAACACTTATAACTCAAGGCATCAAATTTTAGGTAATGTTTATCAAACCATGAATCAAAAACTTACTTACTTGATGTAAGGGGAAAACAAAAAAAAAGTTGCAGATGATAGGGTGTATATTCCTAACAAATCCATGCAACAAGGGAACAAACCACCCTAACAAAATTATATTTCACCCATAAATGCACCAAACATGCAAGAGTGAAATTCCATGAAAGAGATTATATCATGATTGGAGATAGGTAATAGAGCCAAGAACTACATATTTGATGACATATATCCATATCTATTTGATTTAAGTATTCTCTAAGTCCCATTTTCATCTCATTTGTAGGCACCTAAATTTGACAAATACAAAGGAAAGGGTGACCCTTGTGAACATACTCAAGCATTATTTTGTGTTATGCCAAGAGGTAGCATACATTAGTGTTTATTTACTTTTCTTGTTTCCAAAAAGTTTAGTGAGATAAAATCTTGATTGGATACTTAAGTTACCCAATGGATCGATTGTAGATTGGAATGACCTATCTAGAAAATTTGTCAACCATTTCTTGTACTATTGAACATGAATTGACTATTGTTAACTTTTATAGAGCCAAATAATGGGATGGCGAAAGCTTTGTGGTATATCTATAGTGGTGGATAGCATTAGTTGGTCACTTTAAACATAATTTTTCAAACAAATAGTTGGCAAACACTTTTGCATAAAAATTACACCCTAAGGTGGTACACTTTGAATAAATTATAGACAAAGGTGTATAGATTGAGAAGGAAACTATTACCAAATGCCTTATTAATATTTATGCATAAGGTCAAACATAATATCAAACCCAATCATTAGTTCAAATGATTAAACAAGAGAAACCCAAGGGTTTCAATAAGAACAAGAAAATGGTAAGGAATGGAGTAACTAAAACAAGACATGTACAAATGGTGTAGGCTCTACCAGCTCCAAATGTGCAATTAGATCCCCCTAATATACCAACCAATTTGTAAAGAGACCCTCCACATAGGGTATTTAATAACACTTTCAAAGTCTTTATTAAATTAGGAGAGCCTATTGAGTAGTGTTCTAAAATCTCATAGCAGCTAATTTGATTATATGGCCTATACTAAGGCCATTTCCTATAGATCAACCCAAACTATATTGGTATTGGGAAAATGAATTTAGTAACTTCCATCATGTTATTTTTCAAGGTGATTATCATTGAATTCAATTGAAGCACCTTATTTAATATTTGATTGAGAGTGGTGAAGTTGAGATTAACCTTGCTCCATAAGAGACTAATTAGGATATGGGCATTTACAAAGATCCCTTTCTTAGACATAATCAACAACTATCAAGGAAAAATTAAAACCAAACCAAAAAATTAGTGATAGCATTAGGGTCAAAATCATAACCAGCATGATCATAATCAAGATCATAATACCCTTACTAATAACCTGGGTTACAACAACATGCCTTATAATTATAACAACATTATGGGGTATATTTTTGTAAACCACATTGCCACTATCACTATCAAATATCCTGACCATCTTATGATTTTCAAAGTATTGGACCCATTTTTATAAGGTCAACACCCTCTCCCTCAAGTAACTCCACGTCGAGTTCATGTAATTTTATTACGTCTTTATTTGCAAAGCTTACTATTTTCAGAGCCCATCATTCCTCTAATTATAATGGCTCCTCATCAACTCAAAATTTCTCAAATGTAACAAGACACCCTCAAAGGACCTTTGACTTCATCATCTAATTATAATGGCTCCTTGCCACCTCTATATTTTGAAATTACAACTAGATACTCATGAATTACTCTTTAGGTCTCTTTTCCCTCTTCTTCCATGAAACCCAACATGAATATTATGCCTTCAGATCCAAAGGTAAACACTATGATAGCTAAGGATAAATCATCTCATCTTAATATTGGAAATCCTTATAATCTATTAGACCAACCAAGTAAAACCCTTACACATATTTCCATTTTGGATCTCTTGTGGATGTCCAAACTTGATAGAACTATTTTGAACAACCTTATTCAATAATAGACTATTCCTAATGATATTAATCATGAATAGTTCCAAACATTAGTGGGATATTTATCTTCATTTTGATAGGTCATGTTTGATCAAAAATACATGTCCACTCTTGGTTTGATCCATAATAACCCACTGTATATTGAGGTCATCATTGAAAACCATAATATCAAGTGGGTTCTTATAGGCAATGGTTTAGGGCTAAGCATAGTATCCCTTAAACTAGTACAAATATTAGGTTATACTACAAAAGACATTTAGTCAAAGACAATCACCACAAAGTCTTATGATAACACCAATAGGGAATCTTTTAGTACCATTTATTTACCAATCCTTGTTGGGTATGTTTCCCATCACACATTATTAAATATTATGGGCATTGATTTTCCTTATAATATAATTATTGGTCATCCTTAGATCTATGGAGTAAAGGCTATTCCATTAACTTCACATCAGTGCCTTAAGTTTCCCCATGATATGATCTAGGTCATTATTCCCACCAATCTACAACTTTATCAATATTCTAAATACCTTGATACTGAGTTCCATAATTATAACCATTATCCCGAATATAAATTCATTATAAAGAAGAATAAGGAGATATTTTCACATCCACCAAAATAAAATTATATCAACCGTAGTGACCTTGTGTCCACTTTGGTTGATCCACTTCCCACAACTCTTAAAAAATAAGTTATTATAGAACATGTGGGCATTTCCACATACTATCTTAAGGATGCCTTATATGTTTCTAAGTTGTTGAAGTCTCCCAAAAAAATTGGTAAACCCAAACCTTCAAAAAATCCTAACAAACCCAACTTAGTTTGGAAACAAAATAAAGATACATGGAAACCACCTATGGTATTTTTACTTACTACTTCACCAAAATAGGATCGAGAGGATCTCACTGAAGGAAACTAGTTATATTTTGATGGCATTATTGATTTTATTCATAATACAAAATATCCTATCCCTAATTGGATCATGGATAATTTTGATTATAAAAGAAAAGGCCTTGGCCCATGAGTACAAGGAATCCTAGAACATTTATTATTTGGTATACCTAATTTGAATAATGGTCTTGAATTTATATCGCATGGGGGTGATCTCATGACTTTTGATAGTGATTCTTCTAAATCGACTAGTGATGAGACTCTTGAAAGTGATGTAGTGTCCCATTATAGCCTTTTTAATGAGCTTGCCAGCTTATGTATTTGATTCAAATTCCATTATGACCATAACAACCCATTATTTCCTATGCCTTTACCATTATAAACTCATTGATTGGGACCAATAGAATTCAGTCATACACCTTGATGAATTTCAAAATGAGGAATCAATTGTAGAATATATGGGCCTTAGATATAGATTGACAATTGATAATCATAAACAAGGATTTTATTTTTCATTGAATTATCCTACTTACTTTAGAGAGAAAGCAAACTTTATTGGTCATGAAAAAGATAAAACATTGATATCTTTGGTTAAAAACCTCTTTGAGGCACTCATTGATCAGGGAAAAAGTAAAGAAAAAGATAATCCCTCAAGTGAAAACCTTTTTTAGGTTCTCTTAGATGGGAAATTTTTCTTATCCCTAAAGGATGCACAAGG
Source organism: Torreya grandis (assembly GCA_037957365.1). Taxonomy (NCBI): domain Eukaryota; kingdom Viridiplantae; phylum Streptophyta; class Pinopsida; order Cupressales; family Taxaceae; genus Torreya; species Torreya grandis. The sequence continues at coordinate 1,920,986 of JARHVA010000310.1, forward strand.
TCCATCAAGTCCTAGATTTATGGCTAATACAAGTATTACTTTAGAACAAAAACAAGTTTTTGAGCATCTTTTTCTTGATTTTTCAAAGATTTTTGCTACTTGTCCATTACCTAAGCTGGAAAATTCAAATTTATCACATTATCTAGATCTTTGGAAGGAATAACAAGAAATTGTAGCAAAAATAATTGATCATGATCACACATTATCTACAATTCTATAAGATGGTTTTACACTCCTAGTAGAAAACACTATGAAAGTGAACTTGGTAACATATGATGATCCCAAAATTATTTACCTTGGATCTTACCTTACTAAATTATAATGAGAACACATTACATCCATTTTGAAGGACTTTATTGACATCTTTACATGGGCTTACTTTGACATGCCAAGATTAGACCCTGACTTGGTTGTGCATCACCTTTATTATCTATCTAGATGTCAAGCCAGTCAAACAAAAATTGAGGGAAATGCATCCATGTATTGCTCATTTGGTAAAATTAGAAATGGAGAAGTTATAAGGAAGAAATTTCAGTAGACCACTGGACTATTTTGAATGGATATCAAACATAGTTTTTGCTATAAAAAAACCACAAGGTATATGTCTTTGTACTGTTTTTAGAGATATCAACAAAGCATGCCCCAAAGATGATTTTACTCTTCCCAACATTGACATGACTGATGATTCTACTAATGGGTATGATATCCTATCCCTCATGGATATATTTTATATATATAAACAAATTAAGATATCCAAAGAATACCAACATAGTATTACATTCACCACTCTGTGGGAAACATTCTATTATCAAGTCATGCCATTTAGATTTAAGAATGTTGGAGCCACTTATAAGTGTGCCATGACTATCATCTTCTATGACATGATGCATGATATTATTTAGGGCTATGTTAATGATATCCTAGCTAAATAAATAATACATGTTGGACATCCTGATGTTCTATGAAGAATCTTTGAGAGGCTTCATGTATATAAAGTCTATAAAATCCTATTAAGTGTGTCTTTGAAGTCATTTCAATATAATTTCTAAGCTACATTATATCAAAAAGAGGGATCAAAGTATACCATACTAAGGTCAAGGTTATTTTTGAAATGCCTCCATGTTCAAATTTTAAACAACTTTGAAGCTTGCAAGGAAAGATCTAGTCTATTTATAGGTTCATTTCACAATTGGTAGATAAGTGCCACCCATTAACCCATATCTTGAATAAAGGGGTCACATTTTTGAATGGGATGAATATTTTAAATTATAATTTGTGAATCCCAAGACCCATTTGGCCAACCTACTAGTTTTGAGATTGCCAACACCTGGACAACCATTGCTTCTTTACATTTTAGTAACTGAGAATGCACTGGGGGCACTTTTGGCCTAACATGATGATAAGTGTAAAGAGAATGTTGTATATTATTTAAGATGCATATTGGTTACTTATGAACACAATTATACACCTATTGATAAGGAATGTTTAGCTATGGTATTCACCTCTAAAAAGTTATGACACTATATGCTGAACAATAATTGTTATTGCTAAAGTGGATCCTCTCAAAATTTTATTATACAAAGCAGTACTCACAGGATGCATGAAAAAATGGGTCATGTTCTTAAGCGAGTTTGATGTTAATTATCAAAATCATAAAGCTATTAATGGGTAGGTTATTACTGATCAACTTGTAGAATCCCCTATTATAGACACTCAACCACTCAGATTTGAATTTTAAGATGATTCTATTATGACAATAGAAGAATAACTATAGGAACCTAAATAATGTAGGCTATATTTTAATGTCTCCTTTACATCTCATGGATTTAGATCCAACATTTTATTGATTACACCACAAGGGGATCTAATTTATAAATCATTTTATATTAATGTTCATTATACAAATAATATGGCTGAGTATGAGGCACTTAGTGTAGGACTTTGTCTTGCCATATAGTGGGATATCTAGCATTTAATGGTATATGGAAATTTCTAATTGATTATCAATCAAACCATATATTTGTATCAAACTAGAGATTACAAGATTGTACCCTACAAGTAGATTGTGGATAATCTCAAGACTCATTTTAAATCTCTATAGTTTGAACAACTTGCAAGGGCCAATAATAAATTTTTTGATGTAATGGAAATAACTAGGTCGATAATATAGATTGAAAATAGTGCTAAAGAGTATTAGTTTATTATTGAAAACCTTATCCATCATGCACATGTCTTGTCAAATTTATAAAGGGTATGCATCATTGCTAGTCCCAATCTCCCACTTGAACTACTATGGTTTCAAGACTATTATAATTATTTCCATGATCATGTTTTTCCACCTAGCCTATGCAACAACTGATGAAAACATTTCCTTCATCATGTATCCCATTATAACCTCCTTGGAAACACTCTCTATCATAAAGTCTATGATGTAACGTTACATCATTATTTATATTTTGGAGAATGTGAGCTAGCACTTAATGAGGTTCATGAAGGAATGTGTGCGGCCTACACCAATGGTGTAGTCTTAGCTAAAAATATCCTCAATACAAGTTACTATTGGACAAAAAATGGATATAGATGCTTTTAATTATGGAAGGAAGTATGTTCTTTGTTAACAACATGGAAATTTGATACATGCCCCTTCCTTGCCAGTACAGTCGATCACTACACCATGGTCATTTTCTACTTAGGGCCTTGTTCTCATTAGGAAAATAAACCCAAAATCTTCTGATGGCCATAAACATATTTTAACTATAACCAAGTATTTTACCAAGTGGATTGAGGCCATTCCTCTCACTTATGTCATTGGGAAGTAGATAGCCAAGTTCATTCATTATCATATCATTTATAGATATGGCATCCCAACATACATTATATATAATAATGGTGGATCCTTTGTAAATAGAGATTTAAAAGACCTTTGTGAAAAATTAAAAATCAAGCACAAGAAATCCACACCATATAACCTGCAAGGCAATAGATATGTTGAGGTGTCAAACAAGACCATTGTAACTATTCTCACGAAGATTGTTAATGATGTTGGATATAATTAGCATTTGTAAATTTTTCTTACCCTTTGGTATTATCAAACCATTCATCAAAACCCTATAGGATCCACTCCATACTCCTTTGTTTATGGCATATAAGCTATTATCCCAATTGAGATCGAGTTGCCTTGATTATGAGTATCTTTGGAATATATTGAAGATGATAAAGATTATAGAGTCTCAAGGTTGAAAGAATTAGAACTCCTTAATAGAAAGCATTTGTTTTCCATATAAAACTTACAATCCTATCAAAATATATTGTGGAGAAGCTAAAATAAGTGCATTCTCCCTTGGGAGTTTGAGATTGTTGATTTGGTCCTCAAATACAACCAGAAGAACACAAAAGCTAAATTTAAGAAAAAGGGTAAGTTTTAACCTAATTAGCTGGGACCATATGTTATCACAATAAATTATGGATTAGGGGCATACTAACTGACTACTCTAAATGGTAAATAAATTCCAAAGCCCATGAACATTGTACATATTAAGAGGTTCTATGCTTGATAGCTTTTTGAAGCATTGTCTACAAGACCCCTTACTTGGGGGTAACTTATACTTAAGTTATTTTATCCTACCATTATATCCTGGACTATCCCATCTTGGATCATATTATTTATTTTAACCTACCTTGGACCATTCTTATGAGAACCATATTATTTTTATAACTATGTATAGTTGAATATTTGGACCATTGGCACTCTAGATCATTTTTATTCTAGCTTTTTATTCCACCCTAGACCGTCCTCTTTTAAACCATATTCATTCTCAAATGTTCTCTTTGAACCAAATTATTTTTGTGTCTTAGACTATTTTAACCTGAAGCTATTTCTCCCTTGACTAGTTATGATCTTGATTATGACTCATAGGTACTATGAACACATTCAACACCAATTCTACAAAGCGGTTTAGCCTAGAAAATATTTTATAGCTTCTACAAATAAGTGAACATAAACGCCTTTTCAACTCAAGATCTTTTCCTACTAGATGGTTCTTTAGGGTTATCTCATGATATATATTATTCTATTATTCTTACACTATTTGTTAGGCATTGTTACCTTAATATGACCTTTCTCTCACCAATTTATGAGCATGGGTTGCTGCAACCATTTTTATCTATTATTTGAACTCTTACCTGTAGACATGTATCTCCTAAACTAGGTAGCTCCCTGGACCTTTTATGCATATTTTATTTATGTTAATTATCCCAAAAACATAGAAAAATTATGAAATATTTGAAGAAAGGAACAAAAACATTATCTTGCACTTTTGTTTATTCTATTCATCCCATGCACTTGCTGATTTACAAGACCATTCCCCATTTCCTCTACAACATCAATCATGTTTTCTTATCATCACTTTTATTCTCTCCCATTTCCTAGGAGAGATAAATTCAACCTAAATTTCATGTTGAACCTTGCATCCATATAAATATGTAGGCAAAATTCACTTATCTTGTACATTTGGAGTTAGCTCAGCCACCCCCTTTTCTTTTCTTATTTTCCCCTATTTTTCTTCTATGTTGTTTCCCTATCATTTGTAGGCAACTTTGTGTCCTTGTTCTTATTACATTGTTATAGATAGTAACACCTATACTACACATACATGAACAATTATTTTCAAACCATAATAACATTATGGCTAACTCTTATTTGTGTGTGTTTATTTTTTTATTTATTGGTGTTTTGTTGTGCTTTCTTGTTTATTCATTTGTCTTTCTTTTTTGTTTAAATTTAAATTATAACTTTGGAATTGGTAGTTATTATCATTATCCTTAGTTATAAATATTTAAATTTAAATGCTTATCATAATTTAAATTTAATGTCATTATATGTTACTCATACGTATGATGCATAATTTCACTTTTGCTATAATAAGCATTATGTGCTTTGGATTCAAGTCAAAAAGTTATTGTAGATCCAAATATTAGTTGTCAAGTGCACCAATGAAACTAGACACCAATTACTTATGCACCTGACTCTATTTAAGATGGTCATCTCTTGGCATATATTATGAGTCTAATCAAATGATGGTCTATTTTTCTTCTATTATTCATTCTTCATTCCATTTTCTCTAAATTTTGGGTAAACTACATTGGATTGAGGTCCATCTGGACTATGTAGGTAGTGTTTGGATACATGATTCATCTTGGGTCAGCTTGACTACCTTCATTATTCTATTCATCTCTTTATGCATCCTTGTATACATGGTTTTTGTGGCTATTAAAACTATTGCACCATCACATATATGTTTGTGACCACTTTTCATTAATCTATGAATTAAGTTATATCCTTGAACTATTGATTTCTAGTTTACCCTAAAGGGACACCAACATTGAACTAGTCACAAATATAAATTAGTGCGCATAATTAATTATTAGTGATCAAAATTAGATTGACTAGGGTAACATTGCTTTATCAAACTAATCAAATTTGCTCTACAAGGGCATATTATTATTTCTTCTTTTTGGAAAAACATTCTCCTTTTCTTATAATTCCAAGTTCTATGAAATTTTACCCTTATTCTAGAAATATTTTAGTGTGCAAGTTATCTCAAGATTGATCAGTTCCGAAGCATGTAGCTTACACCTTAGCTTTGGGTGTGTTCAAAGTATGTCACTTATATTTTTGGATTTTATCCTTCCCCTTCCCCCATCCTTGGGGCCCATTATACTCTAATTTTTTTTTTAATTATTTAGGAATAAATGTGTGCAAGCATTAACTCAATAGATATTTTATCTATTCCATGGGTTAATTTCACTTCTCTCTTTTTGAGAGTCCATCCTTCTCTTTCACCCTTGTATGTCCTCTCTAGGGGAATCATGGGTCATTTCCTTACAACTTATTTTGGACAAATTTTTTCTTTGAAAATATGTTGCTTTTTTGAGTATCTCATTATGCCTTTTCAAATAGGGGCTAAATGTAGACATCTAATTCCTAACACTATTGTGTTGAAATTTTCAATCTTGAAATTTGTGAAAATGTAGAATTTAGGCCAAAATCACTTAAATTAAATAAATTATTCAAGTTTATCATACACAAGTTCCAATTTAGGATAATGTAACCTTAAATGGGGTAATGCATTTTATGTGATTACTAACTTTTCTCAAATCATTTCGAGTCAAAATGATGAAAATGCAGTTTGACCCTTTAGATCACTCTTTTATTCTAATTCAAAAGCACATGACATATGCATGTTTTATTTCATGGCGACAACATCCTAAATGGCATAGCATTCCATATGCAACTAACATCACCTTATAATTACTCTTTAGTTAGATTATGACCTAGTAATATGACATTCTGACTAGTTTGATTAAGTGTGCAACCAATTTCCAAAGATTTGCATAAAAAATTATTAATATCACTTAATCAAATTAATTCAAATTAGGATCTTAAGTGGAAATTCCATGGAATATATTAAATATTTCTTTATTGGAAATTGATTGTTAATATATGCATCATTAGGTGATATCATTTGTGGTGTGGGATCCATAAGCCATGAATGTAATAAATATTAGGTTTATGGATTCCCATGCCTCTTTAATACCTCTTCATCAAAGATATTTATGATTATATTTATGGATATTCATTTTAGATAAATTTTGATTATATTCCTTGGAAAAAAGAGAGAAGAAACTCGATAAGGGTATAGTTAGTAAAACCTAATATGTTTTGCACACATTGATTCAAATAGTTATAAATAATCCTCTTTGAATTGGGAGGAATGACATACAAATAAAAAAATACTAATTTTTTTTTTGATTAGTTAGATAGTAGGGTGGATTTTCTAGCAAGCTAGATCTAAGAAGCACAAGCTTCTTTGGAGATTGTCAGTGTTTTTATGGGTATCCAAGGTAAGAAGTGCTCCCATGAAGACACAAATTAGGTGGGTGTGCACAAGGTAGAACAAGTTTAAAAAAAAATCAACTTGATAAATATAGTTAGTACGGTCAAAAAGGACCAAGGTAAGGTCACCAAAAAACATGTGATAGTCTGGCAAAAATGGCTAGTGATAATGTTGAAATCATTAGCGGTCATGGTTGGCAGAGAAGGGAATCTCCATTATATGGTAGTAGGTGAAAGTTTGGCTAAAAAAATTTATTTAAAATTTTTGGGGTGGAAGGGAAAACCCTAAGTTTGTCAATGTCGATGGTCAAGGTTGACCATCAATAGTCACCCTAACCATCGATGATCAGACATCAGCCCTAAAAAGGCAAAAACAAAAGACTACCATGGGTTTTATTCTCTTATTGTGATATTAAAACCCATAATGATTAGATTTTTAGAATTATTGGAGAAAATGGTGATGGTTAGGGGTTATTAATTGAGTGTGTGAGTTAACCAAGGGTGGATTAGAGGTTTGACTTGACCTAGATGTAGCATGGATGAGCAAGAGCATGGGGTTATGTGGTAGTACCCAGGGTTCCTTATTGATAATGGTTGATGATCTAAGTAAGTATTATTTTGAATTGGTAGATTAGGTTCAAATTTAGCTAATGAATGTTTATTCAAATTTGTTTTTTGTTTATTTCTTGTGGGGTGGGTTTGACCTAGGGTTAGGGCTATGGTACTAGCTTCTATTTGTGGAGTGGAAATAGTAGGTTAGATGCAAATTGGAAAGGCTAGGGTAAATAGGGGAGGGTAGAGGTAGTTATAGGTAGGTTTGATTTATATATGGTAAAGTTTGGTAGGTATATGAGGAGGGTAGGGTTGGATTTGATCACCAACAGTCACTTTACAGTGATCATTATCAGTCATTTTTTATCATCACTAATCACTACTAACCATCAGTAGTTTATTATCAATCATTGGTGGTCAATATGTGACCATCGATAAGCCACATTTTGGTGACCATTGGTGGTTGGTCACCTAATCATCGATAGTCAAATATAGAAATAGTTAACTATCAATGGTCGATGGATGTGGAAGTTTTTTGTTTTTTAGAGTGATTATTTAATAGGCAATAGTTTGTATTAAAAGGTAAAAGTGGGATTTGAAGGGGACTCTACCCATTAAAAAGAAGAAGATAGGAAATGCCTAAAACTTGAAGGACATGAGTGTTTAAAGAAGAAATATCATGGATAAAAAAAGAATAAATAAAAACTCATACAAAGCAAAAACTATAGCTAAATAGTGAATAGAATAAAATTAGTGAGATTTTTTAATGGGTAATAGTTGAGGTTAAGGGGTTAGGTAATGTGTATGGATTAAGGAGGTAAAATGATGGGGTAAAGTAATATGTATAGGTAATATTAGGTAAATATTATGATTTGGATAGATTAGAATAGGTATAGGTGCAAATGTTATAAATTTTGTAGGCAAAATATGTTAGTAAAATAAGGTTGTTATCAAACCCTGTAAGCATAAGAGTAAATATAGATGAGGGATAGAGTACCTAGGATACTAGATGAGATTCAATATGGGATAATTGATGATAATTAGGATCACATGGAGGATGTGGGCCATGGAGCTATGAGGTATTATCAATATGTACCTTGAAATACAATGATGTTAATGGCAATCATCAAGAGATGGGACCCTACCACGAACACCTTCTTTCTTCATACAAGTGAGTTGACTATCTTGCCTAAGGATATCTATAAGATAGTGCAGATACCCATTCAGGGTGAGCTAATTTACCCTATTGAGAGTGATGAGTGGGATGGGTAGATAGAAATCTTGTATAAAGATGACCTTGATTTTGTGAGGTGGCACTCAGGAGGCTTCCCCTATACGCTATTATACCAAAGAGACAGGGAGGTTAGGAAGATTTTTATGATGATGATGATGATGATAGAAATCACATGTTATGTATTACTAGATTCTAGTAGTGGGAGGTTTCCTTACTTGCTACTAAGGGTGCTCATAGAGATGTGGTTAGGTAACATAGTGTTTTTGTGGGCACCTATGCTTCTTGTTTAGATTTACTGAGAGCTATGGGGATTTTGAAACCACAAGAGATATGGGATCAGTGTCACATTTTTTATTCATTACTAGGATTATGAGCACATTAGGGTGCTGAGACCTATGGGGTTGTCCTAGGATGGCTTTGTGTAGATGGATTATAGGTTTAGATACATAAGGTGGAGAGGATATTATGCCCTCTCAAGACCAGGAGGAAGATCTCATGATATTGACTAGTATAGGGACTGAATAGATGCCTTAATTGTGGGAGATTTTATTTGGATACCATTTATTGGAGACCATATATTAAGTGTTTAGGCTAGGCACACTATCTCTACATAGCTACAATTAGATATATGGTAGATGAGACCATGAGATAGAGTTGATTTCATTTGATAGGGTACAAAGGAAGTTTATCCTCATGTAGGATATTACCAAAGCATTCCCAAGATATAGGAAGGAAGATGTAGAGTTTCCACTACCCACTCCATAGCCAATTCATGATTTTATTGATTATGAGGAATTGCCTACAAAGATAGATATGGATGACATAGGTTTTACAACTAGTTATCCTATATGGTATCAGGCATACTATGTTGAGGCCAATTTTGGAGTTGATGATGGTGGTTGATAAGACATAGATGTCAATGTAGGGGGTGATAGTTAGTAGGTTCAAGTGTAGGGGGTCTTCCCAAATGTACAGGCAATGACTGCTAATAAGGATCAATCACAAGTGAATCTAGCCATAACATAAACATTCTTGGAAGTAGCATAAACATCCTTGGTAGTAGCACAAGGTTAGGTGGCCACTTTAATTATGGATAAAGATCAATATAGGTATTAGTTAGCCTTGGTGATGTAGGAGAGAGACTTTCTTTGATAAGTAAGAGGTGGAGTACCAGTAGCTATGGGACCAATATGGACTATGTCGATGTAGAGATATGTAGTGGATATGGAGGAGCTATGTTATTATGAGGCCTTGGTCTTTAGTGATATTCTAGATGAGCCTTGATAGTGTGAGTATAGGGTTGGGATTACAAGAGGTGATAACATGGTGACACTAGGTCAGTGGGCCACCTCTGTAGGTGAACAAGTAGGTACAATGGGGTAGGCTCTAAGAGGTAGTGGTGCCTCAAGATCATAGATTTGTTATGAGACATGATAGTTTTGATGTATTTTATGATTTCGATACTGGCCTATGAGCCAATGCAATAGGATGTATTTTTTTAGAGACATATATATTTTGTATACACTATGATGATTATTTATGAGATATAGATGGAGTCCTTTGTTTATGGTTTCTAGTTCATGGTTGTGATTTTCATTGTGATTATTTATGATGTCATATTGATTATGGTTATGTTAATGATGATGTTAATGTGGACCCACCTAGCTAGGCATGTGATGATATGCCTCTTTAATTTATGTTCCTGATGATGTTTGGTATGGATTGATATTATTGATGTGATTATGATGTGATGGTTATGGATGACGATGATAATCTTGATATGATTATGTGATCCTAATGTGATGTTGGTGATGATCATGATGATGATTTATGGCATTATGATTATGGTATGTGAAGATGTTGTTTATGGATGTGGTCATTTAGTTTCATGTCTGAGATGATCATGTTTACGATATTGATATGATTATGGCTATGGCTACTGGTTATGCTTAGGTAGATAAGGTTATGATGTGATTATTGTAATGGTTATGGATTATGGATCATAGTTATATGAATGTGATATATGGTAGGATGATGATGGTGATGATGTTTATGATATGGGTATGTGATGATGATGTTTATTCTAAAATTTAATGAGTATATTATTCCTAATTTATATTTAGGCATCTAGTGGATATTCTGACTTGGTGATGGTGATAATTGATTTATTTATAGAGGTGGTGATTATGCTAATGATGTTTGTTTTTATTTATGATGTGATGATGATATTATGGGATGTGGTTATGATTATGGTCATTTTTCTTAGATTAAGGTGAAGCACATAAATTAAATAAAATAATAAAACTAGATGTGAGGAAGAGAAGATAATCAAGAGACAAACATCTAAGTGACTGTATCAACTAGTATGATAGAATAAGGAGGTATGATGCTTCTTCTTTAGCAAGGACTAAAACCAACTGAAGTTGGGTCAGCTGAAGGAACATAAGCCCTTTGAATGTTTCACATTAGCATTTTTTAGTTGGTTAAAAAGGTGACTTGATCACATAATGTCAAGTAAGATCAAAATCCCTTGTTTTTAGAGTGTATAAAGGGGAGGGAGATGAAAATGGAACCTTATTTGGAGACTAGTTTACCTCTTCTATAGGTCACCAAAGAGCCAAATAAATAGGTCAATGTCATATAATGTGTAGACCAATTGATATGGGAAGTATACTTATGAGAGATGATTATGGCTTTAAAAATTATGTTGCATTTTGATAATGTTTGATAATGGATCTTTTGTTATTTTGTTGTTTCTTGGGAAGGTTGGGGAAGTTGATCGATGCAAGAAGATTCTAAGATATTGCTATGCTTTGACAAATTATTGACTCAACCATCCTTCAAGGGAATGGTCTAATTGTTATGTGCTTTATTTAAAGCTTTTGATAGCTATCCTTCAAGAGAGCATTCTACCATATTGAGCAATTTTGACATGTTTTTGGTAGCTATCCTTTAAAGAAGCAATCTATATATGCTAGGAATGACACATATGAGTTATTTTGATTTTTTTTTATTTAATTTTGATGTCATGATATAGGCTTAAAGGTGCACCTTTTATGAAGTCAAATATAAAACACAAAAAAGGTTGATGAGGTGTAAAATAGGTTTTAAGTGATAATGACCATGAGAATCTATCATTAAAAGGGGTGAAAAGTACCATGAGAATCATGTCATGGGTAGAGATACGGTACCCATTGTTCAATATTAGGTGAAAATTGTAATGGATAATCACATGACTAATTTTTAATTAGTTATCTTTACAATAAGGAGATGAATGTGGGTTGAAAACAAGGGATGAGCTTAAGTTAGACAGAAGGTGAGTTTGATCTTATTTTAACAAAAGAAAGGATGTAGGTGAAAAGCATTGAGAGGCTCAAGTTATGGGGTTCCCTTCAAGAGAGGATAATCAATAAGCTCTTAATCCATACTAATGCATTATGATATAAAGTCTAAGCTAATTGAAATCAAATTTTCCCTGCTTGCTTTTCTCCATATTGGTTACATGTTGATTTTCATTTAGGATGAGGTCTCTAATATTAAATTCTCACACTTAAAGGTGTTTTTTATAAGCATGATTAATGCATTCTTGATAGACATGAAGGTGAGTAAGAGTGGCTAAATGATGCTCATCAAGTAGCTCAAGTTGGGATAAACATTCTTAATAATAATCACTCTCAGAGACAAGATATTGTAAGGATATGTAAAGAGAGGGAATTTAGAATTTGAGAGGAAAGATAGCCTCTACTCCAAAAACTAGAGAGAAAGGGGTAGCACTTTTATGGGTTTGAATGCTAGTATGAAAGGCCCATAAGGCAAAGGGGATGAGTAAATGCCAATCATGACTAGATGTATTAACCATTTTAATTAGCATGTTATTGAGAGTTTTGTTAAAAGATTCCACCTATCCATTTGTTTATGGGTGATAGGTTGAAGATAAACTTAACTTGATATCAAAAATGTCACAAAGACCTTAGACTTGATTGTTTTTGAAGGATTTACCATTGTCAGTGATAATTTTGTGATGAACATTGAAATGATAGATAATATGATGATTGATAAAGTCAATAATATTTTTAGCTTTGGTTGATACAAGAGGAATAACCTCTACCCATTTAGTAAAATATTTGGTTGCAGTGATGATAAAATGATGTCACTATGAAGAATGGGGGTTAATTTCTCTAATGAGATCTAGACCCCATTATGAGAAGGGCCAAAAATCTTTGGATAGGGAAGACTATAGATAGGTTTGTGATGTATATTAGCATGTTACTAACATTTGATGAAATTTTTCAAATAATCATAGCAATTCCTAGTTAAGGGTAGGCCAATAAAATGCAAGGCAAAGGATGTGTTTAGTGATGGATAGGCCACTAAAGTGTCCCCCATAGATCCCATCATGTATTTCCCTAATAGCATGAGAGGCTTCGTGACTATATAAGAAATGAAAGAGGAGACCATCAAAGCCAATTTTATAAATAATTACCCTAGTATGGTATAATGTGAGGTACTCTAGATAAATTCTCTTCAATCATTCTTATAAAGATTAGAAAGAATGGTGACAAAGTTGGGATATTTGAAGGTCTACTGATACCAAAAGTTAGGTTGGGATTCCTCCACATTGAAGATGGTGAGAAAGTTTGATTTGGCATAAGATGGATGGGTAAGTCAAGGGATAATGATATATATCTTAGAGTTAGAGGGTGAAAATGAGATCTGATAATCAAGGGAAGTCATCATATTGGAAAACTTGTCCGTAGATCATAGAGTGGTTTGGATATGGTAGTGTTAAAATGATGCTAAGAGTATGTTGGATAGTTATTTGTATTATTTCAAGACAACATTAATCACAATGGTAAGATCCATTTATTTTATTGATATCAAGTTGAGAGTCACTAAAAATGTTTATCATTTTGACTCCCAAGGTTAATGTAGTCTAGAGGCCTATCACTAAGGCTTCATACTCAACGATATTATTGGTCTATTTGAAATCTAGTTTGAAGGATAAAGGAATAGGTTCACCATGAAGGGGGATAAGGATTATTTTATCTCTCCCACCATGGTGAAAATTTTATTCATCAAAGAACATGGTCACTTGATAGGTGAAGTCTTCTTGAAAGAGGGTTGTAATGGACTCATCTAAAAACTCAAGAGGAGGAGGTCGACTGTCTACTACAAGTGCTTCAACCAATTAGTTGGAAATGACATTCCATTTAATTATTATTTTTTGAATAAAATAAAGGTTAAAATTAAATAAAATCATGGTCCACTTATCCATATGTTGGTTTTGGTATGGCTTAGAGTGAATATACTTGAGTGGGTCGGTATTAGTTATGACATAGGTTTTGTGCTTGAGGATGTAGTGGTAAATTTTGGTGGCCATGAAGACCAAGGATAGGCAAAGTTTCTTATTATGGGTGTACTAATACTTTTACTCTAAAAGCATGTGGCTAATGTAGTATACAACTTTATTTTTATGATGCTCATCTTGATGCGCCAACATTACCCCTAACGAATGGTTGGTGGTAGAAATATAAAGGTAAAAAGGTTGATCTTCCTTGGGAGGAATGAAGACAAGTGGAGATAGAAAGTACTCTTTAAGTGAATCAAAGGCATTATAATAGTCATTATTCCACTTAAAAGATACATACTTCTTCAAAAGGTGATGGAAGGTTTGGCATCAGTTTAAGAGCTGAGAGATAAAGTGACGAATGGATTGGAGCTTCCCTTGAAAGATATGGAGTTAATTGAGGTGGGTATGAGGAGGCATGTTGATGATTAATTTTATTTTTATTGGATTGGATTTGATTCCCTGAAGGGAGACAATAAAGCTAAGAATATTTCCTAACATGACCCCAAAAATACACTTCTTGGGTTTAAGGCAGACATGGTAGTGGATGAGTCTCTCAAAGATGATCTTAATAACAGCCAAATGATCTTTACAACATTTGGATTTCCTAAGAAGGTAATTAAAATAGTATTTAATGATTTTTGGAATAATTTCATGGAATATGTAGGTCATGGTACATTATTAGGCTATACCAACATTCTTTAATCCAAAAGGCATGACACTATAACAAAAATTTCCCCATGGGGTGAAGTTTTGTGTTGATCTTCAGGGGTAATTAAGATGTGATTATAACCTAAGAATCCATCCATAAGAGATAAAATCTCATGTCTAGATGTAAGATCAATAAGTTGGTCAATGCTTGGCAAAGGAAAGTCATCCTTTGGAAAAGTAAGGTAAGGTCACAAAAGTACACATAAATGCATAGTCCACTTGTGGCTTTAGTGATAGGTATGATGTTTGAGAACCATTGAGGATAGTCAATAGGTTAGAAGAAATTGATAGATAGGATATGTTGAAGCTTTTATTTTAATGAAGGGCTATGCAAGGGTGCATTCATTAAATTTTTTTCCTAATGATATTGGCCTCATGGTTGGTGACTATGTTGTGAGTAGATATAGAGGGATCGATTCCTAGCATGTCATTATAAGACCAAGAAAATGTTATACTGTGGTCTTGCAGGAAGGAGGGGAAGTCTTGAAGTTCCTTAAAGTTTAGTAATTAGCTAATTTTGACAATGCATAGGTTATCTGGAGTGCCCAAGTTGATATCTATGGTGGAATCATTCAATATGGTTGAAGTACCAAGATGAAGAGATTTGTGGATAGATGAATCTTATTCACCAAGATAGTTGAGAATGGAATGATCATCCTAACATTGAATGATATTAATGTTAGGAGAGTCATATCCTATCATTTCAATATGGGTTAAAGGAATTATTATGGTTGCCCCATCCTTTTGATAAGTCAAGGGTTTGAGGCTAATCATGTTGATGATAAAAAATTTAGGGGGTATGATGTCAAAATCCTTAGTTATTGATGGTGGAGTGGATGGTGAGGATGGGATGTCTTTTTTAACAATGGTGAATGTAATAGGAGGCAAGTTGGTTTGTTGTTTAGGTGGCATGAAATCAAGGCCATGTTTTTCATGAGGTTTTGGGGTCTTGATTTGAAGTAACTCTTATGGCCTGTGTTCATACCAACCTAGATCAAATCCCTTCTAGGCACAACTATAGAGGTATGTCATGGCAAACTCTAGTTTATCTAAGTAGGAGAGAGTGGAGATGAAATTAGTTTGATAATTTTAGGACCCAAAAATAAAAATTATTCCAATATTGGGGTCATAACTAGATTGTTGGTCAAGATTCCCATACTCTTGAAGAGTAGGAAGAGTGTCTAGTGTCAAAAGGAAATACTCCCCCAATAAAATGTTATAAGGTTAATTCCAAAGGGTCCATTATGGGGATTTGGATAAAAGAGATGGATGAAATGGTGGATGCTTTAGGGGTGTAGGAATGTGGAGCTTCAGCTTTTATTGATGAAGGTTTACTGGATAGAGGAAGGAGAAAGTCATTGGGTCAGTATGTCATGTTGCATGATGTAAAAGGACTCGGGTCAGCTTGTATGATAACAACTTGACCTTCATGTTTAGATTTGATGTATCAATATACAGTGGATGGCACATAGCCAATGGATTGGATACAAGGTCATACTAATAAAACATTATACTATAACTCTCCTTCTACTACATAGAAGAGCTCAAGAAGCATGCAGGGTCCTAGATGAATGTGAAGGACAACAGTTCTTAGAGTTGTGGCCATGGTATCATTGAATGATCAGAGCATTTTTGAGGTTTGTGACATAATGTTCTTGGGTAATTTGAGTTAGTTATATGCATGGGAGGACATAATGTTGATACTATCTCCCCCATCACTCATAACCCACTTGATGTGGGTTTGGTTGATGTACATGGTAATAAAGAAGGGAAGATCTGGGTCATCTTGATGGATGGACATTATTTTTAAATCCTTTAAGGTAACAAGGTTGGAAAGTTGGAGATCTCTAATAAAGGATGATAGAGGTTTTGGTTCTTCTAGTTATACCTCTATGGATTGTAAAGCCTCTATCATTACTTGGTAGTGATGGGGTGAGGTATTGATTAGTTCATATAAACTCATCTTTACTAGTGCTTGGTGAATTTATTTCAAAACTAATCATTGGATTGATTTAGATATATTGGAGTGAAAGGGTCCCAAGATGGATACTTTGGGTTTGTTTTAAGGTAAAGGTGCTTGGTTTTGGTTAGGTGGCTGGGTGGTGGAAGAGGGATATGTCCATAGAATGGAAACCTTTGTCTTTCCCTTGTCTTTTGGTTGAGCTTGTGATCATGTCACCATATAGATGGTTTGGATTTGGGGAGGATTTAGGCTAGAGGATTGCTTTAGTTCCTCTTCACTCTAAGGTGAGAGTGTAGGATTAGGTAGGTGTTGATGGTTTCTAGCTTTTAGATTAGTGTTGGGATAATAAGAGGCTCATTTGACAATATGTCATTCTCATGATATAGTCAATGGGATAATACTTAGAGAGCCTTATATTTTTTAGTATGATACCCAAGTGTCCTATGGTATGAACATACTAATTTATCATTATATCAAGATGACTTAGGACTGTGTGGGTCAAATGGTTTGATAGGTGGCAAGGTTAAGCAAGATGCTTGCAATAGCCTCTATAGGATGGTTGAGTAAGATTTGAGTAATGGTGGAAAAGGCATGGAGGTCTTAGGTTTGGTAGTTGGGTTGGGAAAAATTTTAGAAGTAGGCTTGGTGGTAAAAGTTCTAGGTAGAGGAACATTCTTGGTGAACATATTCACTTTTTCAAGATAGGTTGATAGCTTGGGTTTAGAAGGTTTTGAGGTAGACATTTGAGAGGTAAGTAGTTTGTTTATAGATATTTGGAAGATAGGAGGTTTGGTTATGGGTGATTCGGTGAAAATAAGTGTAGATGAAAGTATGAGTGATGGTGTAGCCAAAAGTGGTGGTTGGGTTTTTATTGGGATGGTTAGTTTCCTAATTAAGGTATAGGGATATGGTCCCAAAATAGAGGGAAAAGTGGAGAGTAGAAGTAGATTTTTAGTTTGTGGGATCTTGGGTTTTTAGATTTTATTTGGTGGGTTTGGTGGAGTTAATTCCAATTTCAATGAGGGGTGAGTAAGGTCTTGCATGGGGAATAGGTGAAGGTTTTTGGTAGGCTTGGTTGTAATGGTAGAATGTGGTTTGGTTATCTTAGGTGGAGTTGGTTCAGATAGTTTAGGTATGGTTTGGTTGGTGGAGGTTTTCAATGGCTCGATTGTGGTAAAAGTGGGTTCAATAGTGGGAACCAAACATTGGGATGACAATGGTGTGGTTTGAGGTTCTTTTTTGGTTCGGTAAGGAAACTCAAGATGGTGAAAAAATGTGTCATGATTTTTTTTGGGTTGAGATAAGTATTCCAATTTTTGAACCAGTCTAGAGAAGGGTCTATAGATGAGTTTGATGCCTTTGATACTAAGCTTAAATTTTAAACCAAGGGGTAGAGAGAGAGAGAGAGAGAGAAGTGGTCACCTCATCCTTTTCCTCAACCAAAGGCTCCAAGGTGTGGAAATGTGAATCTCCTATAGGATAGGTAGGTAGGGTGATCACTTCTTTAGGGGTGATTTCCAAAGGAAGAGTGGATTATTGTATGACAGATGAGAAGGACATGGTGGTAACGGCTGCCTCTTTTGGTATTCCTTCTAAAGGAGAGGTTGGCAGCTCAAACATCTTAATGAGTGAGGAAATTGAAGGGGTTGTTTCATGGGTTTCATTTTTTGGAGGAATGGAGGGTGGCTCCATTACCTCAATATGTGGAGGGGTGAGAAAGATGGTTTTGTCAATGGATTCCTAAATAATGGGTTGACTGAGGACTACATTAATAGTATGGACTTCATGGTTGTGAGAATATTTTGCTTGATTATTTTCATTATTCATAAAAGGGGTGTGGTTTGGAAATGGTTATCTAAAGATGTCAAGTGATTAATTTGGGGGTGCATTGGGGTTATCCAAAACAATTTCCCCCTTGTTCATGAGATTTTGGAAAATTTTATTAAAGGTGTTACACCTACTAATGTCATGTCCAATGACATGATGAAAGGCACACAATTTGTTCTCCATATCAACTAGGTATAGGATGGGATGAATCAAATTATTGTGGAGGTTTAATCAGTGGTAGTTATATGATATTTTATTTCAATAAATTCTCCAAGACCAAAGCATATGACTCCCTTATTAGAGTAAATTTATTTTGATTATTTTGGTTTAGGTTTCTAGTGTTCTAATAGGAGGAATTAAAAGAGTTGGTTTGGTTAATAACAGGTGGAGGAGAGGTCTTAAAGACAACCACATTCATGATTCTCTTATTTTTGGAGTTAGTGTTGGTTTGATTACTAATTTTGGAGGAGGGAGATTCATTTTATTTAAAGGTGGAAATATTGTTTCTAAATTTTAACTTCCCCTCATTAATGGCTCTATTTTCTAATTTGTGTGCCATGGTGAAATCCTTGTCAAGGGTCCTAAATATCTAGACCCATAAAGTAGGGGAGATGTGTTTGGCACATGCTTGAATGAAGAGCTCAATCAACTCAGGTTGGGTAGAGAGAAGGAGATTTGGTTTATCAGACTTATTCAATGGGCTATAAAGTTAGTAATGGATTTGTCATCAAATTTTTTAATAGATTAGAGATCAGTCATGGAGACTTTCTTAGAGATGTTTATGTAAAATTGATCTAAGAAAATATGAGCTAGTTGGGCAAAAGAAAAGAGGGAGTGCTTTATAATAGCACTATACCAATCTAGTGATAAACCTAATAAAGACATGGGGAAGGTACAAAAAAGGATAGCATCATCATATAAAATCATATAGCATGAATGCCTAAATGCTCTATGATGTTTTTGAGGGTCCTCCTTCCTCTAAAACTTTGAAAACTTTAGAAGTTACCATTGAAGAGGGTACTGTCAAATGGGGATACATGGGTGAATTAGTTCAATATAGATTTGATCATATGAAAAAATATTATGAGCTCCAGAAATGGACAACTCCAAAGTAGTCATTTTGTCCATTAACAATTTGACAAGGCTAGTTTGTGGTTGTGCACCCTCATAGTTATAAGGTAACATATTTTGGGTTTGGGTAGGTTCAACATATGGATATATGGTGAGGGATTGAGAAGCTACCATATATTGGTTTGTGAAAATGGGTGGTTGGGATTATGCCACATATGAATATATGGAGATAGGTGTTTGGGTGGAAGGAAGAGGTCAAAGGGATGTAGCTCATGTTTGGTGCAATGGGTACCTATTGAGAGATTAATGTAGGTTGGGTAAGAGGTATGGTTAGGTTAGTACATAGAGGGTGGGTGGTAACTTTGGTACTAATGGGTAGAAGCGTAGAAGGTATGGGAACCACCAAGCTCTAGAATGGAGTTGAGGTAGGTATGTTGGAAGTGGGAGGAATGGTAGTGGTACTAGTAGAGGCTATTCCTATGGTAAGGGAAGTGTTGGTGCCTAATGGTTGGGTCACTCCTAGATTAGGAGGGTTTTTAGCTAGGGAAGAAGGTGTTTTGGTGTTATTTGGTTAAGTAAGTTGGTTTTTAATGGTGGTATTGATGGGGTTATTAGTAGAATATGATGCCTAGGTGACTAAAGGTTAGGTGGAGATGGTGGCTATAGAAGTTCCACCCATAAGGAGGGATGGCATGCCATGAAGTAGGTAATAGGAAAAACTAAAGTAGGGGTACATTGAGATATGGTGTTGAGATAATGTTGGAGGGATATGGGGTTATTATCTAGAAAAGTGGTGAAATTTGCATCACCTTGGGAAACCATCCAAGGGATGGAAGGACTCCCAAAAGGATGAGGATAACTCTCTACATCTAAGATGTACTATATGGATGAGGGAAAAAGGGAAGATGGATGATTAGGAGGTGGGTCCTAATTTGCTTGGTTTCCTAGTTGTTGCCTAGTTAAACCATGCAGGTAAGGAAAAGAAGAAGATATAAGCAATATCATAACTTAAACAAAGAGAAGACAAGAAAAGGTCAAGAAAACAAAACAAACAATAAAGCACATTAAATCTTAGGGTTATTTTTAGTCTCTCTTGTGGTTTATGCCTTAATATTTAAGAATTATATGACTCAATTTGGCTTTTAGAGAGGGTACTAGAAAAGAAGTCTATGGTTAGTTTTAGATTGTGTTTAGGATCTTAAAGGGATCTGTATTAGAAATTAGTATATGGCTTGATATTGGACCCTACCCCCTTACTTCACATATCAAAATATTAAGGGTGTCAGGTGCTTAGCCAAGATATACCAATTACCAAAGATTATACTTAGCCAGAGAATTGAGTTGGTTCTCCCCTTGGTGATGAAATCCAAGTAGGATAGCAAAGAAAGGTGGCTGCTAGGTAATGAAATCTTAGTTGGGCCTTATGTCAATATTTTTATGCTTGATTAAGTGTAAGTGGTTTGGTCTTGTGTATGTGATACGAGTGGAGCTATGATTAATTTACTCAATTAATTAAGATATGAGAGCTAGAATAAGCTAACAAACAATAGATGTAGTAAATTTTAATCCCAAGATGAAGTTTTAATTTCATTATATGAGTAGAAAGATAAGAAGAAGAAGCACCTAAAATGAACTACGAACCCAAGAAAAGACTCAAGGGTCTAATAGGGCATGCCAAAATGTTTTAGAGAAATTTTGCTTATATTCCATGAAAAATAAGAAAAGAAACTCAAGAAGGGTATGTTTTGATCTGGAGGTCAATTTAGAAAAGATCTTAAAGTAGATCAAAACTTGCACCATTGTGTATATCCTGTTGAGACCTTTCTAATGGCATGCATAACATGGAAAATAGAGCTTGTATGTTCCTTGTGTAGCTAGTCAAAGTTCCAGTCAAGCTGGTCAAATTGGTCAAAGTTGGTCAAAGTATAGAAAATAACCATTATGGAATGATTTGAGAATAGTTCCACTTCATAGAGCATATTGAGAGCTTTTTGGCACAATTTACTATTCATGAAACAAAGTCCATATGCGAAAGTTATGGCCGATCAAAGTTGTGGTAAAACTTGGTCAACAAGATGATATGGAAAAAATGTGGACCAGTAAGAACATGACATGTGGTAGTCAGTTCATATAGAAAAATAGTGGGTTTTATCATTTGTATTTGATAGGTGAAATATAGTGGGTTTTTATCATTTGTTTTTGATAGGTGAAATAGTCATCTTCAAGAGGCATAAAAAATTTGGGGTTTGGATGGAACATCCAGTTGAACATTGACAAGTGGTAAGAGGTCAATAATTAATAAGTGGATGAAAAGTGGCAAGTGGAGATTGGCCCACATGGTGGGTCCTCAATCCACCACGTGGCTTGACACTAAATATTTTCCATGGTCCAATTTTATTTCTTGAATGTTCCAAACAAACCATATTTAATTTACCATTTCCCACGTAATTCCACCAACATCCATAGTTTCCATGTACATGCCACATAACTGAATGTTCCTCCAAAAACCTACCACATAATATCCCAAACATGCCACATTTTATCCACAAATATCCACATGCCAACATATTCCATTATCCACTTTGTGGATCATGCCTTTTAAGATATTAACCACCATGAATATTGTGCTATTTAAAAAACTAAATTTAAACCCACTTCCCAAATGTGGGACTTAAGATTAACATTGACCACCAAATGTGTTAGAGGGGATTCTAACCATGCTCATTTGAGGTAAAAGGATAATGACCCCAATATTGAACCCGTAGGTGTAAACACTATATAAAGCATGAAAACTTGTATTTGAAGGCATTTGAAAAGTTTAGCAGCCAATGTTAAAGGTTATAAGAGCTTGTGCATCTTGCAAAAGGAGTTTGAAGTATAATTGGGGAAAAGTCTGAAAAGGGACTAATATTATTTTTCTCCAAGGAAAAACTTTATAGTTGTACATTTTTCATTTTGATAACTTCTAAAGAAATTGTAAAGCCTCAGAAGCAGTCCATTATGCCAAGGTATAAGGACCTATTTCTACTCTTGCTCTAATTTGAGGCATCTAGACTCATTTATGGACTTTGAAGTAAACTAGTGAAATATTCTAGTTTCTGAGATGGTTCCATCTATATGTTGAGTGTCCAGATTTGAGGCTGGTTGTTTCCATTTTTGATGCTCAAAAGTGAGATTTTTGAGTAGAGGACATCTAGAGGTATGTTTCAAGAAGGTGAAGAATCTATTCATGGATACTGAGATTCTTCAAAGGTCCATAACACTTGGATTCATTATTGTTCTATAAGGGTTGTTATTTAATTATAGACATTTTATAATGGATTGGTTCAACTAGTTAGCAAACTTAGAGACGTAGGCATTGTCAAACTCTGTAATCAAATCTTGTGCATTGTGGTGTGTATTTTCTTGCATTAATTTTCCTTAGGTTGATTATTTTATGAAATAATTTTTGTTAATTATTGTTTTTCCTACAAAGTATCCAAAGTAAAATTTTTGTGTGGAATTTAGTGTTAGTTTACGGATCAGTTTGGTATTAGATAAATTAGTGTGTTGCGTTAACTTTTGTTAGGGCATTATTTTGGTGCATCAAGTTTGATATCAGAATTAAATTTATGGTTGAATTTGTGATTTTATTTTTTTAACTAAAATCAGTTATTTTAGAATAATAGATACAATCCTAGCCTAGATTTAGTTGTTACTGAATTTCATTATCACTATGATAATGTAATTCCTATAAGCCCAAAAGCAAAGTTAATAAGTGACAAAAATGATAAGAGCAGTAAATCAAGAGACTCCAATAGATCATTGATGCACTTCAAGTAGAACTATAATAGGAAAATCGACAAAAGAAGAGTATGCATGGAGATTCAGAGATTTGTGGACATTATGCTTGATGAGGTCATATTGCCAAGTAATGTTGGATCCTACATCCTAGTTAGGCACCATTATGGTTTAGAAGGCATAATGATGAGAGAGGTAAGGCACTAGTTGTGTCCATTAGTGGTGAATCAATTTGACCAACAATACCTCATCAAAAAACTCCAGAGTCTCTAATGTGACAATTGTTACCCATGGAAGTGCCAGGTATTAAGCTACACTTCGAAGAAAGTCAAAGATAAAACTACACTACTATTGATGAAGGGAAGTTCATGCAGATCTATTTTAACTAGATTTTTAGAGCCTACTATATTACTAAAGGTCTCACAAAATTTATAAAAATAAGGACTCTTCCACTACCCCACACTAATACATTTGAAGGAGTTGATGGCATAGTACATGGACATGCAACTCATTATGGCATTCTACATTTTGGCATCAGAGGGCTATCCTTTGATCAAGTAACTCTTGACATAGTTCTAAGAGAAGTTGAGGAGATAACTTTGGGTAATTATTATCTCATATCTTGGCATGAAAGAAAAACTATCTCAAGAGAAGAAATCCAATTGATGACCAATCATACCTACGAGATTTAGTTTAGAACAAGCTAGACAACAAAGGTACATTCTGGTTATAGCAGTGGTTCTTCTAATTCATATACTCTTACTAGTCCTATCAATGAAAATGATGTTGTAAATATGAAAGAAAATAATGATTCAATTATTAATGTATCTTTTGATGTAAATTTTGAGGAAAAAAACAATGAAATCAATTCTTCTATCTATATTGACAATTTAGGGATACTAAATATACTAACCCTAAAAATTTAGCGAAGTCATTTGAAAAGCACACAAAGGGAATAGGTTCTACGATGTTAGAAAAAATGGGATTCGAAGGAAAAGGCCTTGGAATTAATGATCAAAGAATTATCTAGCCTATCCAAGTAGCAAAGAGACCACTCCATGTACTCATTAAATATCCCAAGAAGCTAAGCTAAAGAGTTACTCAAGCAACAAGTCAAAACACCCTAAAGAGTTAAAGGAAGCATTATCAGAAGATGAAGAAGTTAAATCTAAAAAGACATCTTTAGATGACTTATCAAGGTATGAAAATAAGAAATACTTGAATGTATTTTATAATTATGCCTCATAAAGTCCTAGAAATATGTTTAAGAGAAATGTCAAGAATAAGATTGACAAAACAAAATTACCTAAGGAAGAAATGAAGTTATGATTTTACTTCAATGCTAAGGGGAAAATATTGAATGAAGATAAGAAGAATCATCCACAACATTAGGCAAAGGTTGTAACTACATCTTTAGTCAAATAAAATATAGAGCCTCCTTAGGCAGAATCTTATTAGTCTGAACCTAAGATAACATCAGTGAAGGAGATAGTAGTAAATGAGAAGCTGATAATTCATAAATTGTCCCCTTAGAAAGGTAAGCAACATTTTTTCAAAAGAATAATTGATAATCATTCTAATATAGATGCTATTTTTGATATAAATTATCAAAAGAATCTGATATTTGAAGATGTTGTATAAACCCTAGGTTTAAAAACTAAGCCACATTTCCAACCCTATTCTCTAGATAGAATAGATGATGGTAATAATGTACATGTAATTAAAATATGTAAACTAGGGTTTGTGATTACCTCCAACATCTTAGATGAAGTTGAATTAAATGTAGATCCACTACAGTTTAGTGGCATTATCCTAGGTAAACCATATTTGTCTCTGAGAAAGGCAACTTACTCCAAGAAGGAAAATCAATATAACATTGTAAAAGATGGGATAAAATATCTCATATGAGCACATAGATAGTAACCATTATAGGTAAAAGGTGCCTTTAGTTCTATTTTACTCATCTATGTTGTAGACAAGAATACTACATGGTAATAGAATGATGTCATCATGAGAAGCATCAAGAACAACTCAAAAAATAGGTTGTATATTTGCTTTATATTTGTAAAACCTAAATAGGCATTATTTTTAAGACCCAAGTATGGGTAATGTTTTTTATCATTATAGTGTTTGAAAATACCCAAGAAGGGTAATGTTTGTAAATTGTGTTGCTATGTAAGACCCTAAGAGAGCAATTGTAAAGTGGTGATTGTTATAACACTAGGTGATAGGCAATAGTTTTAGATTTGAAGACCTGAAACCAACTAACAAGCAGGTTGGTCTATAACATTTAGGAGATCATTAGAGCTAAGAGTTAGAGCTAGAATTAAAGCTAAAGCTGTGAAAAACTCCTCATATGAAGTACTAGGTATAGTACCAACATTTTTAATACAAAAAGCCTTCTTAGCGGGGATGATTAATTTGGAGGTTAATTCAAAAAATATCCTAAAGTAGATCTAAACCTGCACCATTATGTAAATCCATTTGAGACCTTTCTAATGGCATGTGGAATGTGGAAAACAAAGCTCACATGTTCTTTATACAGCTAGTCAAAGTTCTAGTCAAGCTAGTCAACTTGGTCAAAGTTGGTCAAACTATAGAAAATGACCATTATGAAATGATTCAAGAATAGTTCCAATGTGTAGATCATCTTGAGAGATTTTCAACATAATTTATGATTCTTGAAATGGAGTCCGTATGTGAAAGTTATGGTCGGTCAAAGTTGTGGTCAAACTTGGTCAACAAGATGTAGAAAAAACATGGACTAGTAAGAATGTGACATGTGGCAGTTGGTTCATATAGAAAAATAGTGTTTTTTTTATCATTTGTCTTTGATAGATGAAATATAGTAGGTTTTTATCATTTATTTTTGACAGGTGAAATAGTCATCTTCAACAGGGATAAAAAATTTAAGGTTTGGATGGAACATCTAGTTAGATGTCAACAAGTGGTGAGAGTTCAACAATTAGTGAGTGGATAACAAGTAGCGAGTGGAGATTGGACCATGTGGTGGGTCCTCAAGCCACCACATGGCTTGCCACTAAATATTTTTTCATGGTCCAATTTTATTTCCTGAATGTTCTAAACAAACCATATTTAATTTACCATTTTCCATGTAATTCCACCAAAATCCATAGTTTCCACGTACATGCCACATAATATAATTTTCCTTCATAAACCTACCACATAACATACCAAACATGCCACATTTTATCCACAAATACACACATGCCAACATATTCCATTATCCACTTCATGGATCATACCTTTTAAGGCATTAACCACCATGTATATTATGGTATTTAAAGAACTATATTTAAACCCACTTCCCAAATGTGGGACTTAAGATTAACATTGACCACCAAATGCATTTGAGGGGATTCAAACCATGCTCATTTGAGGTAAAAGGATAACGACCCCACCATTGAACCCATGGGTGTAAACATTATATAAAGAGTGGAAACTTGTATTTGAAGGCATTCAAAAAGCTTAACAGCCAATGTTAAAGGCTATAAGATCTTGTGCATCTTGAAAAAAAAGTTCAAAGTAGAATTGGGGAAAATTCCAAAAAGGGATTGATATTATTTTTCTCCAAGGAACAACTTTTTAGTTGAACATTTTTGATTTTGAGAACTTTTGAAGAAATTGTAAAGCCTCAAAATTAGTCTATTGTGTCAAGGCATAAGGATGTATTTCTACTCTTGCTCTGATTTTAAGCATCTAGAGTAATTTTTTGACTTCAAGGTAAACTAGTGAAATATTATAATTTCTAAGATAGTTCTAGCTATATGCTGAGTGTCCAAATTTGAGGCTAATTGTTGTAATTTTTGATGCTCATAAGTGATATTTTTGAGTAGAAGACATACAGAGGTGTGTTTTAAGAAGGTGAAGAATCTATTCATGGATACCGATATTATTTGAAGGTCCATAAAAATTGTATTAATTATTATTATATAAGTGTTTCCATTTACTTGCAGACATTTTATAATCAATTGGTTTAGCTAGTTAGCAAACTTAGAGATGTAGGCATTGCTAAACTCTGTAATCAACTCTTGTGCAGTGTGGTGTGTATTTTCTTGCATTGATTTTCCTTAAGTTGATTATTTTATGTAATAATTTTTGGTATTTAATATTTTTCCTACAAAGTATCCAAAGTAAAATTTTTGCATGGAATTCAATTTTAGTTTATAGATCATATTAGAACCTGATATGTTATGCTCATATTGATCTAGATGGTTGTAGATGCTCCTCTTTGTATTTAGAGGAATGACCTGTAGATAAGCAAGCACTTAAAAAAATGTTTGATTAGTTAGATAGTAGGGTGGATTTCCTAGCAATCTAGATCTAAAAATCACAAGCTTCCTTAAAGGCTATCAATACACACTTTAAACAATCAAGTTCAAAAGACAAATTGCTTACATAAATGATAAAAGATACTAAAAACAAATACAATAAGTTCTTGACAAATGAATAGGTGAATTTGACTAATTATAGGAATAAATAGATTGATATTAATGATAAATGAATCAGGTATGGTCTAAAAAATATGATGAGGCTTTGTGATTAGGAAAGGGATCTAAAATTAGGATTTGGTTGAGGTATGATGGGTGAAAATAGTTTGCTATTTATTTGTCACATAGTGACCATTAGAGGTTAAGGTGATCATCTATGGTTAGCGTGATCATCAATGGTTGGAAACTATTGACAATTATAGACAGATTGTCGATGGTCAGGGTGACCATTGGTAGTTACTATGGGTTCTAGGTTGGTTCAAGAAATTATGTTCATGGGGATACATAATTGATTTTAGGAGGTGGGTTTAGTTTGGGTTGGTTGAGAAATAGAAACAAAGTAACTAGTTACTAAAAATAAGTACTTAGCTTGCTAGTTGTTAATATAAATAAAGGTTGAGGTGTGTGGCTAAGAACTCATTGAAGGAGTCTAGAGCAATTTTGGTAGAGTAAAAAATACTTGGATATTGTCCAATGGATGACAACACTTCAGATCTCTATTGCACCTATTGGTTTGCTAGTTCACTGAAAGAAGACCTACAAAAAGAAGAACTAATGCAAGAGGCTCTACTTTTAGATGTGGATGATGGTCCATTTCACCTCCTCCTCCTCCTCTCTTTTTATAAAAAGGAAGGAGAGGTGAAATAATAGTTTAGTAAGAGGTTCAATAAGTAGTTTAAATTTAGATTTTGCATGCAGTGGCTCACACATGAATTAAATAAGATAAATATAAAAAATCAAGTTATATTTGACTATTTAGGCAATTAAAGGATGACCATCGATGGTTAGGCATAACCGTTGGTGTTTAGGGTGACCATAAACGATCAAGGGTAAGGTCAAGTTTGGTCAAGGTAGGTTAGGTTTGGGGTTGACATGTTACAGGATAGTCCCTAGGGGGTCTCGAGGTGGTGTAGGGGTTAGTTTGACATCTATAACCATCATGTGTTATTTTCTAGTGTCTACAATATTATCTACAAAATTAGATTAATACATGGCCACACATATCGATCTCAAGATGGATGGTCATGGTTGATTCTGATTAATTTCAAAAATCTATAATTAAGAGGGCCAAAACCACTAAGCTTCATTTATGTAAACTTATTATGCAAAATTATTTCCATAAGCCATTTGTGTGTGGTGTTTATTATGCTTAATTTTCAATAGGATAGATTCATTGATAGGCATACATTTGATTTCATATCATAAGCCTAGTTTCATTGGTGAGCAAGAGATGATGGAGGAGCTTTGCCTTACATCATTGATGAGGACTTGAGCACCAAATCAAGGGTAAAATCATGTTTTGAGCCACATTTAGATGGTGGGATGTTGTTGGGAAGGTATTGTGTTTAATATTTATTTCAATTGGTCTTAAATGTCATTTGAAAAATCTTATGAAAGGAGTTGGCTTAGCTTGTTATGTTCTTATGAATTTTATTGAGTTTTTTTTACTAAGTCTTGATTTACCTTTAGATTCCATCTCTACAAGTTACTCTATGTAAATTTCTTCCTATAAATATTGACGTAATAAAAAACTCTTTACATCTATATGGTACACTTTTCAACCCTATGATGTAAAAAGAGAAAGTAAAAGGTGTACATAATCCATCTTGGTAACATGGGTAAAAGTCTTAGAGTATTTAATACCTTCAATTTATGAGAAATTCCTTTCTACAAGACTACCTTATATTTGTTAATGGACTCATTAGCTGCATATTTTATTCAATATGTCTTATTACATCTAACTAAATTTATTCCCTTTAGAAGAGAGATGAGATCCCAAGTATGATTCTTCATTAGAGAATAATACTCATCTATCATCACATCATCCCACTCTTATATCCCATGGTCCTATGAAAAATACTATGGATCCCCAGAACATTTTTGACATAAATGTACATAACCTATAGAATGTACATGATGATGTTTAGTGGGTGGAATATCTTGTATGAAACCTCAGAAACTATAGTACAAGCCCACTTAGGCATAGTGGGAACAAGATCCACATTTGATTCTACATACATAACCTCTTTAGTGGCCTCCTAAATTGGATTCTCAAATAAGGGATCCTTAAGATGAAGTGAGGAATCATTAATAGATGGAGTCAAAGAATAAGAATAAGTCATGGAAGAAGATGAATACTCATGATAAGAGAAACACACATCAAATTAAACATGTGTTCAAAAAATAACATCATGAGTATTAAGATCCAAAAGTCAATAAGCTCACATGTCCTTATAATACCCTAAAAATATCAAGGGTTTAATTTTATTATACAAGGATTTCATTTTCTTATTTAGTATAAAATCCCAAACATGGCTCCTAAAAACTAAAAAAAATGTGACATAAGGATTAGTTCCATACCAAACCTCCTCTCGAGTCAAATGCTCAAGTGATCTATGTGGTGTTTAATTTTGAATGTAGTTTGCATAATTAACTGCTTTTACCTAGTATAAAGAGGTAAATCTTGAGAATGCATCATGAAATTAGACATCTCATTCAAAGTTTGGTTCTTACTTTTTACTAAGTAATTATATTTTGGAGTATAAGGAAAAAATTCTTGTTAATAATGCCATGAGTTTCCAAAAAATTAAAAACTCTTTGCTGAATTACGCCCCCATTATCAGTGTCAAGATTGTTTATACAACTAGAATATTGATTCTTGACCAAAGCCTTAAAGACTTTGAAGTGTGAAAAAACTTCACTCTTGTAATTTATAAAATAAACCTAAGTACACCTTGATAAATTTTCAATAAAAATAAATGCATACTTAAATCCATTGAAAGAAAGAGTAGAAAAAACCATCAAGTGACTATGCATAAGCTCAAGTGGTAAATAAGCTCTCTTGGACATACCCTTAGGAAAGAGATATTAGTGTTTTTTCCCTAATTAAATTCCATGGAAAATTATATCAAGGCAATAAACTATAGGAACACCATCAATCATACCATGAATGCTCAACTCCTTCAAATACCTATAATTAAGATGTCCAAATCTCTCATGCTAAATCTTACTCTTAGAATCAGCATGAGAAACCAAGCATGGCCCCATAGAATAAGTGTCATCAAAACTCTCAAAGTGATATAGTCAATAACTATGATAAATAAAACCTTATGAAACAATTGAATGAGGCTTTAACAAATTTCAAATTTCATCCTCTTATGGTGTGAAAGTCATTGTCTTGCCCTAACTAGAATGACAAATATGATAAATAGAAAGCAAATTATTAGTGATGTTAGGAATATATAGTGCATAGTTGATGTGGCCACCATCAAGTTATATGCCACATTTTACATTAATAAAAATAAAGGAATAGTATCCAACCTCAATGTTTGAGGTAAAACTCAAACCAAGAGATATGAAAGACTTGTTAGAATAATTCATGTGGTGAGAAGAACTAAAATATATGACCCAACTATCTGTAATAGGTGATTGAGATCTCCCAATAACATTAATCACTTTGTCATTATCATTGAAAGGAGGTGGAATGGAGACAAATATTTGTATTTTTTACTACATCCCCTAAGGATTGTATTCTCTTCCAACACCTAGTTTCTACATGACTAGTGCCCCCACAAAAGGAACATGAAAGGTTATAATTATTTTTAAATTTAGAAGACTCCTTGGGTTTAGATTTATTATATTTTGGTTTAATAGTACTTTAAGATAGAGGAGTAGTTTTGCGTTTACTTTTTAATTTTACCTTGCCCTTAGGATTAGATGTTACTAATACCTTTTGAGAGGTGGAAGAATCAAGGTTAGATCATTTGGATTCTTCCCTAGTAATTATTTCACAAAACATATCTAAATCATGCATTTTGAATGTGGTACCCAAGGCATCCATGGTAGAGAAAAATTTAGATTCAAATATTTTGAATGGAATTATTTGTGATCATAGGAATACATTAAGGGAGGTTAGTAACATGTTAGTTTAAGCAACATAAACTCAAAGAAATATTATAACACTAACACTTACAAGCCTAGATCTTAGGGGTGAGATTTGTTAACAAAATATAAATGAAAAACACAACTAAAATTGAAAAATACACACAATCTCTCACTTTCTTTTAGAGCTCCAAATTCTTTGTTGAGTTGTTTACTTAGTTTATGCTCAAAGAGTCTTTGGCAATGGAGTTTGTGTATCTCCTTCTCTCCTTGGCACCATGGATTATGATATAGCTTGATGTATATTGGCTCAATATTTTGGTATTATAACATTATTGATATGAATCTCATGATACAAAACTTGAATTATAACTCTACAATATCCAATCTTAGAATTCAGTTTGCAAGGGCTTGTATTTATAGGCTTAGGAACTAACTCTAACCCAAGGTGAGTTAAGGTGTAGTTTAAACATGGAATGGGTTAAAACATAACCTAAGTGAGTCAAGACTAACTTAAATAAAGTTAATAGGTGTCAATTACTCATGATTTATAATTAATAAGCATGGGTATCCAAAATGAGATATTTTGGAATATTTTCCAAAAGGCTTGATAACTCATAAAGGTAATCATGAAAGGCTAGGATATTTCATATTTTTGAATTTCCTTTTTTAGGAATTCATTAATTATATATGGATAGTTCAAATAGAAATTTATTTTAGTTTATCTTGTTAATTAATTTTTATTATCCATATAATTCTTTCAAGATTTTATTTTATATGTGCAAGTGTTTCGCTTAATAGGTCCATAAGAAAAATTGATTATTGTGATGTCACAGGATGATTAGGGATGGATCTATGAGAGGTTATGATTTATATAGTAAGATACCCCAATTAGGGATATCTCAATGATATTTTAATCTTTGATGAATTATGCATAAGATAATTTGGGATGTTTATTGATTCTTAGGCTTAATTTGTAATGGTTGGTAGGAATAAATCTAAAGTTTGGTTGAAGGTCATTGGTGTCCAATTTTAGGTGTCTATAATTTGCCCCTATTTGGGAAGGCATTGCAATGTATAGGAATAATAACATATTCTCAATGAATCAAAAGGTTTTGTATTCCTATGAATTCAATGATAATGGATGAACTATAGGTTCCCCCTTGAGGGAACACTTGGCAAAGGGGTCAGCAATCGGTCCCTCAAAAGGAGGAAATGATTAGACCAAAAAGATAAAATGGGGTAGAAGAGACTAATTTGCTCATAGGTGGTTATAATTAGTGGTATATTGAGCTACCCTAACTAGGGTAGACAAACAAGATGATTGGTCGATAGGTAGTTATAATCATCAACATATGTGGGATAAAAAAGGAAATTATTTTCCCAAAGGTGGTTATAATCATTGAAAAAGGCTTAGGGTGAAAAGAGAATGATTTACCCAAAGGTGGTTATAATCATCAAAAGGGAAAATAATGATTTTTCCATAGGTGTTTATAATAATTAGTAGAATAAATACATGCCCCAGTTGGGCATATAGAGATAATGGTTTGCCTAAATGTGGTTATAAACATTATCACAATGAAAATGTAACCTAATTGGGTAGCAGAAAGATAATGATTTTCTCATAGGTGGTTATAATCATCAACACTCAAATGGGTGGAAATATAATTATTTATCCAAAGGTGATTAGAATAATTGGCAATACAAGCAGGGTGGTAGACAATGATTTTCCCAGAGGTGGCTATAAGCATTTTACCTTGATAGTGGTAAAGATGATATGGAATGTGATGGAAAATTAGAGAGTAGGGCTTACAGTGGAGAAAGATGAATTTGGGAAACTTTCTAGTAGGGAGATGATCTTCCAAACTAATAAAGGTTAAAATTATTTCATGATTTAGTTACTCTATATGTGAGAATGTTTGGGATTAGATTGAGAATGTTTCTAGTACCAAGGATATATATCATTTCCCCATTATCGTGTACACTCTTGAAGCTAATTTTGTTGTAGCACATGTTGCTAGGCATCATGATAGAACACCATGAGACTTGGACAAAATATTCATAAGGAATAATAAATGATCTAATAAATAATTAAAAATAATGCACCAATGATAAAAACCATGATGATAATGTTGACACATGAATATGGATAGATTCAAGAATAATGTGCAAGGAATCACCTAATAAATGCATAGAGACTGAATCAAGGCACAACAAAAAATAAAAAAAATAGGCAAATAAAAAAACAAATAAATAAATCCCCAAGAAAACAAAGAAAAAAACAAAATAAATATAAATAGAATGAAACATAAATAAATAATGGTTAATGACAATCTTAGAGCAAAAAAAGAACAAATAAAATGATGAACATTGCCCCTAGACCAAAGGAGACAATGTAACAAACAAATAAAATGGGGAAATAGAATAAAAGGAAGGGTGTGGTCAAGTTGTCTACAAGTGCACTAGGCAAGTGGTCATTGCTTACATAGTTATATGGATGTAATATCCAACAAAAACTTTAGGCTAAATGTAGTTTTCCTAGGAAATGGGATAGAAGACAATGATGAGAAGAAAAAAATGATAAATTTTTTAGAATAATATGGGAATGATCTTGGAAAATTTAAAGTACATGGGATTCAAGGCCAAGAAGGATGGGGAAACTAAATGACAAGTGATTTCTTGTGAAATATCTTGGGTTCCCAGAATCTTTAAGGTAAAGAAGTGGTCAACGTTTTTGGAAATTTCCATGTATCTCAACTTGATAGAGAATGAAAAGATAATAAATGGAAAATATAGTAAAATTAATGAACATTAAAATTCAATATTTCTTGAAAAATGGTGAGATCATGGCTTAGTTTTCTCACAAAATGGTGAGAACACTCAAACTAAAGATTATTCATAAAACAATGAGAGCATGGATAAAGTTGCTTGTAAAATGAAGAGAGCATGGAAAATGATGAATGATCTAAACTCCAAAGAAATTTATTATTTACTACATAGTCCCAATATGAGACCTCAAGTCACTTTAGTTATGCATTATAGTAGAGGAATATGACTAGGTAACTACCAATTCAAATAAAACAAGTAGGTAAATGACATAGTATGACATAGGCATGACAATGTGGTAATTAAAAGAATGATAAACATTTTTTTCCTATAGGTGGTTATATTAGGAAATAATATCATAGGTTAATGATAATAATTTTCCCATAGGTAGTTATAATTAGTAACATGATGGTGAGACATTGATTTTCCAAAAGGTGGTTATAATCAGGGCCACATGATGGTGAGACATTGATTTTCCAAAAGGTGGTTATAGTATGACATAGGCATGATAATGTGGTAATTAAAAGAATGATGAACAATTGTTTCCTATAGGTGGTTATATTAGGAAATAATACCATAGGTTAATGATAATAATTTTCCCATAGGTAGTTATAATTAGTAACATGATGGTGAGACATTGATTTTCCAAAAGGTGGTTATAATCAGGGCCACATGGTATATAACAGAACAAAAAATGAAGGATGCAACTACCAAACCACTATCATACTAATCTAAAATACATCTTCTATCTGGAATACTTAATCAACTTATAAAACTTGATATGAATCATCATTCTAAAACTGGTCATGGAACCAATGGAATGGAGCTAAGGTTAAAGGGCTAGGTAGGGAGGGGTAAAAATAACTCGGTTGATAGAAAAAGTATGGTAGAATGGTAAAGTGATGGAATGGTATGGTACAAATAAGAATATATATATTATGGTATAATGAAAATAGGCCTCATATGTAATACACTAGGTCTCTTAAGTGAAGTAACACTTGAGGTGTATAATGTTCATAGGCTCATCAAGTGCATCCTCATCTAGTATAGCAAGCTTGTATTCTCCAGCAACATAGTTTTTAACAATGATGAATGGGCCTATCCAGTTAGGTTTAAACTCGCCTTTGTGTTTTTTCTTGGCTTTGGTATTCAGTTGGTTTTATTTAAGGATAAAATAAACAAGCTCAAAATCTCTATGTATAATGCATTAATTATAGTGGCCATGAAGTCAATTCTAGTACACTAAAGGTTATTAACAAGGCCATGTATTTCTCATAAATTAATTCTATATCTTGAAGGTGAGATACTCGATAGTCTTCATCATCTAGTACATGCTTCAAATATATGTAAACATTGTAAACACTTAAAAGTGGCCACTAATGACCACCAATGATCAATCTTTAGGATAATTTCTACCAAAAATCACAATTTGGCCTAAAAACACTAAAACATGTGATCTAGGAATTTGATTCAAGAGAGGATGGTTAGTATGGTGTTAGTTTTAAAATGAAAATAAAGTGAAATAAACACACTAATAACATAACATCTCTAGGCATAGACACTAGGGAGAGCTTAGTTAACAAAAGTAAATGATAAACACAACTAAAAAGCAAGGAATCAAACACAAGAATTCCTTCACCTTCCTTGGATTCTCCAAATGCCATTGTAGTGGTGGCTTGATCGGCTTGTGCTCATAAAGTCCTTGGTAATGGAAGATTGGCTACCTCCATCTCTCCTTGGCACCTTTGGCTTGTGGCTTGGTTTAACTTGGAATCAATTTGGCATGGTAACACTAGTTGCTTGAAGATTTTGGAAGCAATTTGGAATTATAAATTTGCATTAAGAAAGCTTAGAAATGATTTTGTGAGGCCTCCTATTTATAGATTTTTGGATTTGATCAAAAATAACCTCAACCATCCATCTCAAAATTGAGATGTGTGGTTGAGAATTAATACAATTTTTGGAATTAAGTTTGTAATTATCCTTATCATGACATTAGAAGAAGGGTAAATTAAGAGGCATGGAGGGTATCATGGAAGGTATTGACAAGGCACAGAGGGCATAAATCCTAATATTTGTGGTATTTATGGCCTAGGGATGTCTTCCCAAGAAATGAGGTCACTTGATGAAGCATATATTAAATATTCATTTTCAAAACAAAGTATTCAACATTTTTCCATGGAATTCTTGATTAGGCCTTGATTTGTGTTAATTAGCTCTTAAACATGATTAAGCACTTTATGCACAAATTACCCAAATTGATCAGAATGCCTTGTTATTGATCCTAAATTTTATTGGATTGGAATTGGAAGTCCATGTCAGATGTGTATTCCCATTTAGAATGTTACCAAAAATAAATAACAAAGTCACAAGTCTTGTGTAAAATATTTTATAGGAAAGATTAGTTCAGAGCACGTAGGTGCAAATTTGCCATTTTGACTTGAAATAAATTGATCAAAGTTAGCTAGCCCATAAATTGCATTTCCCCATTTAGGGATACCCTGGCCAAAATCAACACTTGAAAATTTTAGTTTCACATCATTTAGAATGTTTTAGTGTTTTTAGGCCAAATTGTGAATTTCAGGTGGAAATTGGCCAAAAGTATAATTAGGGGTTATCAATAGCCAGTTTTAGGTGTCTATAGTTTGCCCCCATTTAGGAAGATGTTACAAACCATAAGCAAAGAAATGTCTTCTCAAATAATGAGAAATGGCTTGTATGCCAAAAAGAATATGGTTAAATAACAAATCTCTAAATGGTTTTTGGAATCCTATGATGATTCCCCCTCGAGGGAGTGGTTGTCACATTTGTTGATGGATAGTCCCTAAAAAAGAAACAATAATAAAGGTGGAACTAATCCATGGTTGAGATTAATCCAAATATAAAAATTCTTGCATGAATTGATGTAAAAAGATGTTGATTTACCCAAAGGTGGTGATAATCAAGAATAAAAGTCAAAATAATGATTTGCCCATACACGGTTATAATCACTAAGAGGACCTAGATTGGCTAAAGATGACTATGCCCCAATTAGGGCTGATTAGCAAGCATAACTCAAGGATATAACCTAGAATATATATTTAAAATGAGTGGGTACAAAGTGATGAAATAGATGAATAGAATAATAAGATTAATAAGTGTGAATGATTCAGTTATACTTGTCAATGAGGAGATGTTTGCCCTGATTAACAATGATACAACTAAAATGGTCAAATGAGTTATATTGATCAAGGTGGGATGGGAGGATCTACCAAGGTGTCAAGGAGAAACTCCTACATCTCCATCGATTATAGACATTTTTGAATCTAATTTTTGTTGTAGCATGTGATGGTAGGCTTCATGATAGAACACCATAAAGACTATCCAAAAATATGCATAAGGACTGACTCCTGATATCCAATAAACACTTGAAAATAATGCACTAATGATAAAAACCATGATGACAATGTTGATGTATGAATATGGATAAACTCAAAAATAATGTATTCAATTAATCACCCAATAAACACATATAGACCAAGTCAAGGCAACAATCCTAAAAAAAAACAAACATGCAAGCGAATAAACAAACAATCAAACAAACAAACAACCTGAAATAAATAAACAAAAAAAATCCTAAAAACAAAAAAAAAAAAAAAAGCATCTTAACAATGACAATGCCCTAGTAAGGCAGATCGAGGATAATTGGATAGGCTTATATAAGACAAATATTTTTGGTATTTTTGAAATATTATGAATGTCTTTAGAATTTTGAGGCTATCTTAACTATTAGAGAATGACAAGATACCTACTCACAAAATGGTGAGAGTGTTTCGCTTAGGTGTCTCAAAAAATGATGGAAATGTATAAAAAGGGGGATTGAGTGACCTCAACATGAATTGATTATGACCCACATAGTCATAAAATAAACTCAAGACATAGTAATTCTATCCACATAAAAGGTTTGGAAAAACTAACTAGGTCTCAACAAGTTCTCAAATCTGGTAAATGGCCAGTCAAATGAAAATAGTAATGGTAAGGTGATGTGGCAATGCATGATAAACAAGTGTTGCCCCTAGTTTTCCCATAGGTGATTATAACTAGGATATAATGGCATAGGTCAATGATACTAATTTTCCCATATATGGTTATAACTAGTAGCAAGACTGGTGAAACACTGATTTTCCCATAAGTGGTTATAATCAAGCTCATATAAACAAACATAGATATAAGATGAAAGATATCTTGGCAGATCAATTGTCACACTACTTTCATAGATTGTCATTATAAACATAGATTGGATTGATTATTTAAACTTGATTGGAATCCCCCCACAAAAGGTGTGAGAATAACCAAAGTAACCAAGATCAAAATAGGATTGGATAGGATGACTAAAAATAGGCTTTGGTCTAGATATGAATGGAATGATATGGTGAAATGGCATTTCTAAGGATAATGATGGTCTAGATAGATCAGGTAAAATGGTAAGAGGGTTGCCCCCAAGTGATGAGGGTAAATGAATAGGATCTAAAATAATGGTAAATAAACATATATAATAATGGCAATGGCATATGAAATGGTATGGTACATGTTTTTGGCCTAGGTATGTTTTTGATTCTATTATTCCTACTGATGGGGAGATGTACATCCTAATAAATAAATGATACAAATAAAATATTTGATCATGTTAATTACTATCCTAAACCTTGTCTAAATAGCTACTCTATCAAAAATGGCCTACAAATTTGGTTGTCAAGAATGTTGTTGTGTTCTTCCTTAGTCATTGATTCTAATTCCTTCAAACATCAAGATAAGGTATATTTGTAGCCTCTATAAAGGAAAGTGTGACAATGGATGGTAAATAGGGATAAATAATGGATTATGGGTTTGATTTTGAAATGGAATGGCAGATGATAATGGAATGTATAATGGTGGGGAAACAAATGAAGATTAAGACTTTTAGCTACACGTAATGTTGTTGATGTTGGATTCGACATAATTTTGGTTGTGGTGGGGCTAAAGACTTGTTCTCTCGAGAGGACCACCTATTTTTTTTGTTTTTTAATCTTGAGAGTAGCTGCCATCTGATTAGGCTATAGATTGGAATTTATTATGATTTTATCTTTGATATTATCTTTAGTAAATAATGAAGAACTTTTATGCTTAGTTATTGGTGTCTCAAAAAGGTTTTCACCAATGAAATTATCTTGATTGTCTAGTAGCACCTTCAATAAAGTTTCACTAATGAATATTGGATTTTGAATTTTATTATCTTCTAGCACTTCCAAAAAAGTGTCACTAGAAGATGTTGAGTTTTGACTTAAATTGTCCCTTAACACCTCTGAAAAGGTCTTACTAGGAGAGTGTTCTTCTGTTACATGAATGTTTTCTTGGCCTCCTTAATCTTCTTCAACTTATATATTTCTATGGATATATTGAAATAAAGTGTGATTCTATCGATCCCAATCAACACTTGTGGGAGATGGAATGTCAATAGTATGGCTATTTTGGTTGATGGTAATGGCCTATGGAATGGTAATGGAATAGGGAGAGGCTGCACTATCCTCGTAAAAGATAATACGATAACTTGTGTCAAATTTGAAGTACTCATACTCAAAAAATTTAAAAGGATCATAAATGTATTCAAATTGATCTACAAGGCATGTATAACCAATGTTATAATAGCCATGCACATATTCTTCTTCTAAATCTAATTTTAACTCAAGGGACTTTGAATTTGATGTTGAGACTGATGTTGATTCTATTTTTGATGCTAAATTTGATGTTGGTTCAAGAGTAGAACCTAACTCTAATTCTAATTATTCATCTAATGGGTACTCTATTATAATGATGTCTTGTTGAATATTTGGTTTTAGATAAGTAACCACCTATGATGGCATGATGGGCTCCACAAAGACTGGTTTGTCAAAGTGAGACTCCTCTAGGATGGGAAAAAGGTTAGGAGACATCTCCTTAAAGACTGGCATGTCAATAAGAGGCTCTTAAAATATAGGCACATGATCAAGGTAATGATTTGCCCAAAGGTGGTTATAATCATTAAGAAGTGACTCAATAAAGACTATCTTATTTGAGTGAGACTCCTTGACAACTAGTATAGGATCAAAAGGAAATTTATCATAGGTTAAGTTATCATAAGTGGTTGGTTCAATAGAAACATCTTAGATTGGTTGGGTCTCTTGGAATTTCTTTCTAATGAGTTAGAAAATACTAGTTATAAAAATAGCTTGGTCTTAAAAATATTAGATCGATTGAGGTTTAGTTGGGATTGGTATTGAAGGAATAATGACTTGCAGTTGGATAATGGTAGGGCCTTAGGGAGCATGATTATTTGCATGAGCCAAAGGATAAAGTCTTGATATGGTAATGATAGGGTGTTATGGGGATTGATTGCTTGCACAAGCCAAAGGACTAGGTCTTAGAATGATGAAGGGGCATTACAGAGCTTTATTTCTCAAACAAGCCAAAGGATGAGATTCTGGTATAGAAATGGTTTAGCATTATGGAACCTGATTGCTCTCACAAACCAAAGGATGAGGTATTGATATGGGAATGGTATTCATTGGATATTGTGGAGCTTGATAGCTTGTATAATCCAAATGAGGGTTAGGGGTAGCTAATGATCAGATAAAAAAAAGATGTGAAACTTGATTACTTGCACAAGCAAAAAAATCTAAGTATTCCTCATAAACCATATCATCCCAATCATGAGTTGGCTCATATGCTAGTTTTGGACTATATTCCATGTACTAATTTTTGTAAAGAGGGTATGGATTCATATCCCAAACAACATTATCTATAGTTGGGTCTTCAAATTCCTCCTCACAAGCCTCTTCATACCAATCAAGGTCTCGATTTGGATCGTATGTTTCTTCATGACTTTGTTACCATGAATGATTAATATGAGGCAGTAGAAATCTATCTCACAAACCATATTATCATCATTAGGGTCTTGACTAAAGCCATAAAAGTCATTTTATGCATCCATTCTATCATAAGTTAGATTTTAAGTGACTCCACTATAAGTGTAGTGAGATATATCCATGTAAATGATGAAAGCTTCAAAAAAAAAAATCTTAGAGTTCTACAAACTCTAAAAAATGATCCAAAGGACAAATGGTTCAAACTTGGTCCAACATGGTTAAAGGGGTGGATTTGTATCTCCAATGTGGTTTGAAAGTGGAGTTGTATCTCCAAAATGATTTGTGCTAAGACTTGGCATAAAATAGTCTAACATCAAATGTCAAATGTCAAATGTCATATGCATAGAAAGTTAAGCATCTGAATAAAAACTGGTATGTCAAAGGTCTACGTCAAAGTGTTCCAAACAAGGTCTAAACTAGGAAAGGGAAAAGTTGAGTTGCTAGGTATTTTATCTAAATGTAGAGTCAAAAGCTAGGCTCAAACAAATAGGCATGTGATAGAAATTTTGGCCAAATGAAATCCAAAGCTAGGCTTGAAACAAAGGATGATGTGATTTTATTTAATATAATGAGTTTGGAAACAAGATTTGACATAGACCTAACACACCGAATCAAACATAAACATGATTAATTAGCATAAGGCATAAGATAAAAAGCTCTTTGAAAAACGCTGTGTTCTCCTAGATAAAGGCACAAACAATGATGAGGATAGGCATTAAATAAACAAACCATCAATAGTTTTCAATTTTGGGTAATTGATTAATTGAATTTATGCAAGCCAAAAGAGAAATATCTAGGTATCAACCCCATGAATTGAGGCCTAAATATAAATTAGTCAATGTTTGGATCCAAAATTAACAAGGCTAATTGAAAACTCAATGTTGAAAACTAGGATTTGACCAAATAAGCTAGACAAGATTGGACAACATGATGGCACAAGACAAAGGTTCAAATGGTATACATGGCATGGTTTGAAACATATGGTTTTTGACATAAGGTGAAACAAGTCTTGAAACAAATTGAGCAGCTTAATGACATAAGCATACTCGAATGATGTGGTCAATGTTATGCTTCAAAGACTAAAAAGGCTCAAAAATGTTTTGACATGATCTGGGAAGCATAACACTACCATTTACAACTAAAATACATTGTTTTGACATGGTATATGAATAAACAAACAAGTTTTAGTCTCAAAACATACCAAGCAAAAATGACCAAAATACACTAAGTATAATCATCCAAATCCTGGCAAGGGTATGGCATGTGGGGTTGACTAAAACTATCAAGTTTCAAACATTTTTAGGGGAATCAATTTCATAATTAATTTCACATCAAATGATGCAAAAGATAAGCAAAAAAATTGGGTGACCATGACATTGGCTAGTTGTAAAAAGGTCTAGTCTTTTTTACAACCACTATATCCTTATGTTCACTTAGTGTAGTGCGATATCCAAATGTAGATATGTCCTATGTGCAACTCAATAGGAGTAAGTGAAGTCAATTCTAGGAGGTGAAAGCCTAGGTCAAAGCTTCCATAAATAACTCACAAGAGGTAATGATATCCCATTCATAAGCCAGTTTTACATGAAAATAAATAAAGCATAAAATAGAAAGACTTTAAGGTCATTTTCAAGATCACCCAAATTTTGATGAGTTTTTGGGGAGTGCTTTAGGTGACATTATTTCTAAGCCTTAGAATAAGATATTTGTAATAGGAATGGCACTTTTGATTCTAAGGGTTCCCTAAAGGGGACAAATGGAAGAACATACACATGACATTCC
Source organism: Torreya grandis (assembly GCA_037957365.1). Lineage (NCBI taxonomy): Eukaryota > Viridiplantae > Streptophyta > Pinopsida > Cupressales > Taxaceae > Torreya > Torreya grandis. The sequence goes on from JARHVA010000310.1 coordinate 1,964,287, forward strand.
TATTTTTGCCAAACAAATATTTGATTAAACAACTATTGCAAATAAAAATTGACAAGTGTGTTCAATTTTAAACCCAAATAAAGTGTTTGGTGGTGTTCATTTGACCCTTTGGTCTTAGTTGTAAAATTTAAAAGACATTCACCAAAAACACTTAAATTCTTTGTTAAACATCCAAAATAAAGTTCCTAATAAAATTTTAAGCATGTAAAGGTGATTTAAGCATGTTTTGAGCAAATTTTAAACTTGGTCCTGTAGCAAAATTGTTAGCATATCCTTTAGCTTTGAAGCCCCTTTGAGTTTGAAACAATAAACTTTGAAAAGTAGGTCTCAAGTCTATGTTTTTGGAAAAAAATAGTGACTGACATTGTTTGTTACCATCAACGTCGATTACATCTAATCAAAATATAATCAATGTCATTTAAGTCAAGTAACTGATGTTAGTATTTTTATCCATGTTGGTTATTGTGTAAAAACCATGGTAACCGAAAATGGCAAAATAAAGTTAGAAAATCAATTTGTAAGAGTTTTAAGAGCTCAAATAAATATTTTAGAGTTACAAAAGTATCTCTTTTAGGTGTAGGATGCATCTAGTCCCATTAGGTATTCCATTATGAGATCTAAGAATTTGACTCAAGAGAGGATGGTTAGTATGGTGTTAGTTTCAAAATGAAAACAAAGTGAAATAAACACACTAATAGAATAACATATCTAGGCATAGACACTAAAGAGACCTTAGTTAACAAAATAAAATGATAAACACAACTAAAAATCACGGAATCAAACACAAGAATTACTTCACCTTCTTTGGATGCTCCAAATGCCTTTGTAGTGGTGGCTTGCTCAGCTTGTGCTCATGAAGTCCTTAGCAATGGAAGCTTGGCTACCTCCATCTCTCCTTGGTGCCTTTAGCTTATGGCTTGGATTGGATTGGAATCAATTTGGAATGGTAACACTAGTTGTTTGAAGCTTTTGGAACCAATTTGGCATTATAAATTTGCATCAAGAAAGCTTAGAAATGATGTTGTGAGGCCTCCTATTTATAGATTTTTGGATTTGATCAAAATCAACCTCAACCATCTATATCAAGATTGAGATGTGTGGTTGAGGATTAATTCAATTTTTAGAATTAATTTTTTAATTATCCTCATCATGACATTGGAAGAAGGGGAAATTAAGAGGCATGGAGGGCATCATGGAAGGCATTGATGAGGCATGAAGGGCATGAAACCTGATATTTATGGCATTTATGGCTTAGGGATGTCTTCCTAAGAAATGAGGTCACTTGATGATTTATATATTCAATATTCATTTCCAAAATAAAGTATTTAATAAGTTTTCATGGAATTTTTGATTAGGCCTTGATTTGGGTTAATTAGCTCTTAAACATGATTAAGCACTTTATGCACAAATTACCCAAATTGATCAGAATGCCTTGTTATTCATCCTAAATTTTATTGGATTGGAATTGGAAGTCCATGTCAAATGTTTTTGGTGTGTATTCCCATTCATAATGTTACCAAAAATAAATAACAAAGGCACCAGTATTGTGCAAAAGATTTGATAAGAAAGAACAATTCAACACACGTAGGTGTAAATTTGCCATTTTGACTCAAAATGAACTGATCAAAGTTAGCTGGCACATAAATTGCATTGCTCCATTTAGGGATACCTTAGCCAAAATTGGCACTTGAAAATTTTAGTTTCACATTATTTATCATGTTTTAGTTTTTTAGGCCAAATTATACATTTTGGGTGGAAATTGGCCAAAAGCTTGATTGGGGGTTACCAACGGCCAGTTTTAGGTGTCTACAAAACATGATAAATGATTTGAATCTATCATATATAAGTGTTTATTTTTTCCAATGTCTCATACATGGGTAAATATATTTTATGAGACAACTATCTTTCATCAGATCATTTTGAGTCAAAATGATGATTTCACACTTGGGTGCTCTAGATTGTTCATTTTTACCAAATTTATTTCATGAGACACATGTCTTTGTTATTTTGTGTTGGAAACATCCTAAATGGGTAATGGTTCTAATTAATCTAATATTACCTTCCAATTCCAATCTATTCAAATTTTGATCCAATAATATGATATTTTGACCAATTTGATTAATTTATGCACCAATTGCCAAGATTTGCACCAAAATTGATAAATCAAGTTTAAGGCTAATTAATTTGAATCAAGAGCCTAAGTTAATTTTTCATGGAAATTATTGAATATTTAATTAATAGAAATTAATATTTAATAACTACATCATCTAAGGCATCAATCTATAGGGTGGCATTCATAAGCCATAATTATAAAAAATATCTGATTAAGCCCTCCCATGCCTCTTTAATTCCTCTCTATTCCAAATATTTATGAGGGCATTTGTTGATTTTAATCTTCAAAATTGAATGGATTCTTAGCCACAAATATTCATGTTGAGATGGATGATTCAGGTTCATTTTGACCAAATAAGAAAAACTATAAATAGGGTGCTTCACAATCATAATTTTAAGTTATCTTGGTGTGAAGTTATAATGATAAAAAACTCTCTCAAGCCAAAGATACAATACACAAATAGCTTCAATCAATATCTTGATGTAGTATTATTATGCCCAAATATTGAGCCAAGCCATTTCAAACAAAGCCAAAAGACACAAAACCGATTGTGCTAAGAGGAGGTGGAGATATCCAAAGCTCCATTTCCAAAGACCTTTGAATCACAAGCTGAGCAAGCCACTCTATGAACCATTTGGAAGCTCCAAGGAAGGTGAAGGAAGGTTTCTTTTCTATTTTAGTTATTTCTTTCATATGTATGTTTGTTACTAAGCTCCCCTAGTGTCTAGGCCTAGATATGTCATGTTGTTTAGTGTGTTCTTTTTATTTTGATTTCATTATGAAACTAACACTTGATTTAACCCAATATCTTGAGCCAAATTCCTAGATCACATAATTTCATGCCCTGTTAGATCTAATGCATCCTACGTACTAAGAAGATCAATGTGTAGGTCTTAAATTGAAATTTGGAGGCTTGAAACATTTTTACATTGATTTTATAACTTTGTTTAGTTGTATTTCATCTTCACAAGTTTACATAGGGACTATTAATGGTCAGGTATAACCATTGATGGTTAGAAAGTAACCACCAATAGTCAAGAAGTAACCACCAACAGTCAGGAAGTAACTACTAATGGTTAAGAAGTAACCGCCAATGGTTAGGAAGTAACCATCAATGGTCAGAAAGTAACCATCAATGGTTAGAGTTCACCACCGATGGTAACTATATTTTCTAAAACACAAACATGAGAGTACTTAAACAAAAGTTACTTGTTTCATTTTCAAAAGTGTTTTAAAGCTAAAAAACACTCTAACCACTTCCTTATAGGGCCTACTTGAAAATTCCAAATCATGCTTAATTAGATCTTTTTAAACCTCTTTTGAGATGCTTAAAAAGAATTAAGAATCTTTTATTTGGTGCTTAAATAAAATTTTAGGGTGTTTACTTGAATATTTTTGTTTTTCTTTCAAAAATTTTCAACTTAAGGCCAAGGGACCAAAGAAAACCACCAGATATTTCATTTTAGTTCTCTAAATTTGAACTCACTTCTAAGTTTTTGTTTTATACAAGTTAATCATTGTTTGCTTAGTTAGATTTTGCTGAGCAAAAAGGAAGTTGTGTGTATGCTCTCCTCTCATCCCCTATAGGTAACTTGTGGGATCAAAAGTGCCATATTCATTATAAATTTACATAGTCTAAAGGTGTAAAAGAGATATTGTGAAGGCTTTTCATTAAGAACTACATGACTTGGGTGATCTAGAAACAACCATAAAGCTCTTTTACTTAGTTTTTATTTCATTGCATATTTGATTATGAGGGGGACTTAATTACCTCCCATAAGTTATATAGGGAAGATTTGACCCAATAATTCATCTCTTGACATTATCTTTAACCCCTCTCTATGGGGGGTGGGGGGGTATAAACTATGATCCCCTCATTAGGATGATGGTTTGAGTGGTTAAACCATATCTATTATTAGAGCCTAATCCTAGGATGTTTGAGCATGTTTAACATCACACTACACTGAGCGAGTGACATATGTAATGGTTTTAAAAGGGAAAGATCATTTTGCAACAAGCCATATGATGCAGATACAAATGACATGTGCTTCTTTTATATGCTGATGTGAAAGATATATGAATTTGATCCATGTAGATGTTTGAAAACTTGTATATTTTTAGACAATCCCCACTTACCATGGAAATATTATTGATGCAAGGTGTTCCCCAAGGTCCATGTCATTTTTTTGTCACTTGAGAAAGGGCCTGTAAAAACCCTACTATATAATGTGATTTTATTTTGGATAAATAATTAATTTCTCTCAAGTATATATAAAGATGGACTTCAACAATACCATGCAACCTTATTAGTTTAGGGATTAGGATGATTGTTTAGTTGATTTGTCTATCTTATATTACTTGGTCTTGTTTGGAGTCAAAACTATTTGTTATAAATGGTTACATAACCCAACACATTATCTACCACATTTTTTTAACAAGGAGGCGTTATGTTTCCCAAGTAAAAATCATCTTTTTCCTTTTTCAAAAATTTATCATAAACTTTAGGTCATATCTTCTATTTTGGCACAATTATGCTTCCCATTTGAGTCTAGACCATTTGCCCAATTTTCTTAAGTCCATTGATAATTTAAATTTAAAATTTCACCTTTATAAGTTCATAAGGTTGATGTGTTAAGTGGGTTCAACTTGAGGGAACTTAGGTTCAATTTCCAATTTGAATTGAGAGTCATTTTTAGACTCATAATCATTATGATAATTTGGTAGGACTCAAGTCATCTTACATATCATTCATGCTCTGAGTCCTAGGATAAATTTTGTACTACTCATATTATTTTACCATTTGTCTTGATTCCATTTGATACAAGCATTATTATGTTAGATATTTGTCAAAAATTTGTGTGCATGTGTCATTTGAGTTGAGGAGGGTAGTGTTACACTATCAAAATTATTGAAGCAAACATTTGTCACACCTTTTGAGCATTTTAACATTATTATGTTACTCAATTTCTTTTGAAACTTGTTTCATAGATGTATTTTCATAGAGTCCAAGTTTTTCCAAAATTCTAACCATTTTGAATATACCTTTGTGAGTCTTTGTCTAGTGTAGTTACACCATTCATTTTTGTTTAGCTCATTGGTTAAAATAATATAGTTTATGCCATCATTTGGGAGAAAATAAAATATCTCCAAGTGCCTTTTGCTTCATACCTCATACTTATTGATCAAGTTTATGTCCAATAGTCAAATGCCTAGTTTTTGTTAGAAGTGTTTCAAATATGTCAGATTAAATATCTCATATATTTTTTTAAGTCTAGATTTTGACACCGTTTAGCCAAAATTCCTAGCACATAACTTTGTTTGATCCTAGCTTTTGATGTTGTGTTTGGCCAAAAGACCTAGAAACTTTTATTTTTCTTAGATTATACTCATTTAAAACACTTCGATCCTAGAATCTAGAATTTTGATTTTTGGTCCATGTACTTGACATTTTTATGTGAGATGTGTAATGTTCGACATTTGAAGTTAGCTTATTTTATCACAAATCATTGCATCATTTTTTTTGATATACATATCCATCCTTTTGATTAGGTTAGATCAATTTTTAACATCTTTTTAGACATTACCTTTTTAGAATTTGTAGAACTCTATTCCATTTTGGTCATGATGCATTTACTACGGAGCCTAAAATATCTTCCTACACTCATAGTGGCATCATGTATAATCTAGGGATTAGTAATGTAGTCACACAAGAAGAAATGGTTCAAAACCCATATGTAGATAATATTGTTTATGAGATAGATCCTTATCCATATTATAACACTCAAATAGGGGCACAAAACCAAGACCCATTGGCTCATTATTTAGTTAAAGGACCTCTATTTGGCCATGTAGCCTTGTAAGGTTGTTTTAGATAGTAGATACTTGAGTGGATATAAATTTTAAATAACCATGGTCTTGTTATTTAACATTTAATGTCATAATTTCTAAGTTGCAAAGGCCATATCTAAATAGTCTTTTTCAATGGGTGTATAATTATGTTTATACATGACTAGTGTATAGCTTCAATATTACATAACATGCTCCTTTCCATTATCATCATGTTAATATAGAAGTGCCCCTAGGGCTTTGTCTATGGTTGATAGGTATAGTAGGAATGACTTTCCTAGCATATGAGGCAATAAAATAGGCAAATTTGTGAGATAGTCCTTTAAGTACTAAAAAGCTATCTGGCATTTGTCATCCCAATGAAATGTGACACCTTTTTCAATATATGTGTAAATGGGTGGCATGTTTTTACCAATTAAGAGATGAATCATCTAATGGATTGGATTTTTCCCTACAAACTATGGAGGTGATTCAAATTAGTCAGTAGTGGCATCTTTGTAATGGCTCTAACTTTGGTTAGATCAAGTTCAATGCCTCAACAAGACACAATGAAGCCTATAAATTTTCTTGAAGTAACTCCAAAAACACACTTATTAATATTAAATCTAGCCTTGTATTCATGTAGTCTTTTAAATATCCATCACAGTGTTATTGGATGATCAACAAAGGTCTTTCATTTTCCCAATATGTCATCAATGTAGTCTTCAACAATGTCATGCATCATATCATGAAATATGATGGTCATAGATCTTTGGTATGTGGCAGATATGTTCTTGAGACCAAATGGCATAACTTGCTAATAGAACATTCCTTATGGAGTGGTGAACATTATTTTATGTTGGTATTCTAGCATAATATAGATCTAGTTATATTATAAGAATCCATCCATTAGTGAAAGAATTTTATACCTAACTATTGAGTTGACAATCATGTCAATGTTTGGTAGAGTAAAGTCATCCTTGGGGTAGGCCTTGTTGAGGTACCTAAAATTAATGTAGATTTAGATTCTTTCTATTTTCTTAGTAATTATTAAAATATTCTAGATCTATTATAAATAGTTAATCAACCAAATACATATTGTTTTCAAGATTTTTTCAAACTCTTTCTTCACTAATACAATAATGAGAGGATGCATCTTGTACAATTTTTATTTTACAAGTTTGTCATTAGGATGTACCACAAGGTGGTACACAACCAAGGTGGGGTCCAAACTAGGCATGCTAGAGTAGGCCCATGCAAATATATCAATGAAATCCATCAAAATGGATATAAAGATGTCACATTCTTCCATAGTGAGGGATGTGCCTAATTTAATCTATTTTAGGTCATCTAGAGTCTTGATATTAAATTCTATAGTGTCTTCCATAAGAAGTGTTGAACCATCTTCCAAAATGGTTGGAAAAAATTTAAACTAACTTGCAAAGATAGAGTCCTCTATTAGAACTGACTCTTCAAGTTCTAATAGGCATGATGAATCAGAATCCCCCAAGGGTAGGGATGGCCATGTGAAAAACACTATAGAAAAATCTTAGATGATTTGATTAAAAGCCTATTATTCTTCATAGATGAACTCAGACACATAGGAAAGTTCATAATTGGTGGCCTCCTCAGGTATGGTGTTTAAAATAGGTTTTCACCACTAGAATGGCCTTGCTCTTTACTTTCTCCCTGGTCCAAAAGTACCTCAAATAGGTTTTCACTTTGGGACCTCGATGTTTTATTTAATTATTTTTGGCTAAGGGTGTTTACCCATTCTCCAAAATAGGCTTCAGAATCCAACTTAATTTAGAACCCTTGTTTTTGGTCTCCTAATAGAACATTGTCCCTTAGGCCTAGAAAATCATAGAAAGCCTCATCATTATAAAACCCATCGACTGACACTATTGATACTTGTTGGTCCTAGTCTATAAGTTGTGGATGATATAAAAGAAGTGGGTTATGGTGAATAAATGATTGAAGAGTATAAATGGAATTGGTATCAAATAAATTGGTATTGGTTAGGTTATCAAAAGGGCTATGATTAGACTCTACTTCATTATTGACATCATTATCACTAGTCATTAGCATTGGAACATGAATAAGGTACATGGGGTCACCCATAAATAGTTTAAATCTAAGACTATATTTTCTTTTATACCAAGTAGTAGAAATTGGAACAAGTAGACCCTATTGATTCAGCCTAAGGTCTCCTCCATAGGCATGCTTCTCCATGATTTTTTCTAAAATGGTTACTTGGCATTTAGGTAATAGTCAATTATTTTGTCATTAAACAACCAAGATTCATCATCTACAAGTGGGTCCTATTATTGGCCAATAAATAATATGAAAATGATAGGTGTTGGACTATGCATTTTTTCTTTGCCCTTTCTTTTCCATTTCATACAAGGTGGATTGGAATTAGGTCTTCCATATGACTTAGGTTTCTATGGAAGTTTGGTGATTTAGAATGTATCTTGGGTTAAGTATTCTCGTAGGCCATTAGACAAGATGGTATAATGATTAGACATTTCAAGAGGTAGCATGTGGGAAAGTGAATCAAGGGTATCAGGGTCAATGCAGTTGGCCTCTAGTGAATCAAAAAGTATTTCTTTTCCCTTATCCTTATTAAGAACTAGATTCAAGCCAAAATGGTAGTTATAGCTTTGTTACTTAGCCTTTAAATGCTTGTAATGTTCATTTTTTTTGAAAATATCCATGAATGGTGACCTCTATACCTAGATAGGAGAACTTAATACATTGGTGCAATGTTGAGGGGATTGCATGAATCTCATATATCCAAGTTCTACCCAAAAGCATGTTAAATGAAAAATCAAGGTCTAACACATGGCATAGTTCATCGTGGGTAAAGGGCCCAATGATAATTAACAAGCTAATGGTGCCCTATGATTCATGTTCTTTATTGTCATAGGCTTTGATGGTGATCATTTTTAGTTGGAGATGAATTTTAGTGTACCTAAGAAGCTTGATGATATTTAGAGACATATTATTTAGATCCAATCCATTATTTATGAGGACACATTTAACTTTGTTCCATGTTATGACAACTTTGATGTATAATGGATTGTTATGTAGAGGGCTAAGGGATGACATATCACTTTGGTCAAAGTTTAACTATTGGCCTAGGGATAGATGTCTAACCAAAGATTGAAATTTATCTAGAGATATGTCATTTAGAACTTTGGATTGGCCAAGGAACTTTGTCAAGATGTTCTTGTAGATGGTGGACCTACACAACAAATCTAAAATGGAAATTTATATGGGCATCTCTATAATTGTTTCACAATATCAAACATTTTTATTAAACAATGGTAAATGGATTATTCCTAGCTAGAATGGTGGGTTGAATTAGTAAAGTGGAAGATGGTTGTGGGCCTATGATGGTAATCTTTGACCATCAAATTATGATTGCATAATTGGGATTATATTTAGGATCATTGTTGATAGAAAATGATGGTGATGGGGGACTAGATAAGATAAGTCTAAATTGCCAGTGCACTTATGTGTGGTCATATGTCAATGATGATTTATCGATATGGGGCTAAAAAGTAGAAATCCCTACTTACTAGTATGTTTGTATGCGGTCCCAAGTCAAGGAAGGATCACAAACATGGGTTGGTTTGAATTAATTAGAAATGGTCTTATTTGATTGGTACTTGGTCTTAGATTGATGGATATGGTGGAAGTAAAAACTCCCATAATATGGAATACAACCTTGTTATAGTCATATATAATTACATGGTAGTTTATTGGCTATTGGCATCATTCTAGACTTGGCTCAATCCATTTGGTTGACATTGGTTTTGTTATTATTGTCTCAATTGTAGATACTGTTAATGATAAATTCCCATATTATGAATGGATGTAGAATTTCCATTACCAATGTGATCTCCCAATTTTTCTACACAATGACATAAATTATGTCCATTAACTTGATGATACTCATAGAATTAATTTTATTGGTACCAATCTAGATAAGGAATGCCCTCAAGATAGTGCTTTGAAATAGGCTAGCTAATCAGATTGGTAGCAATGATCTTGTGAAACACAAATTTAATGGGATCTACAAGGTCATTAAAAACTCAACAATTAGGCATAGTTATCCTTAGAGGAGGGGTTTGCAAAGGCAAAGGTTGCTGCATTTATTATATTGGTATAAGTCATTGGTTAGGAGTAATTTGAATATGTAGAGTAGGTTGGGTAGATGGTCTTTGCACCATTTAGACATTTCATGACTCGATTACTCCATTCCCAACAACATTTTTATTGTAATTTAATTGCTTGGATTTATCATAATTATTAGCCTGCGTTAGTTGTGATGCTTGTGTTGGGTTTGATTCTAATTTTAATTTTGACCATTTCTTTGGTTTATAGTTTGATTTTAATTTTATGAAGTAAGCTTTATGATACCTTTATTAATAAGGGATATTTTGATCAATAATTTTTTTTAATGATTTCCTTGAAAGTGTACACATACTATAGTTTCAGATGGTAAGATATCTCACTATGTAGATTCTTGGTAAACATAGTGGCTAATTACTTATCTAGTAAGCTTTGGATGAATTATATTTCAATTACTCTCCATTTTTGCAGATAACTTGTAAATCTTTTATTGGTCTTCTATTTATCTTGCATCAAATCTACCAATGAAATCTCATGTTTGATATTGTAGGAGAAGTATTACACAAACTTGTCTAAAAGATCATCACAATCAAAAACTAAATTTTTAGGCAATTTTAAAAACCACTCCAATGCTTGTCCTACTAGGCTCCTTGGGAATAATAGTAGGAGTTATGTGTCACTTTAAGTCATTCATTGAAAATCAATAAATAATTTGATTAAGTGGGATTTGGGGTCTTATTTACCCTTATATTTTTCAAACTTAGGTGGTTCTTAACCTAGATGAAAAGGTATCTACAAATATTCCATGTTGAAAGGGTAGGAACACATGTATAATATAATTTTTTTGGTTTATTTCCTAGCTTAGATGAAGATAATTGCATCCTTCATTTATTATAGTTCTTGTAATAGCAAACCAAATGGAACATTGGCTTGAGGTGGCGGATGGGTGATAAAAAGTGGGTTACTTTTACTAGGGTATAATAGAGGCATTTTTATATGGAATGTTGGTTTGGGTAGGGAATTTACTAAGAACATACATTTATAGATTAATATGTGATTATTGGAATTATACACATTGTTGTGTGATATTTTGGTTATGATTTGGTATGTAAGCCTAGTTTTGGGGAAATTATGGATGAGATGGAAGGATATGGCTAGGGGAGATGTTTTGTTCTTATCAGGGTTGATTAGGGACATATTAAAAACTATTAAAACCTTATAAATTAAGGGGAACTTATGAACCAAGGCCCTATCATTGAGTTTGTGGCATGTCAGGAATAAAAGGCAATTGTTATCTAATCAATATTTTTGAAACATTAGAACCTCTTAGTTTCATGAGTCCTTATTGGGAAGTAGACACATGTTAAAGGATTGGAATTTATCTCTGACCAATACTCATACATTATTTATTAGACATCATTTGTGATTGTAATGGTATGTTGGTCTACTACTGAAGAGGTATGTTCATCACTACCTGGCAAGGTAGAACATTATTTTCCCCTATTTTTATCTTAATTTTTGCTTATTTCTTAATTTTAGAAGAAGATAAAAAAACTAGTGATAATGGTATGGTATAAATACCAAGTTGGTGAGGTGTGTGTACTTTAAATGAAGATGAAGAACTCTTCTTTGGCTTGGAAGGAATAACTTGTAGATAAGAAATCACTAACAAAAGGTTTATTAGCAATATAGTTAAGTGGAATTCCTAACATGATCTAGATCCAAGAAGTGTAATCTTTCTAGGAGGTTGTCAATTCACTCTTAATAACAATCAAGTTTAAAGAGATAAAAGTAAGGTACTTGCATAAAGAAAATGAAATAAAATATAAGAAAAAAGTAGAATGCTTGTTAAATAAAATGAATAAATATAGAAAAAATGGGTTAATAATCATGGTAAAGTGGGTGATGTCATGTTCAAAAAATTATAAAAGGGTCTTTGAATAGGTAGGAACATAGAAAGCTAGGTTTGGTTGGGGTTAAAGGGATGAAAATAACTTGTTATTTTATACCATAATGACCATCGATAGTTGAGTTAACCATTAGTGGTTAAGTGGACCATTGATAATTTGGGTAATTTTTAGTGGTTGGAGGTGACCATTGGTGGTTGTGCTAAATATCAATGGTTGCTTATGGATTCTTGAAGGTTTCTCAAAAGGAATTTATAGAATAGGTAAATGGTCTAATAATGGTTCTTTTTAAAGTTTTGGAAGTTGGAAAATAAGGTGCAGATAGGTTTGATCAAGTCAAGGGGGGTTAAAAATATAATGAAATAAAGAACAAGTATAATATACCTATAGTTTGCTCGATGGATGATGGTTGAAGGCTAGGGCAATTTTGCCAGAGCAACAATATTTTGGCCTCAAAAGCAAATTTGATAGAGGTTCAGGTATTTTTTGATATTTTTAAGTTGATAAAAAAGGAATATATTTTGGAAAGCTTGAATACATGTATGTAAGAATGATCTTTTGATCCTCATCTCATCTCCTACTCCCCTCCTTTTATAGGTAAAGAGGGATGGAGGATAGAAGGTTCCTTAGTAAGTTGGCATGCTAATTTTGATGCTTGGGAATTTGTTAACACCACATAATGTGAACATATTAAATTGTGCCTCATTAGCTTAAAAATAGCTGGTGATGTGTTAGAAGGTTAAAGACCTGACCATCAATAGTCAAGATAACCATTGATGGTTAAGTTGACCATTGGTGGTTGTGTGTCTTAGAGGTAAAGGGTCAAGGTGAGTTAAAGAGAGGTTGGGTAATGGATAAGTTATTAAGTTATTAAGTTTAGTTAGCTAAGTAGAATACTAAACTCAAGGTCTAATAAGTTGGTCAGTGGGTCAAGAAGGATTAGGTGTCCCTAAGGTATTCCAAGTCATTTTGACATCTAATACAGTTTTTTAGTGTCTACATTTTTGTCCTTTTTGTGTGGATTTAAATTAACAAGATACAAAGAAAAATATATTTTTGGTTGAAGGTCTGATTACCCCTAGTATAGGAGGAGGTATTCCCCATCAAACTAGGAGTTGATGAGGTGAAACCAAAATCAAGGCAGGGTTTGATAAGTGGTATATGGTGAGTCACAAGGTTTGTGACAAAAAAGTTGGGATGGGCATTTGAGATGCAAACATGAAAAAAATATGAATAAATACGATAGCCAAGATCATAATGGACTAAGGTTACCAATGTTGGTAAAAATAAGATTGGTTTTAGATGGACAAGTGATAGGGTAACTGGTCCACAACTTTGGTCATAGCTGATAAAGTGACTCTATAAATCTCCTAGACAAGGTTGGTGTTTTTTTAGGTATTTGAGGTAAAAGTGATCCTTTGAAAAACACAAATGGTTTGGTTGTGCATGAGGTGGTAAAAATTCAAATGGTCAACATGGAAAGGTTGGTTAATGAGGTCAAAAAGACTAGGCATAGTTGTTTCATAATACACAATTGTTTAGGTAAAAAATGGTCAACATTGACTTGGATGTGGTTGAATGATTAGGTGGATAAGGGTAATCTCTAAAAGTGTTTATTTTGGTGGAGAAAGGTCATCTCCAAAATTGGTACTTAGGTTAGGTGCCTATTTTCACTTAGATCTACACCCTTTGAGGAGATGCAAAGCTCTCCTCATCCAAGTGGCATAATGAAATCACCTCTAGGCTTATGGGCAGCATAAAAAATGAGGTGAATATATAGATAGGGCTACCTCCCTTGATATACCACTTTGGATTACAACTACTACTAAACTTGGGGGGTGAAAAGGGAGAAGGTAAATGAAAATAAACTAACCTAAGTGAGGTGATACACAAAATTTATTTATGACATCCAACCATATGCTTATTACACTTGAAATCAAAGGACAAACTAAACATACACTTCTCCAATCTTCATCTTCTCAAATCAATGTTACATTGTGAGGTTATGGATGAATGTACAAAGCTAGGAGGACTAGACAAGAGGATTATTAGGGAAATAATTAAAATACTAACTCACTCAATCCTTGACATATCCTAAAACACTTTACATGCCTTGCAAGAAGAATTTTTCCAACTGTAAATAGGATGAAATAATGAAACAACATGTTAAAGAATCCATAGTCTTCACTTATGAAAAATCAAAAATTCCAAATGAACACACTAAAAAGAGTCATGGAAGAGATAAAAATAAATATTATTATTTATAAAAAGGTATATATTTAAGCATGGCTTCACCATACTCAGGTGGAACATCCCATACAATGGCCAAAATGGCTAGTTCTTATAGAGCTTGAGAGAGAGAGAGAGAGGAGATGATAATTATAAGGGTCAAAAGGAAACTTGTAAATATAATAAGAGAAGATAATTTTCATTTTATAATGATATAGGATGAACCATTCTAGGTATAGAAGTCCAATTGTCTATACAAGCCATAAACCTCATGAAAAGTGGCAAAAAATTCATCATTTTACACAAAAAATTTGCCTTCATGATGATCTCTATTTGAACATACTATAACTTATTAGGACCAGGTATGATGATTTTAATTTAGGTTAGGGAAAATAAACATACCTCTCCATGTATTAGTTTCATTCCTAGTCTTATATAATCAACTAGAAAATAACCATCATAATCTACAATCCAAAAAAGCTCCTTTCATGCACCCTACACACTTGGCTTCTAAAAAGGCATAAAATTTTCATGAAAATACATAAATTAAGTGGATTACATTTTTTAATTCCCTCCACTTCCTTATAATAATTAGGGACACCTTCAAAATCCATCTACTTAAAGTTTTCAAGCTTATCCCTAGCTTGTGCAAATGATAGTTTTGATTGGTTGAAATAAAGTAGATGGTTTACACACAAACATTTTAAAAGAATGAAATAGCCATAGGAAGTTATTAAAAGTCATAATATTTTCTCCAAACTTTGTTTCATCTCTTGAATCCTTATATAACCTACAAAACACACAAAATAGTGAGAAAAAACTATTTTATACCATGTCTATATAGTTTTGTACAACTATTTGGCATTTGAAGTAGTTTGAGTGATTATTTTTTATATTAAAATATTATTCATGGTCCAACTATGCCATATGGATAGCTATCTAACTCAATTTTCATAAACTAGTCTTGGTTGTGGGTTTGCAAGGGTTTCTGAGCAGTTTAAGCCCTTAAGCTTTGTTTATAAAGTTGGGACATTGGAACTACAAAAAAACTCCACAAGTTTATTTTTAAAACCCCCTTATATCTTTCCTAAACTCCTCTGGCCCCCATGCAAAACATCATGAAAGATATAAGCTTCTAATCTTGCCTTATCGAGCTCCTTTCCCTCTTTCCTACAAATTTAATTTGCGTCAAGGTCCAAAAATGATTATTATTTGGTTTTTTATGCCATATAAAATCTATAAACTTCCACATCCACCTTATAAACATGTTTCAATTCATTGAAGTGATCACCCTATACTAGAAATGCAAGTGACTCCTCACTTGGCTTTATGCTTAACCCTTACTTAACAGGTTTGACTACAACTTAGAATTTAGAATGACCTTTGATGGATTCCTTTTCCTCTTGATGGTTAAAACACATATAATAACTCCATAGACATGTTCCAACAAATTAGTATTTCATCTCATGCTAATAATAGTTTTGAACCTCCATTTGGCCTCTAGGCCCAATCCTTGCTTACTAAGTTTGCTTGCAACTCTTGGTATCCAGAACACCCTATTGAATTACACTCTTTCTTGTTTTATTTACCATGAATATTTAGGGAGACTAACTTCCTTCCACGTTCAAATAGCTTCATGACTCCTCTTTCATCTTTAAACTTCCAAAATGTAGGGTTTATGTTCAAAAGGGAGTGCCCTCTATTTGAGACAAAATAGAGAGTACTTACCCTATTTTCCTAGACCATTTAAATATTAAATTGGATTATATAGGTGAAAATTACTATCTAAATAAATAACTATCACCTGATCAATCCATTTAACCTTCAAATTCCTTAAAAACCCACAACTGGCTATATCAAAGTATTATGTGCAGAGTTTCCATGCTATGGACTATGTAACTGACCATTTAGGATCTTAATTTTGTTTTTCAATCACTTATTAAGGTGTTATGATCATTAAGGATGTTTTTTTTTTCTTTTATCCCCACTCTAAATTCTCATGGACCCCTCATACTTTTGAATTCACAAGACTGAGCTTCTTTTTTGATTGAGTTTTGTTTGCCAATATGTTGCACCTATAGGTGTATATGTGTATTCAAGCCCTAAATATAGTGATTATAAGCCTATATGAATCTCATAATGATATTTTTTATTTTTTTTATCTCTTAATCTCACTTTAAATCAATTACCAACACTTCAACACCTTCAAACTATCAATTGTTTGCTTGACTAAGACAATTTACTTTTAAACCCTACTATAAGTTACATTCACACTTTCAAAGGTTTGTTGAAGTCATCATGGCATTGATTAAGGTTTCCTTAGTTTATTTCATTACCTTAACCTCCTTTAAACTCTTCATATGTAACTTTTAGCTCATAAATAGGGTCCTCCCTTTCCTAACTGAGATACTTTGTTTATAGGACCTATTGTAGGTGCCTATTTTCCTTGTGAAGGGATACTTGTAGGTACTAAGAAACCAAAATATTACATATCAACTCTCTCTGATGATTACCTCTATTTTATACATGCTCCTTTTCTACCATCAAATCTATTTAAGCATGAAGTTATGTCTTGATATTTTGATATTAGGTGAAAAGTCCATTTTAGGGTTAAAACATGTAGGTGAAAACTTTTGGAGCTAAGTGTGCCTGTAGGTGTGGATTATGACCTATATTATTCTATTATTGACATCCATATTAATTAATTCCCCATTCTATCAATAAGGTCACTCAAAATATGGAATTACACCTTGGTATTGAAACATTGGTTGAATGGGTCACTAATAGCTCTAACCTATAGATATCATTAACTAAAAATAGTGCATATAGTTGTGATTTTAGGATTCCCAAAAACCACTTTCCACTTGTCATCTTCCCCTCCAACATTGAAACGTATTTATTGATACTATTTAATACAATTAAAATTCAT
Organism: Torreya grandis; assembly: GCA_037957365.1. Lineage (NCBI taxonomy): Eukaryota > Viridiplantae > Streptophyta > Pinopsida > Cupressales > Taxaceae > Torreya > Torreya grandis. The sequence goes on from JARHVA010000310.1 coordinate 1,981,430, forward strand.
TAAAATGTATCAAAATCCCAAATATCCATGTTATATTCCATCTATAAAACCCTATAGACCTTTGTTTTATGTTTTTAGGGAACTTGGTCCCTATATACAATCGTTTGCCTTTAGGACATGTTTTATCACATATAATTTTCAATTTAAACCTCAAATTAAACTAACCTAATCAAAAACAATTATTTAACTCTAAATAAGTGTTTATCATACTTCAATTTCTCTACATGACACCCTAGCTTACCGTCAAGAACCACCTCTAGGTGGTTATCTCTGTGTATACAGGCAGTAAGGTGTAGATATGGACAATGCATTGTCATTTGACTTTAATGAATTATAGGATTATATTAATAAATTAAAATGGACTCCCCAGACTTTAAATTAATTGAAAAAATTGTAATCACATCCCATTCAATGTGAAATTATCTTCCAAACACCTATATGCAAGCATATTCATGGTAGACTAAAAAGGTAGGTTACACATGACTATAATTCCTAGAAAATTTGATTGGAAAATGAGATTTTAAAGTGAATGGAGGTTAATATAACTTTTTAAAAATATATAATTAACCTATCACAACCATATGAAGCCATGAAAAATCACAAATTTTCTAAAAAATAGTAAAAATAGTCTATTGCACTCAAAAGAGACTAGTCTACAAATTGGAAGTGATTTGCTCATCTAAAAAACATGAAAGATGAAAATAATAATTAAAAACATTATATTAGGGATATAATATTATCTATAACCAAACTTAGTAATTTAATTAAATATTATCTCCTAAACAAGAGCAAAACTTGCAGGGTGCATAGATGAGTAGGCAAAAAAACATAGTCAAATTCAAATGGATGATTCATAAAGCAAAATTGATCATTCCTCAAACTCATAATATTAAAATGAAATTATATAATGATGATATCATCTTAAAAATTCATTTTTTTTGAAATATCTTAAGCTATTTGTACTGAACATAAACCTAAATGTCTCTTTAGTGTGTCTAAAAAAATTAAATGAGAAAAATGGTTTTGATCAATAAATGGAACTTATAGAACATGTAAATCATTAATATGAGTTTGGGGAATATTAATGGATGATCCATGAGATTATACCATGTGGCACACTTCCCAAAGAGGTCATACAAGTGCCAAACTCACCCTTTACTTCAAGAAAATTGCCTTTTTCTAAGTAACCTAAAAAAATTTAGTATCAGTTACAAAAGACTTCTTAAGATAAATTTCACATGACATTACCCATTTGGAACTCAACATTTCCTAAGAAACTTGTACAAAACATTATATGCACCTTTTTGACCCCTAAAATGACTCAAAATGATAAATGGACATAAAAACCAATTGACCAAAGCCAATATAACATTAATTGACCTCAATTAACCTATGAAAAACCTCATGACAAGATATTAAACCCTCTAAAATATCTATAAAACTAAGTTTTTTACCTAGGGGTGCCCCTATTTAACCTAAAATTCAAATTTGGTTAACAAATTGGTGACTCATAGGGGTAGTATGCCCATTATAATAACTATACTAGTATCCTTATTAGTCCATTGGGATAATGGAGTCATCTAATGACTAATAAAAAAAAGAAAACATTTGACCATTAACACAAACCTTTGATCAAGATAATGCACTAATGATTACCTCAACCACACAAAGTAAAGGACACAAAAAACAAAGAAAGAAAATACACAAGACACACACATGTGTTCAAAGAAATTAGGAGAAGTAAGGAACAAACTACTATGTACAAATAACAATGAACATACCTCCCTCCTGGCTTAAAGTGAAATTTTGAAGCATCAACTTCTTCATGAGATGGAACATGGTGAAAAACATGTTGACCTTTAGCTTGGATGTTTTGTGGATTAGATCTACTTCTTAGCATCTCAATGACTATGCTCTCAAGTAGACCACCTTCAAATAGACATGTAATGTGAAAGTATTGCTCTTGCATCCAAATATCTTCAACCTTGTCATGTGTATATTCAATTTCAAATTCAAATGATGATTGAGCAAGGCATACCTTATTATCTTCCATGGAAATCTCAATGGTTTTCTTCTCAGTTGCAAGTTCTTCTAGATCATTAAGGAGATTTGTAAACTCTATCCAATATTGATCATTATCTACCATAGAAACCTCTTCTTTCACCTTGTCAAGTACTTGGCCCTCAACTTAGAAAATCTCTTCAAGCTCTTAATAGAGCTCCATTTTTAGCTTCTAATAATCCTTGTCAACCACTTCTTGAATGTTAATATCACCAAGTGGATTCATAACAATTAGTCCTTGACTAGCAGAAAGAGCTTTCTCTTCATGTTTTGTTAAACACTCAAGATCATGTTCATTAAACTCATCAACAAGATTGGACTTATCATTAGCTATGAAATATTTTGGAGAACAAGAAACTTTAACCAATTCAACAAATTATTTTCATATGGAATTGAACTTCTACCATAAATCTTCTTCCTCATGATCATTTTCAAGAGATACTTCTTCTACCTTGGTCTCATGAGACTCTCCTATGACTACCACTTCTTGAGGTATGACTTGAAAGTGTTCACCATCCTTTATATCACATTCCACTTCATGTTTGAGATGATCAAATACAACATTAAGTTCATATATAGAGTCTTCTTCAAGGGTTGTAAGATCCTTCATCTCCTTTTCCTTCATGGTGATGCTAAGACTAAGCATCTTAAAATCATGTGATCTAGCCCAATGAGGTTGCCAAGGAGGTAGGTTTTCTTCAAGCAAGAGTTTTCTTTCTTTATCAACTAGATGGTCCTCCTTAGGTTCCCATACTAAAATTCCATCAAGGCAAAGAGTGATAGGGTGTAAACAAGATGAGCTAGTTGGTAGAGGTGCCACATAGAACTCAAAATCAGATTGAAGGTGAAGAGTAGAGGATTCTTCATGGACACAAATGCCTTAAAATATAGAGACATTAGCTAGTGGATTTTCCTTTTATTCACCAATGGAAGATTCTATGGTGATTTATTCCTCATAATCACTCATAAGATCCTCTTGATTATCCATAAATTGAATTTGCTCTTCTTCACTCTCTTCTCTCCAGATAGGTTCCTCCTTGAGAAGGAATGAAGTGAAAGGTTGATGGATAGGCTCATGGATTTGAGGTGAAGGAGATGGAGTATGAGATGTAGTGGAAGGTGAAGGAGATGTATTATGAGATGTAGTGGAAGGCGAAGGATTTGGAGATGGAGTGTGGGATAAAAACAAGAAAACACTAGTGGGCTCATATTAAAGTGAATTCTTGGGTTGATTAGGAGAAGTAACATATACACGAGTAAGAGATTCACTTTTCCAATTATATCCTTGTGTATAATCCATGGGAATATTTGGTTTCATATGACAAGACTCATAGGAATACTCTTGAGGTTGATAGGCAACATGATATGGATTATAAGGCTCATATTGGGACTGATAGGGAAGTGTTTCTTGATTTATTTCTTGGTAGCCATTCTTATATGATTGTCCAACAACACAGTGTCCATATAGAGAGGAAACTGAAGGACTATAGGACTACCATGGCTCATAAGGATGTTGAGGGGTAAAATTTGGTTCATAGTAAGGTTGATTATAGGATTGATACATTTTATGACAAGGCTGATCATAGTCACACCAAGGCTCATTAAGAACTTATTCATACTGATGGGGAATGGCACAAGCTTGGAAGGTTTCACCAACTTGTAGAGAAAAAAATCAAAACCAAGGTCAACCATAAATTCATTAAAATCAAGAATACAAAGAAAAATGATACCAAAAATCTTTAAAACATAACCTGGGTTGCTTGATTAGTAGATACAACTTTAGAGTCACCATTGATTTTTTGATAGATGCCTTCAAAGGCTAATTATTGAGAGACAACACCAAAAATATCTCAACCTCTTAGAAAAAGGGCCCCACCGAGTATGTCAAAAACTATTGTCACTTATATCTACACCCTTTGAGGAGATGAAAATCTCTCCTCATCCAAATGTCACAATGAAATCACTTCTAGGTTTGTGGGCATCCTAAGAAATGAGGTGGATCTTTAGATAGGGATAGCTCCCTTGATGTACCACTATGGATTATAATTACTACTAAAATTGGGGGGTGAAAAGGGAGAATGATAACTAAAAAAAATAACCTAAGGGAGGTGATATACCAAATTGACTGATGACATCCAACCATATGCATATTACACTTGAAATCAAAGGATAAACTGCACATACACTTCTCCAATCTTCATATTCTTACATCAATGTTACATTATGAGGTTATGGATGAATGTGCAAATATAGGACTAGAAAATATGTCTATGAGGGCACTAATTAAAATAATAACTCCCTCAATCCTTGACATCTCCTAAAACACTTCACATGCCCTGCAAGAATAAGTTTTCCAACTATGAATAGGATGAAAGAATGAAATAACATGCTAAAGAATCCATAATCTTCACTTATTAAAAATCAAACATTCCAAATGAACACACTAATATATATTCATGGAGGAGATAAACATTAGTATTATTATTGATTAAAAGGTATACATTTGAGTAGGTCTTCACCATACTTAGGGGGAACATCCCATAGAATGGCCAAACTATCTAGTTTTTTATAGAACTTGAGAGAGAGAGAGAGAGAGAGAGAGAGAGAGAGAGAGAGAGAGAGAGAGAGAGAGAGAGAGAGAGAGAGAGAGAGGAGAGAGAGATGAGAGGAGAGAGAGAGAGAGAGAGAGAGAGAGAGAGAGAGAGAGAGAGAGAGAGAGAGAGAGGAGAAGTCCAAGGATAACAAGAACACTTGTAAAGATGAAAATATAAGTTAGTTATACATGTGAGAAGGATATGAGATGAACCATGCAAGGTATAGAAGTCTAAGTGCCCATACACGTCATAAACCTCATGAAAAGTGGAAAAAAACTCCTAATTTTGCACAAAAAAACTTGCCTTCATGATTGCCTTTATTTAAACATCCAATAACTGATTAGGACCTAGTATGATGATTGTAATTTATGTTAGGGACATAAAACATACCTCTCCATGCATTAGTTTTATGCTTGGTCTTCTAGAATCAACTGAAAAGGAACCATCATCATCTACAGTAATAAAAACTCCTTTCATGCACCCTACACACTTGGCTTCAAAAAATGCATAATATTTTCATCAAGGTAAAATATAACATGTGTCAAGGACATCAATGACCTTATAATAATCATGGACACCCTTAAGAACCCATCTACTTGATGTTTTCACACTTCTCCCTATCTTATGCAATATGCCAATTTTGACTGGATGAAATAAAGCAGATGGTTTGAAAACTTATAAAACATTTAAAATAATTATATGTCATAAGAAGTTATTACAAGTCCTAATATTTTACCCAAACTTTGTTTCATCTCTTGACTCCTTATATAACCTGTGAAACACACAAAATAGTGAGAAAAACATTGTTTTGTGCCATGTCCATATAGTTCCATACAACTAGTTATCATGTGAAGTAAATTTATGGAATAATTTATATATTACAATAGTATTCATGGTCCAAATATTCCATTTAGATATATATCTGACTCCATTTTCATAAACTAGTCCTGGCTGAGGGTTTTCAAGGGTTTTTAAGTAGTTTAAGTGCTTAAGATTTGCCTCATAAAGTTGGGACATTGGAACTACAAAAAAATAAACAAGTTTTTTGTTCAATAACCCTTATAAATTTCCTAAAATAATCTATCCCCCATGAAAAATAGCATGAAAGATATAAGATTCCAATCTTGCCTTATCAAGCTCCTTTCCCTCTTTCCTATAAGTCTGAGTTACTTCAAGGTCCAAAAAGGATTAGTATTTGGTTTTATATACCATATAAAAGGTCTAAAAATTCCACATAAACCTCATAAACATGTATAAATTCATTGGAGTTATCACCCTATACTAGAAATGCAAGTGACTCCTCATTTGGCTTTATGTTTAACCCTTGCTTAATATGTTTGACTACAACTTAGAATTTAGAAGGACCTTTGATAGATTATTTTTCCTCCTATTTGTTTAAACAAATTTTATACCTCCATATACATGTTCCAATAATTTTGGAAATTTCATCTCATGCTAACAATGGTTTTGACCCTCTATTTGGCCTCTAGGCCCAATCCTTGCTTACTAGGTCTGCTTCTAACTCTTGGTATCTAGAACACCCTATTGAGTTCCACTCTTTATTATTTTATTTCCAATGTTTTCATAGGTGTAATTGAAATTTATACACCTTCCTTCCATGTTAAAATAGATTCATGACTCCTCTTTCATCTTTAAACTTCCAAAATGCAGGGTTTATGTTCGAAAGGGAGTGCCCTCTATCTGAGACAAAATAGAGGGCACTTCCCATATTTTCCCAAAAAATTTGAATATTAAATTAGATTATAAATGTTAAAATTATTATTTCCACAAATAAACATCCCTTATTTAATCCATTTAACCTTAAAATTCCTTAAAAACCCACAACTAGCTACATCAAAGTATTATGTTCAGGGTTTTCATGTTATGGACTATGTAACTCACCATTTAGGATCATCATTTTATTTTTCAATAACTTTTTGGGTTTTTATGATAATTAAGGATGTGTTTTATTCTTTTATTCCTAGTATAACTTCTCACATAACCCTCAAACTCTTGAATTCACAAGACTGAGTTTCTTTTTTGACTGTGTTTTGTTTGCCAATATGTTATACCTGTAGGTGTATATATGTATTCAAACCCTGAATATAGTGATTAGAGATCTATTTGAATCTCCTAATGATATTTTTTATTGGTTTTATCTCTCATTATCACATTAAAAAACTTACCAACATTTCAACACCTTCAAGCTATCCACTATTTGCCTGACTGAGACACTTTTCTTTTAGATCATGTTATAAGTTACATTCACACTTTTAAGGGTTTGTGGAAGTTATAATGGACTTAATTAAGGTTTAATTAGTTTATTTCATCACCTAAACCTTATTTACACTCTTCAAATGTAGCCTTGATATCATAATTAGGGGTTTTCCTTGCCTGATTGAGATACTCTTTATATAACCTACTGTAAGTGCCTATTTTCCTTGTGAAGGGATACCTATAGGTACTAAGAAACCTAAATATTACATATAAACTCTCTCTGATGATAACCTCTAGTTTATAAATGCTCTTTATCTACCATAAAATCCATTTAATCATGAAGGCATGGCTTGAAATTGTGATAGTAGGTGAAAAGTCCATTTTAGGGTTAGAACCTGTAGGTGTGGATTATGACCTAAAACTCCCATATATTCCATTGAGGGAATCCATGTTCATTGGTGCCCCATTATACTAATAAGTTCACTAAAAATATGGAAGTATACTGTTGATGTCTTAAAATTGCGCTAGATCTTAATCAACAATAATGGGAAGTTTCAAGCTATGGGACAATGCGGCTTGAAAACAACCTCCAAATTTTAAAGAAGCTGGTCTCTTCTTTTGTATTGGGCATTGTGGAAAAGGGATAGGAGACTAAACAAAAATGCAAAATGCAAGAATTGAAACCTAACTATGGTGATGTACCTGAGAGTAATCCTAATCCTAACCTGAGTGCAGTGAACTATTATGTGATTCTATTACATTTAAGAGCAGACAAGTGCATGATCAATGTAAAAGATTAGAATAACAGAAACAGAGGCTCACAACAGGGGAGTCTTTTACTGAGATACAGGAATTTTCAATAAAGGCATAGTGTTCAATCTTCTTAATAGAATCTTCCAATCACATTAAAGGCATAGAAGTCATGCACAGTTATGTAGAACTTCAAACTCTAGAAAACGGGATAAAAGCAAATAACATTTCCAATCACAACACTAGAAAATATTCAGCATAGACTACTTTGAAAATGACACAGTTAACATTGACAAGGGCATAGTGTTAAATTTTCTTATTGAATCTTCCAGTCATACAAAAGATACAAAAACACACATAGTCATATAAACCTTTCAACTCAGGAAAATGTAACAAAAGTAAATGATATTATTGGTCAAAAATTCTGAAAGTCTAAAACTATGAGAATTCCCCCCCTTTTTTCTTAGATTTTACAATTCTTCTTCTTTTATATCACCAGATGTCTCCCTACACTTTCTTTCCTGTGCAATCTTCTCCATCCTTCGCTCATAGGGGACAAACAAATGGCGCCTTCAATACTGTGGGTTTCTACTTGAATTAACTCCAGCCAATTTTCCCTCCATTTCACTTTTGGCAATCGATACATGGAACACTCTGCTATGTTTGAAATAGGACAGGACACTTAGTCAATTTTCTAAAAATACCCTTGATCACCTAGAAGACACCAAAAAATGACACTTGGTGCCTTCTACCTGATTCATCAAAGACACGCGGCTCTTTTCACTCCCCTTTGGCTATGGCATAGTATCATTAGGGGCATATATCAGAATCTTATAGATGACAACATTTGGTAGCTTTCGTAGACTTTTGAAGTAACACCCGGGACCCACCGCCATTTCATATTTGTCAATAGAGCTTGGCGATGATTCTCTCAGGCATTGACATGTGGAGACTTCCATGGCTTTGAGGAAGATAAGTGGCATCTTCCACTTCTTCTATGGATGGAGTAGAGGGGGACCTAGAGAGTGAAACTTGGTAGCATCTACTACTTTGTGGTGCATAAGCAAAATAAAATGATACCTTTGTGTGTTGAATGGAAAGCATTGGACTCATGGCTTCCCAAATGCCGACACGTGGTGGCTTGCAATTTTTCTCCAAAAAGGTCTTTCAGGGCCTCCACAACTACCACTTGGTGCTTTCCATCTTCTCTACTACCTTATGGTGAAAGTATTTGAATGAAGTGCGGATGCTAATATGAGACGTGTATGCTGACATGTGGTGCATTCTGCTTAATTGCTACTGGGTATGTGGCACGATCTGCGGTTCTTGAAGGTTACAAAAAGGTGACTCAGGGGATGCCAACTATTGGCTTTGTCTCCTAGAAAGTGACACATGGTAGCATCCACTTGAACTAATACTCAGGCAAAAATGAGAGGAAGGAAACAAGAAGGGGAAAAAGACCTACTTGAAAGGTGACACTTGGTAGCTTCCACTCATCTCAACACTTAGGCAAAATGAACCGGCCCTCTACTTCAAAATTCTACCGCTTCACCTGAAGAACCAAAATTACAGTGCTCAAATAAAAAATAATTAAATACAACGTAGAGTAGGAAATTACTCTATAGTTATTGGCGACCATCAGGGCTTTTTAGCCTGCTCAAAAAGAACCTGACTCCCGCTTGATAAAAATTTCAAAATTTACAGCTTCAAAAGAGCTGTCTAGAAGATAGACCACTCATGATCAAATAATCCTTGCTTGTTCTACAACTCATCAAAATCCAAATCCAAGATAATGAGATCCTTGTGCGAGAAGGTTTGCAGGACCTGGGCAGTGGCTTTCAGCTTGGATTCTAGCAGGAAAATAGGCATTAGAACAGCTTCGACCTTAGAGGTTGGAGAATCATCCCACAAGCTTTGAAAAACTATTTGATCCCTTTGCCTGGCTAACATCAATGGTTAGATTTGGTCCACCATTAGCACCATCCTCACATCTATAAATGGGGAAGGAAGACCCAATCACACCATATCTTTAATGTCTTGCCTCATTTTGCCGATGCCTTCTTTGATGACATCGAGACAGCTTCTACAATTGTTGGCTATGGCATTATGACTGAGCTCCTCATTGACCTGTTTCACGGTTTCCATTCTATTGTGAATCCCCATGGCTGCCAATGTTGCATCCCTTGAGCTGTAAAGCTTCTCCAGTAAAGAATGAGAGTCTACAACTCTTTGAGAGATCATGGCAAGAGTGCTCTATACCGGATTCTCAACCATCTCGCACAACTGTTGTGTGTGGCATAAGAAGGTGAAAAGTGGACTAAGCTAGAGAATCTCCAAAGAGATTCTCTCTCATGCTGACTTGTAGAGTTCCTTCACCAACTGCACCATTTTGACACCTCTTGGCTTATTGGCCAGCTTAATTTCTAGTTGCGCGGTCTGCTACTGCTCTGCCTAGAGTTGGGCTTGAAAAGCCACACCCTTATTCTTTTCTTCTAGCAACCTTTGCTATGATTGGGTAACCTACAGTTGGAGTCCTTCGGCTCTTCCCTGCAATGTTGCATTTTCCCATCTTAGAGCTATTGCTTCATCCTTGGAAAGTACAAGCTCTGCTTTCAAAGAATCATTTTGGGCCTGAATTACCCATTGAGTCTGGAGGGAAACAATATCTTGCAACTATTTCTATAGACTAGCTATCTCATTGTCCTTCTAGTTTATTTGTTTGTCCAAACTATTGCAGTTTGCCTTTTTCATGGCCAGGTCCACCTCCATCTTCTGCAGTCTCCTTGATATCTTCAAATAATATTTTGTGACTGTAGAAGTGGATTCGGTCATGGGCTCGACTCTATCTTGAGGCCTGAATAGGGACATGTTAATGGCCACTGCATTCATGGTGTAGTCTTCTGGCTGCATTTGTTCACTCAGCTTGGCAACATTGGGTGACAAATGGGTCACCATCAGCTACTGTTGAATGGGGTCAAATTATGACCTCAAATGTGGCACCACCAGCGCTTTATTCACTTTACTCCTCTTCTTCTCTAATTGGGCTTTTCTTACTTTCCTTACGGCATTAGCCTGTGTCTAGAAAGTGGAAGGGGATGTAATATATCCCCCTGTGAAGGGAAATCCTTATGGTAGGCTGTATTGGAGAGCCATTGGCTAGCTAGGGGTGAGTTAAAGGGGCATTTTTCTGGGAATGGAGGGGGAGAAATAGGGTAATGTTAAGGCTTGAGGCATCAAAGATGAAGTGAATTTCAAAATGGGAATGGCAGCAGTGGTGGGAGGTGTCATTTGGCTGGGTGGAGGCATGGATTGAGAGGGAGGAGGGGGAGAAATTCCTACCTAAGGAGAAGTTACAGTGCTCTACACTAGGCACTATGAAGGCTGTTCTTCCTCTTCTGGGTCCAATTGGGACTGCACCCTTCTTCTCTTCCTAGGTGTTTCTGGTGTTCCTACCATCTCTAAATCTCTTGTATAATAACCTGGTATGAACCTTTCGCAAGATAAAAACATGCTTGCTGCAACAAATTTCACTAGGTGCCACAATCACAATGAGCAAGATATTTTCACAGGAATACTCAACAGTTTGTAAACTTTAAAATTTGCTAAGGGATTTTTATGGGCCTATCAAGTCCCAAATAGCATTATAAATTAAGGTGACCATTAGCAAATCCTACTCAATCTTTGAAAAATAGTGAGGTGGACACATTATGCGATGCAAGGTACCTTGGAGATTTTGAAAGATTTGGGGAAGCATTTATTGTGGCAGAAAATAAAGAATTAAAGAATTTCTAAGACGTTGACTCTGCGTTTAAAATGCTTATTTTAAAGGAAAAGTGGGAAAGCAAAAAATAAAAAAAAGCAATGCGGGAATGGAAACTACCTAACTACATTAATTACAAATCCTTATTTTCCTCCAGGATCGAAAACAAACTTTCCCACGTCCTCTTTATGACAAGCCAACTTGCCTTGCCATACCAGTGATTGCAACAGATAGGTCATTGATGGAATGTTCTCTACACCAGCCACACAGGTCTGCCTGCACTTGAATGAGTCTGAGCAAAACGTGTATTTGACACCTATGAACTATTCTTGTCCTTGAATGCCCATTGAATAATGGTTCTTCATGTTGTCGAGTGTCATCAAGAAATCATGGGCTATTGGTTCTTCATGATGTGCCTTTTGATATCCATTATCTTTCAGCACATCTTCAGATTCTAGCTTTATTTCATTATCATGCTCTTTGATGACTTCATCCTCTTGCAAGGATGAATTAAAAGGCTGGCATCTCTTTTGCATTCTCATTTGAATCTCAGGGCTTTCTTCTTCATCTGAAACCAACCCAGTGCCTCCTATCTCAATGACTTGGTCAAGGGAGTGTCCATGTTCCTCCATATCCTCTTGCAGAGTGAGGAAAAAATTATAAATGATCTCCTCCTCATCAGAAGTTAAAGAAAAAGCTTGCAGCTTATCCTCTTGCTCATAAAAAGGAGAGTTTATGGTGATCTCCTCCTCCTCTATACTGATGAAATCCTCTTGACTAGCCATGAATTGAATGCACTCCTCTGCAAATTTTTTAGATGCTTCATCATCCTCTTTGGTCCAACTTAGAGACTCATCATCATGCTGAAAGATCTGGGGAGTGGTATAAGAAGTTTCTTCTAAAGTGGGCTCATAGGAATTTTCATGGAAGTGAGGATCCTTTTGAAGAATGGTGTGGGAAAGTTGAGGAAGAAGTGAGGGTCTGGGGTCCTCCTAACTTGCTGCTAACATGGGATCTACATTATTGGGGAATTGACCTTGACAATTTTGACCTTGCCCATGAATAGGGGTGGCATATGCCTGATCTGGAATTTGTGGTGGTGGATATGAAGTTTGGTAGATTTGGTAAGGCTGGTTCTCATGAATGCCTAGCCTCTCTTCTATAAATGCAATCAATCCACACACATCTAACATTTCATATGTAAGCTCTTGCTAATATGCCCTTTCAATGGGATCCCACTCACTTTTGATCAGGTCTATTGCCTCCCTCACTTGATAAATGACCTGACAAGGAATTTCTTGACCACATCCCCTTCTATTATCAATCTCTAACACATATTTTTTAAATCCCAGCAATGCTTTTTTGAAAGTGAAAATAAGGTTAGGTTCAACATGGGATGAGACATATTGGGGGGACTGGGCATAAGACTGATGTGGCTCATAACAATATGCATCCTCATTACTCGACATGATTCTAGGAGAAGCTTGTTCTTGATAAAACATATTTGAAGGAGAATAAGACTCATAGCTATGAGTTACAGAGTTATACATACCAAAGGGATTTCTTGATGATACTGCTTGACTGGTTGGTGATGCAGAGTCATTGTTGGTGTCAATAAAAACCTCCAAAGGTAGATTGGCTAAAGAATACACCAAAATTATTCAACTCCTTGAAATATTGGTCCCATCAGGCATGCCATAAATTGTTGATGTCTTAAAATTGTGCTAGACCTTAATCAACAACAATGGGAAGTTTCAAGCTGTGGGACAATGCGGCTTGAAAACAACCCCCAAATTTTAAAGAAGCTGGTCTCTTATTTTGTATTGGGTGTTATGGAAAAGGGATAGGAGACTAAACAAAAATGCAAAATGCAAGAATTGAAACCTAACTATGGTGATGCACCTGAGAGTAATCCTGATCCTAACCTGAGTGCAGTGAAACTATTATGTGCTTCTATTACATTTAGGAGTAGACAAGTGCATGATCAATGTAAAAGATTGGAATAATAGAAATAGAGGCTCACAACAAGGGAGTCTTTTACTGAGATATAAGAATTGTTAACAAAGGCATAGTGTTTAATCTTCTTAATAGAATCTTCCAATCACATTAGAGGCACATAAGTCACGCACAATTATGTAGAACTTCAGACTCCAAAAAATGGGACAGAAGTAAATAACATTTCCAATCACAACACTAGAAAATCTTCAGCATAGACTACTTTGCAAATGACACAGATAACATCGACAAGGGCATAGTGTTCAATTTTCTTATTGAATCTTCCAGTCATACAAAAGATACAAAAACACACACAGTCATATAAACCTTTCAACTCAGGAAAATGTAATAAAAGTAAATGATATTATTGGTCAAAAACTCTAAAAGTCTAAAACTATGAGAATTCCCCCCCTTTTTTCTTAGATTTTACAATTCTTCTTCTTTTATAACCCTAAATGTCTCCCTACACTTTCTTTCTCATGCAATCTTCTCTATCCTTCACTCATAGGGGACAAATAAACGATGCCTTTAATGCTGTGGGTGGCTCCAAAAATCTACCTGATGAACTATTTCATCTACTCGAATTAACTCTAGCCAATTTTCCCTCCATTTCACTTTTGGCAACCGATACATAGAACACTCTGCTATGTTTTAAATATGAGAGGACACTTAGTCAATTTTTTGAAAATCCCCTTGGTCACCTAGAAGACACCAAAAAATGACACTTGGCACCTTTTGCCTGATTCATCGAAGACACGCGACTCTTTCCACTCCCCTTTGGTTATGTCGTAGTATCATTAGGGGCATATATTGGATTCTTATGGATGGTGAGATTTGGAAGCTTTCATAGACTTTTGAAGTAACAACTGGGACCCACTACCATTTCATATTTGTCAATAGAGCTTGGCGATGATTCTCTTGGGCGTTGACATGTGGAGACTTTTGTGGCTTCGAGGAAGATAAGTGGCATCTTCTGCTTCTTCTATGGATGGAGTAGAGGGGGACCCAGAGAGTGACACTTGGTAGCATCTGCTACTTTTTGGTGCATAAGAAAAATAAAATGATGCCTTTGTGCATTGAATGGAAAGCATTGGACTCATGGCTTCTCGAATGCCGACATGTGGTGGCTTGCAATTTTTCTCCAAAAAGGTCTTTTAGGGCCTCCACAATTGCCACTTGGCACTTTTCATCTTCTCTACTGCCTTATGGTGAAAGTCTTTGAATGAAGTGCGGATGCCGATATGAGATGTGGATGCTGACACGTGGTGCATTCCACTTAACTGGTACTGGGTATGTGGCATGATCCGCTGTTCTTGAAGGTTACAAAAAGGTGACTCAGGGGACGCCAACTATCGGCTTTGTCTCCCAAAAAGTGACACTTGGCAGCATCCACTTGAACTAATACTCAAGAAAAAATGAGATGAAGGAAACAAGAAGGGGAAAAAGACCTGCTCTAAAGGTGACACTTGGCAGCTTCCGCTGCATCTCAACACTTGGGCAAAACAAACCAGCCCTCTGCTTCAAAATTCTGCCACTTCACCCAAAGAACCAAAATTGTAGTGCTCAAATCAAAAATAATTAAATACGACATAGAGTAGGAAATTAATCTACATATACCTCAGTATTGAAACATTGGTTTAATGGGTCACTAATAACTCTAACTTGTAGATATCATTCACTAAAAATAGTGCATACAATAATGATTTTATGCTTCCCAAAAACCACCTTCTACTTATCATCCACCCCTTCAACCTTGTAAGGTGTTTCTTCATGATAGATAATATAAGTAAAATTTATTATAATTCATCAAAATATAAAATAGCCATGTTATATACCATCCATAAAAACCTCTAGACCTTTGTTGTGTGTTTTTAGGGAACTTGGTACCTATATATAGTCACTTACATTTAAGACATGTTTTCTCACATCTACTTGTCAATTTAAACCTAAAATGAAACTGCCTTGATAAAAAAAATCTATAACTCCAAATAATTATTTATCATGCTTCAATTTCTCTACATGACACCCTAGCTTACTATCAAGAACCACGTGTAGGTGGTTATCTCTATGTATACAGGTAGTAAGGTGCAACTATGGAAAATGCATTGTCATTTCACTTAAAAAAATTATAGGGTTAAATTAATATATTCAAATGGAATCCTCACACTTAAAAGGAATCGAAACAAGTGTAAGCACATCCCATTCAATGTGAAATTATCTTCCAAGCACCTATATGCAAGCATATTCATGATAGACTAAAAAGGTAGGTTACACATGATTGTTATTCCTAAAAAAAATTTCTTGGAAAGTGAAGGGAGGTTAATATAACTTTGTAAAAAAATATAATGAACCTATCAAAACCATATGAAGCCATGAAAAATCACAAAGTTTCTAAAAAATAGTGAAAACTTCCTGTTGCACTCAAAAGAGACTAGTCTGCAAACTTGAAGTGATTTTCTCATCTAGACAACTTTAAAGATGAAAATAATCATGAAAAAAATTATAATAGGAATAAAATATTGTCTATAGATAAAATTATCAAGTGAATTATATGGAATCTCTCAAACAAGAGCAAAACCTATAGGGTTCACTGATGAGTAGGTAAAAAAACATAGTCAACTAAAAATAGATGATTCATAAAGTATAGTTGATCATTATTAAAAATAATACTATGAAAATGAGGGTATTTTAGCATACTATCATTTCCCAAAGAAATTTATCTTGAAACTTCTTCAACTGTTTGTACCGAATATAAACATGAAGGTCACTTTAGTATGTCTAAAAAAGAATTGAGCAGAATGGTTTTTATCAAGAAATGGAACTTATAGAGAATTTAAATCATTTATATGATTGTGAGGAAGATTAATGGATAATATATGAGCTTCTACCATTTTAAACACTTCCCAAGGAGGCTATATAAGTGTCAAACTCACCCTTTACATCAAAAAACTACCTTTTTTCTGATAAACCTAATATTTTTTAGTTATTAGAAGTTACCAAAGACTTCTTAATACACATGGAACATTAAATTACCCATTTATAACTTCACATTTCCCAATAAACCTATACAAAACATTAAATTCACCTTTTTGACCCCTAAAATGACTCAAAATGATAAATAGACATAAAAACAAATTGACCAAAGCCAGTATAACATTAATTGACCTCAAATAACCTATTAAAAACCTCATAAAAAGATATTAGACCCCTTAAAACATATATAAAACCAAGTTTTTACCTAGGGGTACCCCAATTTGACCTAAAAGTCAAATTTGGTCAATAGTGCCTAAAAATGTTTTAAATGTGGGATATCCTAACCATTAATTTTCAAGGGTCCTAAAGTTGACCATGGATGGTTAGGGTGAAACCCTAAAAGTATGGTGTATAAAAAGTGAAAATGAAATTTCATTTTCACTTTTGATAAGTTGACTTTTGTACTCTAGTGACTTACAAAGTTGGCATTTTACTGAGATGGTTTGACTGCATTTACTAAGGTGGTGATTGGTGATTAGTATAAGGTGTCTATTAAGGTGATCTATTGGGACTAGAGATATAGGGTAGATTAGGACATGGATAAGTAGTAGGATGTGGGTTCTAATCTCCATAGCAATCGAGGAATGAGGTAGGGAATGTTTTAAAATTTGATAGTTGAGTTGATTTGGCTATGTTGAATTTGAATTTGGGTAGGTTGTAGTTAGTTTGATAGGTTTTTAATGGGTTTTGACATAGATTGTAGGTTTTTTTGAGATTTGAAAAATTAGCGATTGAAATTTGAAATTAGTGTAGGAGTTAGGTTGGTGATGAAAATAGGATAGAAAATGGTAGGTTATTTTTGTTATTTTGGTTATTTTGATTGAATTTTTAGTATGGTAAGTTCTAAGATTTTACCGCTAGTAGTCACACATAGTTACCATTGGCAATTCAACTTGATCATTAATGGTCAAGCTAAACATCGATAGTTGAACACCAAGGAAAAAGTTTTATTAGACCATTGATGGTTTAGTTGAACCATCGATGATCGAGTGTTTTAGGTGAGGTTGGTTGTAAAAGATGTTGGGGAAGATGGTTTAATTTTTTTTTTGAAAGGGGTGTGGGTTAATTAAAGTGTCAAGTGTAAGTTAGGATAGGTAAATGTTTAAATAGGAATGATTTTTGATTTGATAGTTGTTGGGTAGAGTTAAGTGTTTTTTTGATAGTTTAAAGGAATTTTTAAGTAGGAATGTTATGTGGAGATGTGTGTTGGGTAGAATTAGGTGTTGGTTCAATAAGTTTAGGGAAGGTGTTTATAGGTTAAGTTAAGGTGCTGAAATTATTATTGGTTAGGGTAGATATTTTGATAGAAGCATCAAGTATTGATGTTGATAGGTTATGGTAGATGTTAAAATGTTGGTGGGTGAGGGTCACTTTTAAGTGCTAGAGGTAATGGTTGTAATAGGTTGATGTAGGTGAGTTTAGATAGAATGAATGATGTAGGTTAAATGTGTGTGCTAACTTGATTTATTTATAAGCATGAGACTAGATCCAGATGAGGGATCAAGTTCTGAGGATATTTTTGGAGATCCATGGAGGGATGACTGGACATGATTGGATGCACATAAAAGAGGTTGGATTAGGATCCATTTTATATTATCAATGGTTATCATGAGATGTGGTGATAATCATGACCCTCATAAAGAGATGGGATTCAACCATGAAAACCTTCCTACTACTGATAGGAGAGATGACCATCCTATTATAAGATGTTCATAGGATTACATGGTTACCTATTAGAGGGGAGCCTATTTATCATATTAAGAGTAAGGAGAGGGACAAGTAGATGGAGCTCTTGTATGGTGAGGATCAGGTCCATGCTAGGTGGCATTTAGGTGGTTTTGGTTATGGACCATTATACCAAAGGTCTCTAGATGAGAGGTGCTTAATGACCATAATGATGATGTTAGTGTCATGTTTTGCATTGCAAAATTTGAGCAGTGGATGATTTCCCAATCTATTATTAGGTGTGTTGGTAGAGATGTTGCTGGGGAGGATGGTGTTCAGGTGGGTACCTATTTTATTAGTCTAGATTTACAAGGAGCTTTGGGCATTTTGAGCTCATAGGAGATATGGGATTAGTTTTGGTTTCATGCTCCATTGTTAGGCATATGATCAATTATGGGTTTTGAGACCTTTGGGGCTACCATGGGATGGATACACCCATGCAGACTACATAGTGGGTTTCCTGCAATGGAGGGGAGATTATGATTTGATAGGATCTAGAGGATGGATGAGGAACATTGACTAGTTTAGAAATGAATTGGAGGGTTTAGTTGTGTTGATGTCATCTAGAGACCATATGTGGACTTTCCTAGGTGGGTTTTCTATAACTATCACACTTTGTCTTTATAGAACTAGAGGTTGATCTATGAGAGGAGAGAGGGTGAAATTTTTCTCATCCCATTCGATAGAGTGAGGAGGTAGTATGGACTAGTGCAAGGGATCTGAGTTATTTATTTGATGTATAGGAGGGAAGATGCCAAGTTTTTATTACCTAAGCCACAACTATAAGAGGTGGTGTTAGACCATAAGGAGTTGCCTCTGAGAGCAAGGATAAATGATGCTAATTTTATTCAAGGCTATACAACATGGTACCAAGCCATTTATGTAGTGGCCAATTTTGGATGGGATGATGGGGGCTAACAAGCCATTGATGTGGATCTAGCTAGAGCATAGGTATAGGGTGATGGTATTTTTGTGTAGGCAAAGGAAACACTAATAGTTGCATAGGCATAAATTATAGGTTTAAAAGGATAGGTGACCACATTGTAGGGCTAGATTATGACTTTATAGGGTCAGGTTGCCACCATTATAGCTAAAAGAGATCAGGCAAGGACCTCCCTAGGTTTGGTAACCTAGTAGAGTGATACATTAAGATAGAGGGTAGAAGCAATTGCAACACTATCAAGAGGGCCACTTGGGATGATTTTTATGACATGATCCTTGGCCAAAATGGAAGAGTTGAGATACTATGATGTTATAGTGATAACATAGTATTTAGAGCAGCTAAGATAGGGATAGTATAGGGCCAGTTTAGCCAATGGACTAGTTGTGGTGACTCTTGGGAAGTGGGCCTCTATAATGAGTGGACATATAGGAATCCTAGGAGGACTGACATTAGATGGTATTATAGGTATAGGAGGGGCTAGTGGTAGTGGTGCCCCAAGGGCATGATATGATATGCTAGATAAATATGATGTATATATACATGATTTTGATACTATCTTGTGCGCTAATGTAGTGAGATGTACATGATTTGAGAGAGAGATTATACATTATTACATGTATTATTTATTTTATGGACATGATGTATGTGATGATTTTTATGATGTTTATGATGATATATATGATGTATGTTCATGTTCATGGTTTACATGTTTTGATGTTTTATGCTTTATGATTATGAGACGTGTACTCAGTAGCTTTAGGCATCTGATGATTTATGGATGATGTTTTTGTTTTGTTCATGGATATGATGATGAATGGTTTAATTATGGTTATTGGTGTGGTTTATGATATGATGTTTGATGGTAGATGGATAGGATGATTCTTATGATATGATGTTATATGATGTGTTTCATGATGTTTTGGTCATAGATAGATACATGATGTAGTTCATGGTGTTTTGATCATTATTGATGTTCATTTTTTATGATCATGGATATGTGATGTGATTATGGTTAAGGATGTAATGAAAACACATAAAATAAGTTGAGATAACAAACTAAATGTAAGAAAATGAAAATGAGAATCATGAGATTTATGTCTACATAAACCAATTATAAGAGGGTAAGGAAAAATCATGATGCCTTTTCATTGGTAAGGAACTCATAAAACTAAAGTGAGATTGGCTTAAGGAACATAAGACTTTCAATTGCTTCACATTAGCATGCTTTGGCTAATAAAAAATGGTGTCTTGATCACATTATGTCAAGTAAGCTCATAATACCTTGATTTATAGATGGTATAAAGGGGAGGTAGGTGGTAGGAGAAAGGTATATGGGTTGATAGGTAAGGTAAACTTATGTGGGTTTATTTTCCCTTTCAATAGGTGACTTAAGAACCAAATTAGACAAATCCATGTCTTATGCTAGATATAGACTGATTGATGCATGAAGTCTACTAATACTAGTTATGAAATTTGATTGCCACTTCATTGGGATAACTTATTCTATTTTTGATATAGGGTATTTTATTTATTGATTTTTTTATAGTTTGTGAAGTTGATCGATGTGAGAAGCTTCAAATGATTGCTTTTAACCCATTTGCCTTTGCCATCCTTCAAGTTAGTGGTCTAAGTTTGGGTTTATATATTTTGTAGCCATTCTTCAAGGGAGTAGTCTATCTTTTAAGCAATTTAGTTTTAGTTTTGGGTAGTTATCCTTCAAGGGAGTAGTGTGTAATGCTTGAGAGATATGTGACCCAAGTAATATTTTGGTATCCTAAATTGTTTTGATGCAAGGTTTTAGACATGGAAAAGTCTAATTATGTTTAGAGGTTTACCTTTATGAGGTAAAAAATTCAGCATAAGAAGGTAATTATAGGTAAAAGGGGTGGTTTTGTGAGACAAGTGACTATGGGATTCCATTCGATGAGAGAAAAAAAGTATCTATGAGAACAATGCCATGGGTAGAGATATGGTACCCATATTTAGGATTAGGCTATGATTGTGATAGTTAATCACATGGTTTTATGTTTTCCTCAAAGGGAGATGGATAGGTAGGTGAAAATATCATAAATCAATGGATGAGCTTAAGTTAGACATAAAAATGAGTTTTATCCTTCTTTAACAAAAGAAAGGATGTAGATACAAAGCATTGAGAGGCTCAAGTTCTAGTTTGAATTTGAGAGAGGATAAATGGTAAGTTCCTAATCCATACCTATGGGTTATGATGTAGGGTCCAAGACAATTGAAGGAAAACTTGCCTATTTTGCTTTTCTCCATATTTTTCACATGTTGATTTCCTTTAAGATGAGGTCTCTGATATTGAATTCCCATTATTTTAGGTATTTGTTGTAGGCACACTTTATTCATTCTTGATAGACATGAAGATGGTTAAGTAAATCTAAGAAATGTTCATCAAGTAGTTGAAGTCAGTCTAGACATTCTTAATGATATTCACTCTCAGAAATGATCTCCTATAAAGATATGTGAAGAGAGGGAATCTAAACTTTGAGAGGCAAAACTAAGATATGTGAAGAGAGGGAATCTAAACTTTGAGAGGCAAAACTACCTCTGCTATAAATACCAGAGAGAAAGGGGTATCACTCGTATAGGTTTAAATGTTAGTGTGATAGGCCCATAAAGTAAAAGGGATGTGCAAGTGCCAATCTCAACCTAAAGCACTAACTACTTTGGTTAACATTTTGATAAGGGTTGTGCTAGAGGCTTATACTTATCCATTTGCTTGTGGATGGTAAGGTGAAGAAAAGCTTAACTTGATGCCAAAATGCATTGTAAATACCTTGGACTTGCTTGTTCTTAAAATATTTTCCATTATCGATGATGATCTTATAGGGAACAATGAAATGATAGATGATATGATAGTTGATAAAGTTGACTATCTTATCAACTTTGGTTGAGATGAGAGGAATAACTTCCACCCACTTGGTGAAATACTTAGTGGAGGTAATGATGGATTGGTGTCATTGTGAAGAATGAGGGTTGATTTCCCCAATGAGATCAAGTCCCCATTATGAGAAGGGCCAATAGTATTTGGATATTTGTAGGTCAGAGGCAAGTACATGATGTAAATTGGTATATTATTGACATTTAACACACTTATTTTCATATTCATAGTATTCCTTGTTGAGGGTGGGCCAATAGTATCCAAAGCAAAGGACACATTTAATGACAACTAAACCACTAGAATGTCCCCCACAGATTCTATCATGTGTTTCCTTAATAGCATGGGAAGCTTCAGGACTATGTAAACAACAAAGGAGGAGGTCATCAAATCCACATTTTAAAAGTATTCCTCCTAGTATGATATAATGAGAGGTATTATAAACAAAGGCTCTTTAGGCATTCCTAGAGAGATTGGGAGGAATGATGCCAAGGTTGAGGTAGTTAAAGGTTTGTTCATACCATATGTTAGATGGAGATGCTTCCATACTATAAATGGTAGGAAGGTTAAAATGGATATAATAGGATGTAATAAAATGATGGATGGTAACAAAGGGTTTAGAATTGGTAGGTTGGGATGGGATTTGAGAAACAAGAGAAGCTATTGTATCTATAAACTTATTAGTAGATCTTGTAATATACTAGATGAGGTAATGATTTAATGATGCTAAGAGCATGTCTACTAATTGTGTTTAATTTTGTAATACATCATTCTTACACTAGTAAGATCCATTGACCTAGTTTACCACAAGTTAGGAATTACCAAAGACATTAATTATCTTGACTCCCAAGGCTAAAGTAGTTTGGAGACCTATGACCAGGGCTTCATATTTAGCCATATTTTTGGTGTATTCAAAGTGAATTTTAAAGTAAAAAGGAAGAGGTTCAATATCAAGTGGAATTATGATAACTCTAGTACCCCCACCGCACTAGCATTTGGAGCCATCAAATAGCATGGTCATTTGGTAGGTGGAGTCCTCTTGAGAGAGAGTTGTAATGGACTCATCAAGAAATGCAAGAGGAAGTGGTCGGTTATTGGGTAAATGAGATTCAAAAAATTGGTAGACAATGAATTTCCATTTAATTGACTTTTACTAGAGGATCTCAAGGTCAAACTTAGCTAAAATTATTAGCCACTTACCCATACGCTAGTTTTGGTATGGTTTAGAGTACATGTACTTGAATGGGTCAATGTTAGTGATTATGTAGGTTTTGTGGTTAAGAAGGTAATGATGAACTTTGGAAGCCACAAAGACTAAGGTGAAGTAAAGTTTATTTGGGTGGGTGTACCGAGTCTCATACTCTATAAGTGTCAATTTATGTAGTATATAACTTGCTCTTTGTTTTGTTAATTACAGTGAGTGAGCATTTCCCCTAAAGAATGGTCAGTAACAGATATATAAAGGTAAAAGGGTTGGCCATCTTTAGGAGGGGTAAGAATGGGTGGAGAAATGAGTTAATATTTGAGTATATCAAAGGTTTTTTGATAGTCTTTAATCCACTTAAAATATGTATCTTTCTCGAGAAGATGATGAAAGGGTTGACATTTATCTGATAATTGTGAGATGAAGTGACAGATGGATTAGATCTTCCCCTATAGGTTGTAGATTTGCTTAAGGTGGGTTAGAGGTGGAATCTCCAGAATTGCTCTAAATTTGGCAAGGTCTACTTTGATTCCTCTAAGAGAGATGATAAATCCAAGAAGATTTCCAAATAGGACCCCAAAAATACATTTCTTAAGATTGATTATCATATGGAAATGGATTAGGAATTCAAAGATGATCATGAGAATAGTTAGGTGATCATTATGATGTTAATATTTTCCAAGGAGATCATCCACATAGTCCTTTATGATTTTATGGATTAGATCATGGAAAATGTAGGTCAAGGCATGTTGGTAGGTTACACCAACATTCTTCAAACCAAATGGCATGACTCTGTAGAAAAAGGTTCCCCATAAGGTGATGAAAGAATTTTTATGCTAATCCTTGGGGGAAATCAATAATTTATTATATCCCAAGAAACCATCCATGAGATAACATCTTATGGCTAGTTGTAATATCAATAAGTTGGTTGATGCTAGGCAAAGGGAAGTTACCTTTTGGGAAATTAAGGTTAAGGTCATGAAATTTGATACAAATGTGAAGTCTCCCTATGGGCTTGGTAATGGGAATGATTTTATAAACCCATTGGGCTTAGTCAATGGATTGAATGAATTCGATAGATAAGAGGTGTTGAAGCTCCTCTTTGACTAGAAAGGTGATGCAAAGGTGTATCTTAAAAAACTTTTAGAAAATAGGCTTAGCATCAAGATGGGCAACAATGTTATGGAGGGATATGGAAAGGTTGATATCAAGCATATCTTAATAGGACTAATAAAATAATATGCTTTGGTCATGAAGGAAAGAAGGGTAATCTTTTTTCACTGTAGAATCTAAGGATTTATCAATCTTTATAATGCAAGGGTTATCCTAAGTACCTAAGTTGACATTGATAGTGGATTATTTTAACATGGTTTATTTTTAGGAGGAAGGGATTTATAGATGGAAGAATCCGCTATGCCAAGGTATGTAAGAATGGAATCATCATCTTGATGTTAGAGGGTGTTAATGGTAGGAGAATAATTTTATACCATTTTAGGATGGATCAAAGTAAGGGTTTTAGTTCAGCCATCCTTTTGATAAGTTAGGGGGCCTAAACTAATGGTATTGATAAACAAACTAGAAGGAATGATATCAAAATCCTTATACTTTAAAGGATATGGGGTTGTTAAGGATGGGATATTCTCATCAATGGTGGTTATGGGTTTAGGTGAGGTGGGTTCTTCTAGTGGTACAAACCCAAGTCCAAATAACTCATGAGGTTTTTGGGTTTTGATGGAAGGTAAATCATGATGTCCATAATTATAAAGGTTGAGGCTAAATCTTATCCAGGCATACCTATGAAGGTATAGTTTGGAAAATGTCAATTTTTCAAGATAGGAGAAGTCAAAGGTAAATGGTCGGATGCTAGAGGTAGTGGTGGAAGCAAGAAGTAGATGATCAAGTACCTCATAGATTAAGTTGTTTTTATGGTTAAGAGGCCTAAAATGGATGATGGTTATGATTTTGGGGTCATAAATAAGATCATGGGTGAGGTTTCCATACTCATGAGGAGTAGGGAAAGCATCCAAGACCAAAAAATGATACTCCCTCGTTAAGAGATGTTAGAATGTGGGTTCTAAAAGGTCCTCTACAGGGATCTACGAAGAAGGGATAAATGAGTTAGTTGAAGTTCCATTGATGATAGGGGTGGAGGCATTGTTGGTTTTAGTTGGTGAGGTGTATGAAGGAGGAAAAATAATGTCATTGGGTTTATATGTCATGTTACATGAGTCAAAAGTACTAGGGTCAACTCCTCTGGTAATAACTTAACCTTCATGTTCAAATTTGACACATCAGTGTAAGGTAGATGGGACATAACTCATGACATGGATCCAAGGATGTCTAAGTAATATGATGTACTATAACTTGACCTCTATAGCATAAAAGAGTTATATAATTGTGTGAGGTCCCATGTGGATGTGGAGGATGACTACCCCCAAGTAGTGGCCATAGTGTCATTAAAGGAGTGAAGGACCACTATAGTTTCTGACATGATATTCTTACTCAATTAAAGTTTGTCATAAGCATGAGAAGAGATAATGTTAATTATATCTTCTCCATTAATCATCACCCTTTTTATGTAGGTTTGATTGATGTATGTCATGATGAAGAGGGGAAGATTAGGATATTCATAATGGATAGAAGGTATTTTTTAATCTTGGAAGGTGATGAAGGTAGAAATTTGAAGGGCTCCAAAAAATTTGAGGATCTTCTAGTTAAACCTCTATAGATTTAAAGGCCTTTATCAATGCTTGGTGGTGATGGGGTGATGTGCTGATTAATTCATAAAGGCTCATCTTCATCAGTGTCTAGTGAAGTTGTTTTAGAACCACTCATTGGATGGATTCAGAATTGTTGGAGAGAGAGGCACCCAAAATGGATATTTTAAGTATTAGAGAAGGTAAAGTTAAAGGTAAAGGTGAGGGTGTTTGCTTTCAATTTCAAGGTTGAGGGGTGGAAAGGTGTATCCATGGTATGGACACTTTTGCTTTTCCCTTATCATTTTGTTGGGCTTGAGATCGGGTAACCAAATGGATGGTGTGGATTAAGGGAGGTGTTGGG
Organism: Torreya grandis; assembly: GCA_037957365.1. NCBI lineage: Eukaryota > Viridiplantae > Streptophyta > Pinopsida > Cupressales > Taxaceae > Torreya > Torreya grandis. Next base: position 2,007,671 of record JARHVA010000310.1, read on the forward strand.
ATAGATGGTTGCTTTGGTTCCTCCTCATTTTTGTATGGGAGTGGAAGAGTAGGTAAATGTTGTATGGGTTGAGTTGGTGGTTGGGTTGGTGAAGAGCTCAAGGGAGGTTCATTTGATAATAGATCATCCTCATCCCATAAGATATGAATAATTATTTAACAAGATTTGCAAATCTGTGTATCATGTCTAGGATTTCTATGGTATGAGGAAATCAAATTGTCATTGAACCATTATGGTTTAGGATGTGAAGGTTTGAAAGGTTTGATAGGTGGTAGGGTTAAGGAAGATGTTTACAAAAACCTTTGTAGAATGGTTGAATAAGATTCAATCAAAGGTAATGAGGGTGTTAGTTTCTTAGTTTTATGAGTAGGATGATTCTTAGGAGTAGGCTTCACCAAATAAATTTTAGGTGGTGAAAGTGTTTTGGTAGGTGGTTTTGATTGGGATTGTTTTGTCATGATTGGTTTTGAGATGGAAGATTTGGAGGTGAATGGTAAAGGTTTTGTGATAGGTGGGAAGGTAGAGGTAGATGGGTTATTTAATAATGATGGGGATTTTGGTGATTTGTAAGTAGGTGTAGGTAGAGTAAAAAGAGAAGGTTTAATAGATGAGGAATACATAATTATGGGAGGGTTCACCTTCTTGGTAGAAGGATAAGCCCCTAGGATGGTATAATGATGGGGTCCTAAGATAGAAGGTAAGTGTGAAGGAGGTGGTATAGGTCTGGTTTGAGGTGAGATTTTGGTTGGCTCCACCTTATTAGTTGGTTTGGTTGGGGTTTTATTTGGTATAAGAGAAGGGTTTAAGTGAAAATTCAAATATGGGTGAGCAAGGCTAGGTGTAGGAAGTATTCCTAGATTATTGATGGGTTTGGTTAAAGAGGCATAAGGTGATTTGGCAAGTTTAAATAGAGGTGGGTTGGATGGTTCTCCTATGGTTTTAGATGAAGAAGTATTTAAGGTAATTATAAGTTTAATGGTGGATGCAATTGAGGTTGAAGGTTCAGGTTTGTTTTGTTAAGGTAGTCCAAGATAATGCCAAAAGGTGGCTCTATCTAGGTTGGGTTGATAAGTAAACTCTAGACTTTGGACTAATCTAAAAAAAGGATTGTAAATGGGTTTGATGCCTTGGTCATCGGTTTGAAAGGTTAAGCCCATGGTTGGAGGCGAGGAAATGGTTTCTTCACTTTTGTTGTTAATGGAGGGTTCCAAGTTTTAGGATGATGCCTCCTCCATGGAAGGTGTAGGTAAGGTAATCTCTTCTTTTGGGATTGTTCTTAAAGAGAGAATGGGTGATTCAAGGATAGGTGAGGAAGGTGTGATGGCCTCAAGTGAAGGGATGAGAATGGTTTTTTCCTTTGATTTGGTGTTTAAGGGAATGGAGGGTAATTCAACCACTTCAATAAGTGGAGTGGGTGAAGAGGTGTTTGAAGCACTTATTGCCTCTTTTAGTATTTCTATTGAAGGAGATGTGGATAGGTCCATGGTCTCATTGAGCAATGAAAGAGAGGTGGTTGTTTCCTCTATTTGGGAATCTAAAGGAATAGAGGGTGAGTCCACCACTTCAATGAGTGGAATGGAGGAAGTGGTAGATGAGGTAATGGTCTCCTCAATGATAGGTTCACTAATAATGACATTAACCATATGGACCTCATGAGCATGAGATGATTATGGTTTATTATCATCATAGTTGGTGGAAGGGGCATGGTTGGGAAAAGGCTTTAAAAATATGTCAATAGACTGATTTGGGGGTGTATTAGGATTATCAAATATGATTTATCCCTTATCAATCATGTTTTGGACAAAAGTCTTAAAGGTATTGCACCTACTAACATCATGTCCAATGACATGGTGGAAAGCACAAAGATCATTCTCATTATACCAACTAGGTATAGGAAAAGAAGCATCAAATTGTTGGGGAGGTTTTATTAGAGGAAGTTTTATAATGGTTTGTGGAAGTATAAGACTCCCCTATCAGAGTATACTATTTTGGCACAACTCAGTTTTGGTTTTGGTTTTGGTTTTGTTGGTTAGAAGAATTAGAGGAATTGGTTGGGTTGGTTGACAGTTGGAGGTGGAGTAGTTTTAAGGACAACCAAGTTGGTAGATGCCTTTGGTTTAGTATTAGGATGGTTTTAATGATTTGTGGTCTTGGTTTAGGAAGGGTCAATGGATTTAAATCTAGAATTTTTGTTTTTTAGTTTCAATTTTCCATCATCAATGTCTTAGATTTCCAATTTTTGTGTCATGGTGAAATCCTCATCAAAATTCCAAAAAGTTTAAACTTGAATACTAGGGGAAATATGTTTGGTGAAATCCCATGAGAATATCTCTATAAATTTGGGTTGGGGTAAGGAGAAATAAATTTGGTTGATAATACCTCTCCATCTAGCTACAAAATCGACAATTGATTCATCATTAAATTGCCTAATGGAGTACAGGTTAGTAATAGAGACCTTTTTAGATATGTTGATTGGGAAATGATTCAAAAATACTTTGTAAAATTGATAAAATGAAAATAGGGAGTGATTAGTGAGATCACTAGACCAATCTAAGGTTTTTATAGATAAATACATGAGGAAGGTATGAAGGAGAAGAGCATCATCATATGCAATCAAATATAAAGAATGGTAAAATGCTCTCAAGTGTTGTTAGGGGATATCCTTGCTTTGGAACTTGAAAAACTTGAGTATTTACCATTGAGGATGATAGGATAAGATATGGCTAGATGGATGGATAATTTCATTATAGATTTGATAATAAGATAAAAGGTTATGGGCTCTAGAGATAGATGACTCTAGGTTGGTCATTTTCTCCATTAACATTTTAACCAAATCCATTTGAGGTTGGGAATATCCATAATTTGATGGTAATTTTGGTTTAGGTTGGGTGATATAAATTTATGGATAAGAGGTATAAGGTTGAGAAGATACCACATATTGGTATGTGGTCATTTTAGGTTGGGATGGTGCCACATAAGGATTGATGGGTAGAAAAAGCTAGGTAGAAGGTGTTATGTATCCTTATGGATTAGGAGCATATTGGTAAGATGTCATTGGTATATTTTGAGGGATTGATAAAGGTTGATTTATAGGTATGGATGGGTTTGTAGTCTATTTGGTTTAAGTGGTAACTTTTGTGCTAATAGGTGGAAGGGTAGGAGTATAGAGAGCACCAAAATTTGAAGTGGGGTAGAAATTGGTGGATTGATAGTAATAAAGGGAATGGTGGAAATAGGGTTAGAATATACCCCCATAGTGGATGAATTATGGGTAATAATAGGTGAGGTTGCTCCTATATTAGAGGTGTTGGTTAGTGTAGGAGGTTTTTGGCTATTGGTTGGGATGTTGGATTGGGTTTGGGTGGTGGTAGTGGATGGGATATTGCTAGAAGAAGATGCTTGGGTAATCAAAGGTTGGGTAGAGGTAATGCCAACCATAAGAGGGAGAGGCATACCATAAGGTGTATCTATTGGAGGAACCGAATTAATAGGGGTATGGTGATCTAAGGTGTTGAGATAATGTTAGAGGGCCATGGGGTTATTATCAAAGAAGGTATAAAAATCTGCATCACCCTCAACAACTATCTGAGGCATTTTTAGAGGAAGAAAAAGATGAGGAAAACTCTCAACATCTGAATTATACTCCATAAAAGAAGAGGAGGAAGAAAATGGTGGTTCTTGGTTGGTTTGATTCCTTAATTATTGTCTAGTAAAGACCATGTGAGGAATAGAAAAGAAGTGATAAAAGATAATAACTCAAACACAAAGCAAGCAAAAGGAAAAGAATCTTAAGGCAAACAAAACATACACTATAGTGCATTTAAAACTTATAATTCTTTTTAGATATCTTTTGGATTATGCCTTAAAAAGTGTGAAAAATAAATTTGGTTTGTAGATTAGGTACTTAAAAAAATCTAAGGTTGGTTTCAGATTGTGTTTAGGTGCTCAAAAAGAATTTGTGTTGATCATCAGTATGTGGCTTGATATTGGGGCCTACCCCCTCACTTCATACACCACAGAGATAAGGGTGTTAGGTGCTTAGCTAAGATAAACTAAATTTTATATTTTATACTCAACGAGAGAGCTGAGTTAGTTCTCCCCTTGGTAATAACCTCCAAGTGGGATTGCTAGGAAAGAGTAAGATTTACAACTAGGTGATGAAATCCCAGTCGAGCCTTATCTCAAGTTTGTTTTGATGTGTTGATTAATTATGTGTTTTGGTAAAGTGTTTGATAACAAGAGTGAAACTATGATTAATTACTTTACTTTTAAGTTACTAAATGAACTAAAACAAGTAAGCAATCAATGTATGCAAAGTTTATTTTAAGCCCAAAAGAAATTTTAGATTTCATTGGATGAGCAAAGAATAAAGGAAGAAATTAAGGGAACATAGATGATGCTAGAGACCCATCGGGCATGCCAAAAATGTTTCTCTTAATTTATACTCATTTCTTAATTTTGAAAGAAGATAAGAAAATAGTAATAAAGGTCTGGTAGAAATAACTAGTTGGTGATGCGCATGTAATCTAGACAAAGATGGAGAACACCTCTTTGGCTTGGAAGGAATAACCTATAGATAAGAAAGCACTAACAAAGGGGTTGTTGGAAATATATTTAAGTTTATTGCTTATCATGAGCTAGATCCAAGAAGTGTAATATTTATAGGAGGTTGTCAATCCACTCTTAATAACAATCAAGTTGAAAGAAATAAAAGTAAGGTACTTGCATAAAGAAAATGAATGTAATACAAGAAGAAAGTAGAATGCTTGTTAAATAAAATGATTAAATATAAAAAAAAGAGGGTTAATAATCATGCTAAAGTGGGTGAAGTTAGGTTCATAAAATTAGAAAAAGGTCTGTGAATAGGCAAGAACATAGAAAGTTAGGTTCGGTTGGGGTTAAGGGGTTAAAAATAACTTGTTATTTTTTGTGATAGTGACCGTCAGTGGTTAGGTTAACCATCAGTGGTTGGGTAACCATTGATGGTTAGAGGTGACCATCGATAGTTGTGATAATCATTGATAGTTGCCTATGGATTCCTAAAGGTTTCTCAAAAGGAAGTTACAAAATAGGTCAATGGTCTAATAATGGTTTTGTTAAGGATCTAAAAGTTGGGAAACAAGGTGTAGATAGGTCTGATTAGGTCAAGGGGGTTATAAATCCTATGAAATAAAGAACAAGTAAAATATGCAATATTTTTAGAGTGATAGTACTTTGTACTCAGAAGCAAATTTGGTATGGGTTTAGGTCTATTATTTTGTTTTTGAGTTACTGAAGAAAGATTGGATGTTGTAAATCTTGAATACTTGTATGCAATAATGCTCTTGTGATCCTCATCTGACCTCCTACTCCCCTCCTTTTATAGGAAAATAGAGATGGAAGATAAAATTTTCCTTAGTAAGTTGGCATCCTAATTTCTATGTTAGGGAGTTTGCTAGCGACACATAAGGTGAACATATTTAATTATGCCTTGTAAGCTTTCACACAGTTGGTGATGTGTTAGAAGGTTGAACACCTAACCATTGAAAGTCAAGCTAACCATCGATGGTTAAGCTGATTGTCAACAATCAAGTGTCTTAGAGGTAAAGGGTCAATGTGAGTTAAAGAGAGGTTAGTTAATGGTTAGGTTAGTAATTTACTGAGTTTAGTTAGCTAAGTGGTTAACTAGACTTAGGGTCTGATAAGTCATTCAGTGGGTTGAGAAGGATTAGGTGGTCCCTAAGGTATCCCAAGATGTTTTGACATCTAGTATGGTTTTTTAGTGTCTACACCCTATTGAGGTGGTAGAATGTTTTCCCTCTATTACATGGTTATGTTGGATGGTGATTGTTATTATGGAATCTTATTCATCAACTATTGTGGTGGAGTAACATTTATCATATTTGTGGAGGCATGCCATTGGTTATTACTTGACTACTTAATCATTATGGTTACATTGTAGAAGAAGTAGTTGGTTAAGGATTAGAGGTATCTATTTATGGTTGGGAGGTAAAAGCTATGGCCTCCTACATTTGTGAACTATTCATAGTGTTAACTAAAGGAATGTTTTATTATGGACTAGTTGTTTGTGTATTTACACCACTTTGGTCTGGATTGAATGAAACTTCCACGTTGTCTACTATGTTTAGATCAATATTCTATGTAGAAGAAGAAGACACTTATTCAATAGCTAGGGCATTAAACATGTCTCCAACTGAAGTACTTAATGTGAATGGGTATATACCTTGATTTTATTGGTTTTTAAATTGAATTAAGATTCTTATTGAAGGAGTTAACTCAATAAGAGGAGCATTTTACATGGTCATATTATTGAAATTATACACTAAGTTTAGATAGGTTTGGTATGTTATCTACATATATATGAAGTGGTCTTCGATGAGTTATTTTCCCATGAAAATCATATGAGGGTCTTCTTATGACATTGACACTATAGATTGAGGATTAATAGAAGAGTCATGTTCATTATTTTGATTATAAGGCATGTTTTAAGGCACTCTTTCTAGACTTGGCAAGTTTTTGTGGGGAAAGACTATTGGAAACTTATCCCCTACCTTCATGGCTCTGATTAATACTTTGTGATTGTTTTCAATCAAGTGATGATCAAACAAATAAGGCTCATAAGCTGATGGCATTGTAATGTAGTATAGTTGTTAGAATTTTTATGTAATTTAAGGTATGTTATCTAGTTATTATGTCATTTACTCTTGGTCTTGCTCCAAGTATGGAAGAGTGTTGAATAAATAGTGGGCCAAAGGATCTTGGCTTTGTTCCCCTATTTGAGTGTTATAAGGTGGATAAGGATCTGTCTCACAAATGACATCATCTCCATAGGGGTCTTGAACAAAGTCTTCTTATGAGACCATATTACCATACCATTGATTGTACATAATTCCACTATGATTATAGTGAGACATGTTCAACTCAATGGTAAATGTTTCATGAAAATGGGGTTAGATTTCTATAAATTATGAAAAATAATGTCTAAAAAGACAAATAGTTTAAACTTGATCTAGCTTGTGTAAAAGATAGAGCTGTATATCTAGAAATGTCTATGCTAAACTTGGTATAAAATAACTTAATGTAAAACGTATAAAATTAAAGGTTTCACACAAAAGGTCAAGTGGATGAACCAAAAATGGAATGCCAAACCCTAGGTTGCAAGTGTTCCAAATAGGTCTAATCTAGGAAAATAAATGTTGTTAGGTCATTTGGGCAAACATGGCATCAAAATCTAGGATCAAACAAAGGGGTATGATTTAATCTAACAAATATAAAACACATTGGTATAGAATAGGCATTCGACTTTAGATATGAACTTGGTCAATTTGGTATAAGGCATGAAACAAAAGGAATTTGGAGATAGACTCTTTTCTCCCAAAATAAAAGGCACAAATAAATAGTTTTTGAATTTGGGTAAATAATTAATTTAATTTTACACAACCCAAAAGAGAAAGATCAATGTCTAAGCCTAAATTACACAAGGCATAAATAGAAATCAATCAATGTTTGGATTTGAATTTATCAAGATTAATTGAAAACTCAACTTATGAAAAACTAGGTTTCTTTGATCAATAAACTAGACAAAGGTGAATGACATAATGATACTAGATAAATATCCAAAAGACACATGTGGATTCATTTCAAAACATGGCATTTGACACAAGGCAAATAAGTCGATGAAATTATTTGAGTAGCATAACAATGTTATCACACTCTAAAGATGTAATCAATGGTTTATTCTAAGACTCAAAGGCAAAAAAACTTGAAATGATTTGGGTAGCATAATGTTACCCCTTTCAATAAAGTGACACACACACACAAATATTTGTCAAAAATACTAAGGCAAAATTATGGTGTTAAATAGATAGAATAATGCCTCCTAAAATAATGAAATGGTGTGGACATAAAACTTGTTTTGATGTGGCATAAAAAAATGGTATTTAGACTAAAAAACCAAGCAATTAAAGGAATAATGACAAAAAAAACTAAGTATAACATCTAAATCCCTAAAAATAATAAGGTTGCATCATGTTGTTCCCAAAATCCATCACTTATTTTTATGGACAACATGTCGACCATTTCGGTCCTACAGGCCAAAATGGTCTCTTTTTTTATCAAAATGTTTTGAGCAGTCAAGTTATTCAATCACACAAGCCTTTTCAGCTAAGGAAATCACAAGTTCAAAAGGTGGGCTTTCACAAAGAAAAACACTTAAGGCAATTCCTAATAAATTGTAAGGATGGTTCAATGCCAAGGTTAAATCAAAAAGGTTCAATGATAGTGTTCAATGATATGGGATGAACCATTAAACCATTGAACCATTAAACTCTACCTCCAAAAGGTTTAAAGGATCAATGAGTTCAAAGCTTTAACGCACTCAAAGAGTTTAAGTTTTGAGTGAATGGTTCAAGCAGAAGATTCTAGAAAAAGGTTCAACTAAATGGTGTAAACAATTAGTTCAAAAACACCTTGAACACATAAAGAAGAGTAAGTGAACGTGGCTCTTTACAAAACATTGAACTGCCAAACTACTGAACTGATTAAACTTTGAACCATTGAACCTTGAACCATTAAACTCTGAAAGGTTCAAAGGTTCAAGGTTCAAAGTGTTTCAAGTGACCAGCGATTTCCTTATAGATGTCAAATTTAGGGTAATGGAATAACCATTGATTTTTAAATAACATAGATCCAAAGACAAACTTAGCTATCCACTGAGAAAGGAGTCGAAGAAGCCAACAGAAGGTGAGAAAATAACCCTGAGAGCTCAAATCAGAAGAAAGAGATAAGATATAATAAGGAAAGAGGGAATCAAATAGAGAATCTAGAAGCATCAATGGAAGAGTTATTCCAATAGGTGGAATAGTCCACTAGGTGGATATTAGAGAGTGTAATCATTCAGTGGCACGGCCTATTTTTCTTCATTTGAGTAAAAATGAGTAAACAATCATTTAAGTATCATAAAGAGGAGTGGCCTTACTTTTCAGAAGATCAGGCGACCCATGCTTTGGAGAAGACATTTGAGATGATTTACAATGCCAAAAGTTAAGGCTGATGACCTATTCCAGCATGGCCCCTTCACAGAATTTCTAATGCATTCAATGCATCATGGTCCATTTCATGAAAACAAGCACCAAAGTCTTTCTTTGGAGGCTATATATTGAAATCTCTCAGTTTGTAGAAAGGAGATCTTTATATTATTAGAAGCAAAAATCTACCCAAATTGAAAGGCATTCTTGAGACTTTGAGCTTAGACTGCTAATCATATTTTATCAAGTGAATGAGAAAGCAAGTGACCTTTCAGACTTTGTAATGAAATAACTTGTGTTATCTAGGAAATCATTCTTATGTCTTTTTCCTAAATATAGTCTTGTCCATTTAATCAAATAAGTAGAACAAGTGGAAATAATCTAAAAGTTGTCCTAAAGTTGACTGTAGGAGACTTTGTGTTGCCATAATTATCTTTAGTCTGTGTGTTTTATGTTCCAAGATATTAGAGAGATTTTGAGCTCCCCTTATCCTTCATAATATTTTACTTTGTTGTAGTTTTTGGTGGAGACTTTATGTTTCACTTCATACTACTGTGTTACTTTGTCCTAAATCAATAGGAGAAACAATGAAAGACTTTGTGCTTTCATGGGTTTCTTGTGGATCTAGTTACTACCCATGAAAGAATTCTTGTTGTTTACTGAACATCATTTTTGAAAGAAGATAAATGCCTTTAGTAATTACACTAGAATTCTCCTTTATTTTATGAACATCATCTCTAAAAAAAGAGAGATGGATGGTATGATTTCACCCCTGAATCTATTTTCAATTTATATTAGTATATTATAGTTTATAGGGAACCTCCTCTTACTGAGAGGAGAGATTTATCTCATTGTGTTGTGGTTGATATACCCATTTTATCATAAGTTAGTTGAGGACAAAATATTCACCCAATAGTTTTTAGTGACTCTACTGGGGAAGAATGCACAATTTGAAGCCTCAAGCTTCAAATTGAAGTATTTCTAGTTCTTTTCCCTTCTACACTCTGGCAAATCCATGGTATACATGAAGCCAAAGAGCTCAAGGTATTGTTGATCCTATGTTTAATTTTGTGCAATAAAATAATTTTGACCTTTTTCCTCCATAATCTCACCTTTAGTGAACCAAGAGTTTTCTTCCTATAGATGTCAGGTCCTTAATACCCAGTGAAGCTTCTCTTTCCTCTGCTAGTATAGCTTTGTATATATGTACCCTACAAAGGTTCATTATCCCTCCTTTTAATCATCATATCATGGCATCCTAAGGCACTTGGGGTAACACCTTTGGCCCCCTAAATATAACCCCACCTTTACATGAACTACCTCATAGTTCAAGAAAGAATTTTCCCAAGTTCTGTGGTGATGGGAGAGTCCATCCTGATGAGTATATTGTAGCTTTCTACATAGCTTATGGTGTGATAGGAATTGAATTTCAAGATATAATAGTCAAGCTATTTGTGGAAATGTTGCAAGGAGCTATCACATACTAGTTTTATCATTTGTAAGCACAAATAGTAACTGATTGGAACACTCTCAAGGCTAAGTTCAAACCCACAAAAGATGCACATGCCCTGTTAGCCTAGCTTACACAAATGAAGAAGGAGCCTCATGAACCCATGCAAGAATTTATTGCTAAATTTGATAAGCTGAGGAATAGGATGCCTAGCTTAGCCATGCCAAAAAATCTTAAGTGCTTCTTCATCAATTCTCAGCTTCTTAAAGTGAGTTTCCTATTGAGGTGGGATGGCCACATAGATCTTTCTGCAATTCAGATTTTGGCCACTGAGGTTGAAGATGATCTTATCTTGGTAGGAAAGATAAGAAGATATCCTAACAAAAATAAATCTTCTTCATCTTCTAAAAATTTCTCTACAGGCACCACTAATCCTATGGTGCAAAAGCTAGCAAATGAATTGCTAGATCTAAAAAATCAAATGGCACAAGGGATGTCTTCCCCTCCTTATTAGGATATACTAAGGAGGACATTTCCCAACTATTTATATCAAGGAAATGCTACCAAGAATCAAGGGCAACTAAATCGTCTCCCTCCCCGACAAGGGAAGCTTGCCATTGAAGCAGCACCAACTAACTTAGCGGTTGGTTATCATGAAGCTAAACATGATTTATCTTTCCAGCCTAAGTTGGACTAAGAAGATGATGCTGATCTCTTTGCTGAAGGTGAAGAAAAATTAGCTGGAAACTCCAACATTGGTTTTCTAAATTACCAAGATGAAGCTAGAAGTAAGAGAGAAATGTTTGATGGATCATACGTTGTTTTTACTAAGTCCCAGAACCAGTCAACTCAACAAGATGATAAGGGAAAAATAGGGAAATAATATCAACCAATAATTTCAATTTCTAAATGGAGGACTTCATTGCCTTTTCAATCAAAGTACCTGGTGATCAATAAAAAAGTAAGTACCTCAAACAACCCTGCACCTTCTACTTTAATTTCTCAAACCAGTACCACACCCAATAAAACCTAGAATGATGGACTTCCTTCCTCCGTTTCTAGTTCATTTTAGTCATTTGACATAATTGATCATAATAAAAAGACCAAGATCCAAATTTATAAGTTTGAATACTTACAAGCCAACCTTGAGTAGTTAGATAGGCTAGTTGAATGCATCAAGAACAAAACCATCCCTGTAGGACAAGATGTTTCAAAGGTAACTCATAATTCTTCAAATAAAACATCCATCCAAAACAATATTATTTTTACTCCTCATATTTCCCCTAGGAAGATAGAACCTTTCTATGTTTCCCTATTGATAAATGGTCATAAGTTGAACAACTGCATAATAGACTCTGACACCTCTGACAATGTGATGCCAGCCAAGGTGGTAGACTCTCTCAGTCTAACTCTGACTAAAACTTTTGGGAGATGTTTCTCCATGGAAAACAAGCAAGTGCCACTTTTGGGATAGATCAAAGATGCCCAATTTACATTTGCGGACTTCCAAAAAAAAGGATTAAAATGACAATCTTGGTGGCTGACATTTCAGCTTCTTATGGCATTCTACTTGGACAAAATTTTTTGCAAAGATATTGGTAGAGAATTAAACATGGAACTGGCTGAGGTGAGGATACCTGTCAAGGGAATCATGCAAAGGCTATTTCCTAAGAAGGAGTCAAAATACATTGTCACTTAAACATCAGCCCCTAAATCTCAAATTCTATTTGAATCCTTAGGAATGGGTAACTATTTTCTATCCACAGAAGATGTTTCTATTTTATCAGGGGAAAGTCCTATAAGTGACAATCTAAAAAAATTATACAAGACATTAGAAGAATTGGTGGAGCATAGTTCAAATAAAAAAGGACCTTCCCTCTCTAATGAAGAGAAGTCTAAAAGGAGATCAGATTCTAATGATGTCTAGATTCTATAATTTGATGGCAATAATTCTTCTACCAATTCTAGAGCTAGAATTGTTTTGATAGCTTTGCAAGGAGATATTTCCCCCTATTCATATAAGTTATAGTTTAGTAATACCAATAACACCACTGAGTATGAATCTTTGTTGCTCAAATTGAAATTTACTCAAGCTAAATATGCTAAGCTTCTTCATGCCCTAGGAGATGTTGAACTGGTGGTTTGTCAAGTGAGGAATCTGTATCAAACCAAGAATGCAAGATTATGAAATTATCAAAATCTAGTGTGGGACTACCTTGAAAGTTTTGAGTTTTTCAATATTTCTATTGTGCTGAGATAATTCAATGATTGAGTAGATTCCTTGACCGTCTCTGCAACTCTCATGGTTCCTCACCAAGATTTTAAAGGGAACAAGTACACTATTGAGTTAGTATTTTGACCAAGTGTACCTAATAATGTCAACTATTAGTAGGTGTTTAATGGTGACAACCAAATCATTGCTTTTCTAGAATAGATGGATAGCTTTAAGGAGCTTTATTTTAAAGGTAGTGAATCTCTACCATGGGAATCAGTACCTGAAACAAATTTAAAAATTGGTGAAGAGTTCTTTCAGCTCAAAGGGAATAAAATTCCCAAAGGGTTAGGTTCTCTTGAGAAGCTATTTAATAAGCATGATAGGTTTATCAAGAAGCAATAAATAGATTCAAGTTACTCCAAAGATTTTGATCAAATAAATGTGAGTACAGAAGATAATCCCAAAATGGTCAACATCGGGAATTGTTGCACTCCTAATGAAAAACTCAAATTCATTACTCTGCTTTGCTATTACATTGATGTTTTGGCATACTCTTATGATGATCTAAAATCTCTCAGGCCTGAAGAAATTTAGTATGAAATTCCTCTCAAGGTTGGGTCATTTCCTCAAAATCAAAAACAAAGGTAGTACAACCCTAGGATATCAAGTACTATTCTTTCTAAGATCCAAAAAATGTTAAATGCAAGGATAATTTTTCCAATACATCATTCCACCTAGATTGTGAACATAGTCTCTATGAAAAAAAAGAATGGAGAAATTTGCTTGTGTTAATTTCATAAATCTAAATCAATCCTCTTTAAAAGACAACTACCCCCTGCCCATCATGGAGCAGCTACTGCAGACAGTAACTGGCTCATAGATGTTATATGGTTTTTTGAGATATAATCAAGTGGAAGTTAGTGAAATAGACCAATATAAGACTGATTTCACTACACATTGGGGCACCTTTGCATATCACAGAATGCCTTTTGGTTTGATCAATGCTGGTGCCACCTTCTAGAGAGCAATGGATCTTGCCTTCAGAAATGAAATGGGGAAGTTCATTATGGTATATCTTGATGACATGACCATCTTTTCCAAACATCATCCTGGTCATGTGCATCATTTACAATAAGTTCTAGAATGATGTGGACAAAATGGCATTTCTCTCAATCCTAAGAAATTAGTTTTTGGGGCTACAAAAGGGAAACTTCTCGATCACACTGTATCCTGAGAAGGCATAAATATCGACCCAAAAAGAGTCAAATCCATCCAAGAGCTTGCTCTTCCTACTAGTAAGACTACAGTCCATTCTTTCTTTAGAAAGGTGAATTTTCTATGAAGGTTCATTCTTGAATTCATAGAGAAGACTCGCCACATTATCAACATGATGAATGATAAAGCTACTTTTCACTAAATTAAAGAAGGCAAGTCAGCATTTCAAGAGATCAAGGAAGATATCACCCATGCCCCAATCCTAGTTTATCTAGATTATACCAAAGACTTCATAATATATAGTTATGCTTCTGAACACATGCTTTTAGCCATTTTGGTTCAGTACAAAAAAGAAGGTGTGGAGTCCCCCATATCTTTCATGAGTTATCCTCTCAAAGCTTATAAGCTAAAATATTCAAACATGGAGAAGCATGCTTATACTATGGTTAAGGCAGTAAAACACTTCCATTTTTACATCCTAAACTCACACACTGTTGCTCTAGTTCTTGATACAATAGTAAAGTCCATTCTAACTCAACAAGAGTTTAGAACTAAAAGGGGCAATTAGATTGCTAAAATTTAGGAGTTTGATCTTGTTATCAAACCTATAAAGCTTATGTGGGGAAGAGGTCTCTGCCAATTAATTGCTGATAATATACCAAAAGAAATAGAGGTTAAAGACATGCCTACAGTTCTCTTTATCACCACTATAAATGAGTGGTATTCTAATATTTCTCATTGGCTTACCTATGATGAGTATCTTACCCACTTGTCTCATAAATAAAAGAGGATTTTTAAGTTGAAATTTTCCAAATTTTTCCTATGGGACAACGGTTTTTACAAGAGGAGCCTTGATGGGGTATTTCTTCATTGCATGGATAAAGTGCAATAGAGCAAATTTTTGGAGTCTTTACACAATTTAGCTTGTGAAGGACATTTTTTTGCACCTGTGACTGCCCATAAGATTCTATGAGCTAGGTACTATTAGCCTACTCTATTTTGAGATTTATACACTTGGGTGTGTAGATGCGAGTTATGTCAATAGTTCATTGGTAAACCCAAGTTGGCCATGCTATCTCTCAAGCCTATGGTGATCGAAGAGCCTTTTTAGTAATGGGGTATTGATTTCATTGGCAATGTAAACCCATCCTCGAGTGCTAGATATGACTATATTCTCACAGCCATAGACTATTTTACCAAGTGGGTGGAAGCCATTCTAGTCAAGCATGCTACTTCATAAGTGGTATGTAATTTCCTCAAGGAAAATATTATTTCTTAGTTTGGAGTCCCAACCAAGATTGTAACAGACAATGTAGCATGTTTCTCTTCTCATGAGGTTACCCAGTTTTGCTACTATTATGAGATTATCCTCTCCCACTCTTCTGACTATTATCCACAAGGAAATGGTCAAGCATAATCAAGTAACAAGAACCTAGTGACCATTATCAGGAAGCTGGTAGATGACAATCAGAAAACATGGCATAAAGCATTATTTGATGCTTTATGGGCAGATAGGATTAAACCCAAAAGGGTGATAGGTATGTCACCATTTCAACTTCTGTATGGTTTGAATGTAGAGATACCAATCACCCTAGAACTACTAGCACTAAAGTTGGCAAAGGTAGTTAAAGATCAAATATTTGAAGATTCTTTTTACAAGAGGATCATGTGCTTGATTGAACTAAATGAGCAATGAACTATGGTGGTGGACTGTATTGATACACATCAAAATTGAGTAAACAAACTCTTCAACAAAAGAGCAAGGATTCATGATTTTCAAATTGGAAATCAAGTCTTGTTATGGGACAAGAAGAGAGAACCAAAAGGAATGCATGGAAAATTTAATTCTTTGTGGAAAGTTCCATTTGCCATTCATCAGGTCTATGGTGAAAATAGTTTCTTGCTAAAATATCAAGATAGAATTCCATTTTCACTGCCTCACAATGGGCAACATCTAAAGCACTTCAATCTTTGAAGTATCAGACAAGTCCAATTGTACATTTACATAGTCTTTTTTTGTGTGTTGTTCATTTGCTTTTTGGCATCTTTCTCTTTTTGGATGTCATGGCTTTGTATCCCAATGGCATAGATGAAGGCACTTAGAGTCTAGATTCTACTCCCTTTGATTATTTCAAAATATAATCAATGAAAGTTCCCTAACTGGAGCCAACTGTTGTTCCCAAAATCTATCACTTGTTTTTGTGGACAACATGTCAACCATTTTGGTCCTATAGGCTAAAATTGTCTCTTTCTTTCTAAAAATGTTTTGAGTAGTCAAGTTATTCAATTGCACAATCCTTTTTACCTAAGGAAATCACAAGTTCAAAAGGTGAGCTTTTGCAAAGGAAAATACTCAAGGCATTTCTTAAAAAATTGTAAGGATGGTTCAATGCCAAGGTTTAATCAAAAAGGTTCAACATCAAGGTTTAATGATATGGAATGAACCATTGAACCATTGAAATCTACCTATGAAAGGTTCATAGGTTCAAAGGTTTAATGAGTTCAAAGCTTCAACACATTCAAAGAGTTCAAGGTTCAAGTGGAAGGTTCAAGTGAATGGTTTAAGCAGAAGATTACAAAAAAAGGTTCAATCGAATGGTGCAAACAATTGGTTCAATGACACATTGAACTCATAAAGAAGACCAAGTGAATGTGGCTCTTTACAAAACATTGAACTGCCAAACTAGTGAATCGATTAAACTTTGAACCATTGAACCTTGAACTATTAAACCCTAAAAGGTTCAAAAGTTCAAGGTTCAAAGTGTTTCAAGCATCCGGTGATGTCCCCATAGACATCAAATTTAGGGTAATGGAATAACTGGTGATTTTAAATAACATAGACCTAAAGACAAACTCAGCTATTTACTGAGAAAGGAGCTGAAGAAGCCATCAAAAGGTGAGAAGATAGCCTTGAGAGCTCAGACCAGAAGAAAGAGATAAGATATAGCAAGGAAAGAGGGAATCAAATAGACAATCTAGAAGCATCGATGGAAGAGTTATTCTAGTAGGTGGAATAGTCCACTAAGTGGATATCAGAGAGTGCAAGCATTCAATGGCATAACCTATTTTTCTTCATTTGAGTAAAAATGAGTGGACAATCATGTAAGTATCATAAAGAGGAGCAGCCTTACCTTTTAGAAGATCAGGTGACCCATGATTTGGAGAAGAAATTTGAGATGATTTAGAATGTCAAAAGTTAAGGCGAATGACCTATTCTAGTATGGCCTCTTCACAAAATTTCCAATGCATTTAATACAGCATGGGCCATTTCGTGAAAACAAGCATCAAAGTCTTTTTTTAGAGGCTATTTATTGTAATCTCTTAGTTTGTAGAAAGATCTCTTTGTTATTAGAAGTAAAACTCTACCCAAATTGAAAGGCATTTATGAGACTTTGAGCTCAAAATGTTAATCATATTTTATCAAGTGAATGAGAAAGCAAGTGACCTTTCAGATTTTGTGTTGAAATAGCTTGTGTTTTCTAGGAAATCATTCTTATGTCTTTTTCCTTAATACAGTCTTGTCCATTTAATCAAATAAGCAAAATAAGTGGAAATAATCTGAAAGATGTCTTAAAGTCAATTGTGGGAGACTTTGTGCTGCCATAATTGTCTTTAGTCTGTGTGTTTTATGTTCCAAGATATTGGAGAGATTTTGAGCTCCCCTTATCCTTCATAATATTTTACTCTGTTGTAGTTTTTGGTGGAGACTTCGTGCTACACTTCATACTACTGTGTTACTTTGTTTTAAATCAGTAGGAGAAACAACGAAAGACTTTGTGCTTTCATGGGTTTCTTGTGGATCTAGTTACTACCCATGGAAGAATTCATGTTGTTTACTGAACATCATTTCTGAAAGAAGAGAAATGCCTTCAGTAATTACACTATAATTCTCCTTTATTTTGTGAACATCATCTCTGAAAAAAAAGATATGGATGGTATGATTTCACCCCTGAATCTATTTTCAGTTTATATTAGTATATTATAGTTTATAGGGAACCTCCCCTTGTTGAGAGGAGAGATTTATCTCATTGTGCTATGGTAACCACACCCATTTTGCCATATAAATCTCATTGTGTTGTGGTTGATATACCCATTTTTTTGTCAGTTAGTTGAGGAAAAAATATTCACCCAACACATCATATCACTAAATTCCATCGATATACATGCTCTTGGGAAGATTTTAAGTGTTAATCCAAAAATAAAAGTGCATGAATTAGTAGGGTTTTTACACCCACTTCTCCCAAGAGATTATATGGTGACATAGAACTTTAGGCTACTCACCCTGTATCAACAATATGTCCATGATAAGTGGGGTTGTTCTAAAAACTAAATTTTTGATCATTTAGATGGTCCTAAGTGTGGTTAATACTAGAGATGCCTCACATCAATTGAGTTTATACCAACTAACTTACTATGCAAGGGTCTATTTATTTACATAGAGATTCTATCCATGTAATTTTTAGTGGAATCCTTTAGTTATACAGACCTGACTTGGGTCTTCATTATGATTAGAGAGGTTATCTACTCAAACCCTTGGCAATCATAGTATATAAGACCTGATTTGTATACCCTATTGTGGATTGGGGTTTGGACAATTTTTGGAGATGGATTCCTGGTTCAAATCACCCCTAAAGTACTCGTGAGGAGGCTATGAACTCCTGCTCACAAGCCAAGTTGTATAAAATAAATTACCAAGTGAAAAGACTTTAAAGGTTGTGTTTAGACCACCCAAACCATATGCATTGTGTGGAGAGCCTCAACAACCTTCTTTTCATGCCTTAGACAAGGCACAAATTTTCAAGGAAAAATAAATTTTGGTCACCTAAGTTCTCCAAAGGGGATGGGAGGAGATCATACATGCATTCCTCATTTTACAAAAAACAAACAAGTATAAATATCTAGTATAAAAAAAATACTTTTAAGAATTTGCAATCTAAGTGTTAATTTTATACATCAAATGAAGTGTTTGTGAAAATTTTGGCCCCTTGGCCTTAAGTTACAAACTTGTAAAACTTTCATAAAACAAATTAAGCATAAACACCTATATTCCTTTTAAGCACTAAAATGAAATGGTCAAGACTTTAACACTTGTAAATTTATGTCCTTCTCCCACTTTGACCCTATAAATTTTAGAGGGTTTTGGCTTGCCTTGAAGCATAATTATCAATGAGAAAAGAAATATTTGAAAACTTTCTCTCAAGTTTCTCTATTTTTATTATATATATATTGACATTGTTTAATAGTGACTGATGCCAATTATAATGCAATCGATGCTAGTTAAAACATAACTAATACCAATCAAAACATCACTGATGTCGATTACCTATGAACCCTTAGGATTTTTTTTTTGTCAAAAGATATTAGTTAGCCTAAAATAATATAAAATCTATATAAAACTAATGGATCATATAACAAGATGATTAGAAAGAGATTATGCAAGCTCTAAAATCACAAAAATCAACCTACAACTCTTAAGGAAACTTAAAAACCATTTTTTTGTCATGTTCTACCTTGTACAAGGATTAATGCCAATTAGGATAGGAATGAGGCTGAATAATATAGAACTAATGCTGGTTAGGGAAAATTAATATCGGTCTCTGTGTAAATTTGTGTAACACTAAAAAATAGAATATAAACAAATAAAGTAAAAACTCAAATTTTTAAGATGACTAATCATTCATCTAAAAAACTAAGAGATATACTTTGGTCTCCTTGTTATATGGTATGTTTTAGGTCCCATTGGGCATGCCATTTATGATCATAGGAATCCAAGAAGGGATGTTAGTAACATGTTAGTTTAAACAATAAAACTCAAATAAACATACTAACACTAACACTTACAAGCCTAGATATTAAGGGTGAGCTTAGTTAACAAAATACAAATGAAAAGCATAACTAAAATGCAAAATGACACACAATCTCTTACCTTCCTTGAGAGATCCAAATTATTTGTTGAGTGGCTTTCTTAGTGTGTGCTCAAAGAGTCTTTAGCATTGGAGTTTTTGTAGCTTCCTCTCTCCTTGGCACCATGGCTTTTGATATAGCTTGATAAAACTTGGCTCAATATTTAGGCATTATAACATTATTGATATGAATCTCATGCTACAAAACCTACATTTTCACTATACAATATCCAAGCTTAGAATTTAATACGCAAGGTCTTGTATTTATAGGCTTAGGAACTAACACAAACCCAATGTGAGTTAAGGTATTGTTTAAACATGGAATGGGTTCAAACATAAAATAAGTGAGTCAAGACTAACTCAAGTAGAGTTAATAGGTGTCAATTACTCATGATTTGTAATGAATAGGCATGGGTTTCCAAAATAAGATATTTTGGGATATTTTCCAAAAGGCTTGCCAACTCATAAAGGTAACCATGAAA
This sequence comes from Torreya grandis, assembly GCA_037957365.1. Taxonomy (NCBI): domain Eukaryota; kingdom Viridiplantae; phylum Streptophyta; class Pinopsida; order Cupressales; family Taxaceae; genus Torreya; species Torreya grandis. The sequence continues at coordinate 2,027,962 of JARHVA010000310.1, forward strand.
GGCTAGGATATTTCATATTTTTGAATTTATCTTTTAGTAATTCATTAGTTGCATATGGATAATTCAAATATGAATTTATTTTGGTTTATCTTATTAATTAATTCTGATTAGCCATTTAGCTCTTTCAATATTTTATTTTATGTGTGCAAGTGCCCCACTTAATAGGTCCATAGGCCAAATTGACTGTTATGATGTCATATGATGATTAAGGATGAATATATGAGAGGTTATGATTGCATACAATAGGATACCCCAATTAGGGATGTCTCAACAAGATTTTAAGATTTTATAAATGATTCACAAGAAAATTTGGGATGTTTAGTAATTCTTAAGCTTAATTTGTAATGATTGGTAGGAATCAATTTGAAGTTTGATTGAAGGCCATTGGTGGCCAGTTTTAAGTGTCTACACTTTCAACTTGGACAAAATTAGGTAAATAAACTCTTCATATTTATTATATCTTCTACTCCCTTACAATTGTGTTTGTAAGTTCTTGAACTTAGTAATATAGTCTACAATGGATAAAAAATATTCAATATTGAGAGAAGTAATCTCTACTTCAAACTGCATAGCTCTCAAGTGATCTACCTTACTAAATAAACCCTTAAATTTTTCCCATATTTATAAATTAAATTCACATCCTTCCAAATGGAATAAAATACTATTACTTACATAAGTTCTTATTAAAACTATACACTCATCAAATTTTCAATGGTGTTGAAATTTCTCATATTATATAGTGAACATTGATTGTGTTTCAGTCATTAAGGGCCATAATCCTTTGTGATTAATTATTGTTCCAATTCTTGGTATCCATGTATGGTAATTATGTATTATTAATGGATCACATTGATCTATATAGAAGAATAAGCCATGATAAAAATAACAAAAATCAAGATAATGCAAAAAGGGTGTTCAAATCGACATTGATACAATCCCCTAAAGACTATTTTATTATCCCCCAAAATTTGGCACTTTATAGTTGAGTGGGTTTCACAAGATAAATTACACCAATAGATCAAGAATTAAAAACATACACTTTTAAAAAAATAACATTCAATTTTGAGTTTCAAATCAAAAGATATAGTTTTTAGAAACTTTCCCATCATAAATGCATAAAATTAAAATGCTTGGAAAAAATTCAATTATTGGAGAGATTTTAAAGAAAATGAGCTTGAGACTTAAGCCCTCACTAGTATAAATAAAAAATTAATCCCACCCACATGACCATACCATGTCACCTAGGGGATAAAGGTGTAGATGAGTGTTCCCCACTTGATTGATCTGATTGATTTTGGAGTGACATCACACCAAAAAGAGAGGGAAAAAGGTATGAATAGTGTTTCTCTATGATATCCTAAATTTGACATTCTCCTAGCCATTGGTCTATTATATTTATATCCTTAATTTGAAACTCTTATAGCCATAAATTAGTTATGCATGGAAGATCTAAAAATTCATTAATTTTTTACATGTGAGAGATTTGAAAAATATGTCGATCTACCTGGTCATCGATCTACTACATGCAAGAGATGTGAAAAGTACATCATTTTTTCCACTACATGAAACAAATTTCTAAGAAAGAAAGATGTCCAAGGATGATCCACATAAAAAAATACTATGTATAACCTCTTCCCATTACACCAAAAAACCCTTCCATATAGTAAGGAAAAAAATGTAGGAGTTCATTATAGCCTCTTCCTCTCACAAAAAAAAAAAAACAAAAAAAAAACAAGGTTTTCAATCAACAGATCCAATGGTAGCCTCTTCCTCTCACAAAATAATAATAATATGATTGTTAATCCATAGATCCAATACCACACTCAAAAAAAACAAGAAGAAAATCTAAATAAAAAAATTGTAGTAAACTTAGTGAACTCACAAATGGATGGTTGCAATACCTACTTCTCTGATTCCAAGAAATAAATGAAAAGAAAATCATTCCAAGCCATAAAGATCTCAAATGTTAACAAAAAAACATTATAAAAAGAATCTAAAAGCATAAACTTGAAAATAAATATGTATAAATAAGATTAATATCATATAATATCTCCAAAAAATTATTTAAGTATAATGAAAGTGCCTTACATATATAGGCAAGGAAGATCAATCATAGCCTTAAGATCAAGCTAAGAGATAACATGTTACCTAGGGACATAAATCCATTATACTAAAAATATAAAAACATTAATATCCACATCTAAGTGGGAGGAAAAAAATGTAACTAAGTAAATAACATAGGGAACATGAGCTAAGGTAAATAAACTACTCTAATAAATGTGTTTATGCTAGTTGCTTATACTTTTCCTTTATGCATTTTCATGAGTTCTTGAATTTAATTATTTGAGTATTTGAATATGCTCTATTATTTACAGCCCTTGTGTAGTTGTTTACCTCTTTAACATTTGAAAATGTCATTATTTGTTACGTGTTGACATTTGAATATGTCATTCTTGTTTTTATATACATTTGACTAAGTCACATCCCTTTGATTGTGCATTATTTGAACATGCCCCTTATTACAGGTCTCCTTAAACCATTATCTTTTGATTTACTTTTGAGTGCTCTTATGTGTGTGATTTATTGCATATTAAGCTTGTACTATTATTATCTAAACATTTCCATGATCTATATCATGCATTTTATGACTTGAAGTGATCACGTTCTTTATGATTTAATGATATATCTACCTAGATATGTTACTTCTATATGTTACTTGTTTCATACATAGATTATATAGTTATATTATTCCTTTGAGGTAAGGTGACTACTATTTTATACTACCCCTCACCTCAAAAGTGGGTTATATTATTGGGGGCATATGATAGATATATGGGTTCCACATTTTTCATAGTTCAGTAGAATCAGATTATAGTGGGGGCATGTTTTGGAAACATGTTCTCCACACAAACATTAGTCTTAGTTTCATAAATATAGTGGGGGCATGTTTTGGAAACATGTTATCCACACTTACACTAGTCTTAGTTTTATATTATAGTGGGGTCATGTTTTGGACATGTTTTTTAGACTTACATAATTTTTAAATTGGCCAAATTATGTAATTATATGATTTATATACACATTTGTGGCATAATTCTATACATTGATATCATTTTTATACACCATTATAGAATGAGACATATCTAAGGTGCATGTGATATGTAAATAGGACCTAAAATTGGTAAAATTAAATTATATTTCAAATTTTAAACACTTTTAGGGACTATTATCACCCATTAAGTTGGACTTTTATAAACGATATTGAGCCAATATACTATAGTAATTAGTCTAATTTTGGTAAGCTTGAGGTGATCAAATTATTTAATTTTGAAAATTTTATAGTTTGGAATTGATTATATCATCTGAACTCACCATTTTTATAGTTTGAGTTGACTTGGTTCACTAATGCTCACCAGGCTATAAGTATGATTAGGTTGCATGGTTGAGCTAATCTTAATGACCCTGCTCAAATCTGATTGAAAACTTTTGATTTTTGGCCTTGGAAATTTTATCAAACACTTCACATACAAGGGTCATATGACTGATATAACATTTTAGTTTGCTTTAATGACTCTTTCCTTCACTTAACATCAATAAGAATGCTTACAAGAAGACTCTAAATTGTCTAAACAATGACCTAACATGAATGTGCAACTAATTTTGGCAATGTTCAATGCATATATATGATCTAAGCATGAGAAATGAACACCTACAGCCAACTAAAATTTTTACAAGAGTTGGTATGCAAACTAACTAGCTGATAATAAATGATATTGAATTTCTCAAATGACACCAACAACTATTATCTCCTTAATTGCAATGAAATTTCTAATACAATGCTCATGAAATATGGCCCAGACTCTTGGCATTTGCATGGATTACAAAATATGATAATGTCGGTATAATGCACATCTACAGCTGAAACTTATAACACCTAAAATACAATGCTAACATGAATGATAAACAAAGGAACCTGGAGAAATGATGTTGCCTTAGAAAAGAGCTGATGAAAGAATCGAGTTTCAAGCAAAATGAACTCCACTTAGGCCCAATCGATGCTTTCAACCAGCCGCCCCTTTTTTTTTAGATATGGAATAATAAATTAATTTGGCAGCTTCAAGTCTCCAAAAATGTCTGACACCTTCAGCCGAACCCCTAGAATGATGCACCCCACTTTCCAATGGAATTTGCTACTGGTATAAACTCTAGAGAATGGGAAGAAGGGTCGAATGGCATCTCAGTTGCTGCAGACCTAGCATCAGAAAATTCAGGTCCTCCTGGTCAATTATTTGACTCCTCCAATGAGATTTCTCCAAGGCTATTAGTATCTGATATAAAGATCTCAAAAATTGGCCTTAAGCCACAAATTCTGCCCAAATGAAGTGATAGGAATATCACTTCCAATTACAATAATTTAGGTGATATTGTACACCCTCAAAATCGCTATCAATGGGAGTTTTTCGTTCCTAGTGATAATCTAGTTATCTGCAAACCGCTTGACTCGACAAATACTCAGGAAATTTACCAACACAACAATTCAACAAATTTGGATGCCCAAATGGTGAGACCTCAAGGTCTATTTAAGCTTTCCCTCAAGAGGTCATCCCTAATAAAATAATATTTTAAAATATTAAATTATAAAATAAGATTTTCTATAATTAGAAATAATAATGAAATATAGTGAAAAACCTTATTCCAATCGAAACTGAGCCAGGTAATCACCAAGTGATTACAAAAATGACTCTCTCACCATACCTCATTAGCCTACAAGAGCCAGGAATATGCTAAACCCTCTATGAACCGATGCTCAAGAAAATGGGGACATTACAGTCTGCCCTCCCTAAAATTGTTTATCCCCAATCAATCTCAATTGCCAAGAAAACTGTACTCCACCCAGATCCCAAATGACTCTATAGAGTTCCTAAAAAGATACTAAATCATGCTCAGGACTATGGTGAATGAAGAAAATCAATCTATCATACAAAATGATCCCTGTATCCCAATACAATCTATACTCACATTCATCTACCAAATTGACCCTGCCCACCTCTTCTTTGATGGACTGGATGCGAGTCATCAGTGATTTCTCTTTTTCCCATTCCTCTGAAAGCTCTTTTTACTTTTTTTTAAGTGCCTCTAAGTTAGCCTCCAACTTACTAAGTCGTTCTTTTAATGCTTTGTTAGTATCATTTTTCAAAGACAATCATTCCATCTCCAACTTAAGTGTAGTTCTATCTACTTCATCCAATTCAGTAGGCTATGATGTAATTTCCATTTTTAATTTTGCATCATCTTCATCAACAAGGTCAATTACTTTATCAGGCAAGAAGTGCTCAGTAATATATCACTCTGAAAGCACTGCAGCTGCAACCAACGCACCATCAGAAATTCTAACTTCATGATGCAATTCATAACACTCGTGTAGTCCATAAAGAATAGCTATAGTATCTTCAATTGATGGTTGACCCACATATACATGTTGAAATCACTGCTCAAGAGCAGCATCCTTCTCAATATTCTTGTTCTCATCTGGTTCAAAACTAGAGAACTACAGAGTATTATTTTTGATATGAAGGACCTTGACACGCCTTCCATAAATAATTTTTCAAAGCAATTTAAAAATTTAGCCTAATGAAGGTCTGACAGCAGCAAATTGAAGGCGAATAGAATGCATGGCTATAGATGTTAATTTACTGATGTTGCTCCAAAATAACTTACAACAGAACATGCATCCACAAAATTGTCTAAAAGAAGAATCAAGTGTTGTGAATGTTTTATATTTTCCATTACTACTTATATCATAGATGGATTGCATTTACCTGCATTGCATAGTGATATAAGCTTGGGAAGTTGTTTGATTTGTCTATATGGAGTGAATATAACCAGCTTGGCACCCACCTCCCACTTGATGATATGCTCAATCCTTAACTCTTGGATGTCAGGATGGTACTCTAGTTTCTATTGTTCCCCTGGTGTAGGCATCAACACACCTTCTACTACCCACTCTTCCATATCTAGCCTTGCCATTCTCCTAAAAGAGATCATCCTAAAACTAGAGTCTTAAATTGCCTTAAGGACATGAGTCTTTTCATCAACCTGAAAAGACATCTCCATCTCTTTAAGATCAAGGGTGAATTTCCCAATATCATTTAACCATCTCATGCCAAGCACCATGTCAATATCACCCATGTTCACTACATAAAAGTCCATCTTGAACTCATAGTTGTTCAATCGTATGGGCAAGTCTGAAATTCTCTTCTCACATTTGAGGGTATAGCCATCTGTAACCTTAACCCTTATCCCCTAAAAGTCCTCTATCCTGATGCCTCTCCTATCAACCAAATAAGCATCAATGAAGTTGTGAGTTGCTCCTGTATCAAGAAGAGTGATTATGTTTTGCCCTGCTAAGACCCCACGCATCCTAAATGAACCTTCCTGTTGGATGCTAGTGATGTGTGCATCAAGTTGCCTCATTGCTCCTTCATGGTTTTCTTCTTCCTATTCTACTTCTAAGTCTTCAGAATCAGATTCATAATATGCCCACATTATTCTATTAGCCTTTCCTTTTGGTCCCAAGAGACAATCATGATTTGCATCATAAGGCCCCTTACAATAAAAACATAACTTCTTTTTCCTTAATTCATTGAGTGTGTCATGATCCAAAGGTGGTGCTAATTTGTCCTTGAGATCTAGATCATTCTTCTTCTTAGAGAAAGATTTATTATCTTGATTTGAAGAAGATCCCTTTGATACAAACTTATTCTATGGTGTTGACAGTTCCATACTCATGGCCTTCTTCATAGCCTCTTAGAGAGTAGGAGGATCAAAGGCTTTTATCCATCCCCTGATAGGTTCCATTAATCCTTTAATAAATAGGACCACCAAGAATCTCTCTAAGATGTTAGGAACCATCACTAATAATTTCTAAAAATCTCCAATGTAACTCTCCAAACTTCCAACTTGTTTGAGTTGGGCTAAATCCCTGAAGTAGGATTTTGGATCTTTCCTATCAAAACGTTCCACAAGTCTATCCACAAACTCTTGATAGGATATAATCTGATTATGCTATAATGTTACCAATCCATGATACCACCATTCATGTGCTACTCCTTCCAAGTGCAATGTGGCAAATTTGATGGCTTCTTCTTCTATCATGGGTCGTAGAGCCAGGAAGGTGTCCAACTTATGAATCCATGACTGTGCAGTGATCTTGCCACTACCATCAAACATGGACAATGTGAGCTTATTAATAGCTTGCTTAAGATCCCTATTCTAATTTTGGGGCCTCCTTTCCCATCGAGACCTGTAGTAGTCCATCCTTGCTTGTACAAAATGATCAAAATGCATAAGTTCTCATGCTTCTGCTATCAAAAGTAGCCATTCATCATGAGCAGCCATATATGCATCAATGAAGGTAGGCTCTTCAGCATCTTCAACATTCTCTTCTACTACCCATTCTTCCCTCAAGAAAATAGGTCATGTAGGTCTGTCTATTGTGCAGGAAGATGCTCTCAGTATTCCTCTTGTACCAGCTATGCTCCTTTCATCATCATGATCTTGGGGCTGCCTTCTTGGTAAGTCTAACTACTGTAGAGCATTTCCAAGCCACTCAAGTATCCCAGATATCTATTTTTGTCCCTCCCTTAAACTCCTAAAATTATCAAATACCTCTCTATCATCATCTCTTCTTCCATTTCTAGGAGGACTTCCTTCTCTTCTTTCTTCCATAGGGCCACCAATCACTTTATCCCCTGCTGCTACAACTGTTGATAATGTGTTATGTCTATGTTTCCTTTCTTCTCTAGCTATATATCTCTTGGTTCTATCACTTTGGTGCATAAATGAATATGATTTCTGACCCAAAGGATGGCAAGAAACTGCTTTGATACCACTATAATGACCCTGCTCAAATCTGATTGAAAACTTTTGATTTTTGGCCTTGGAAATTTTATCAAACACTTCACATACAAGGGTCATATGACTGATATAACATTTTAGTTTGCTTTAATGGCTCTTTCCTTCACTTAACATCAATAAGAATGCTTGCAAGAAGACTCTAGATTGTCTAAACAATGACCTAACATGAATGTGCAACTAATTTTGGCAATGTTCAATGCATATATATGATCTAAGCATGAGAAATGAACACCTACAACCAACTGGAATTTTTACAAGAGTTGTTATGTAAACTAACTAGCTGATAATAAATGATATTGAATTTCTCAAATGACACCAACAACTATTATCTCCTTAATTGCAATGAAATTTCTAATACAATGCTCATGAAATATGGCCAAGACTCTTGGCATTTGCATGGATTACAAAATATGATAATGTCGATATAATGCACACCTACAGCTAAAACTTATAACACCTAAAATACAATGCTAACATGAATGATAAACAAAGGAACTTGGAGAAATGATGATGCCTTAGAAAAGATCTGATGAAAAAATCAAGTTTCAAGCAAAATGAACTCCACTTAGGCCCAATCGATGCTTTCAACCAGCCGCCCCTTTTTTTCAGATCTGGAATAATAAATTAATTTGGCAGCTTCAAGTCTCCAAAAATGTCTGACACCTTCAGCCAAACCCTTGGAATGATGCACTCCACTTTCCAATGGAATTTGTTGCTGGTATAAACTATAGCGAATGGGAAGAAGGGTTGAATGGCATCTCAATTGCTGCAGACCTGGCGTTAAAAAATTTAGGTCCTCCTGGTCAATTATTTGACTCCTCCAATGACATTTCTCCAAGGCTATTAGTATCTAATATAAAGATCTCAAAAATTGGCCTTAAGCCACAAATTCTGCCCAAACGAAGTGACGGGAATATCACTTCCAATTGTAATAATTCAGGTGATATTTCACACCCTCAAAATTGCTATCAATGGGAGTTTTTCATTCCCAGTGATAATCTGGTTATTTACAGATTGCTCAGCTCCACAAATACTCAAGAAATTCACCAACATAACAATTCAACAAATCTGGATGCCCAAATGGTGAGACCTCAAGGTCTATTTAAGCTTTCCCTCAAGAGGTCATCCTTAATAAAATAATATTTTAAAATATTAAATTATAAAATAATATTTTTCGTAATTAGAAATAATAATGAATTGTAGTGAAAAACCTTATTCCAATCAAAACTGAGCCAGGTAATCACCAAGTGATTGCAAAAATGACTCTCTCACCATGTCTCATTAGCCTACGAGAGCCAGGAATATGCTAAACCCTCTACAAACTGATGCTCAAGAAAATGGGGGCATTACATTATATGATTTATATACACATTTGTGGCATAATTCTATACATTGATATCATTTTTATACACCATTATAGAATGAGACATATCTAAGGTGCATGTGATATGTAAAGAGGACCTAAAATTGGTAAAATTAAATTATATTTCAAATTTTAAACACTTTTATGGACTATTATCACCCATTAAGTTGGACTTTTATAAACTATATTGAGCCAATATACTATAGTAATTAGTCTAATTTTGGTAAGCTTGAGGTGATTAAATTATGTAATATTGAAAATTTTATAGTTTGGAATTGATTATATCATCTGAACTCACCATTTTTATAGTTTGAGTTGACTTGGTTCACTCATGCTCACCAGGCTATAAGTATGATTAGGTTGCATGGTTGAGCTAGTCTTAATTATTGGGTGGCAATTCACCATTTATCTAAAGTTTGGGGAATGTGTTCTCTAATATATTTCTACCTTTTTAGATACATGCACTTTCCATATTTTATATTTTCCTTAATCACAACTCTAATGATTCATAATGATACATCTCTTCAAATCAAATTACCAAAAGGCAAGGTAGTTGTATTAACACATAGGTGTACTCTTAAATATTTCTCTCTCTAAATTTCAATCATTTCAATGATTTCAATTTTATATTATATATACTTATTATATTATGTAACATGTTCTTAGTTTCAGATCAATCACCAATAAAGAAATCAAATTATACTCAATCAAAGGCACTGTGTGTTATACACAACCATGTACACATTTCTTTTCCTTTAAACTAGCAATTTCATTACTATATTAGAGGGGGGGAATGTAGACACTATTTTTTAATTATATAGCACCTTAATATTTTAAACTTGGATAATATATATATTAGATGTAACTTTAGCTTCTAGACCTTTCTTTCTATTGAAAGGCTAGCATGTACTATCTGTTTGTGCTTATTTCTTATCTCTTAGTTCGATCAATGTTATTATGATGAATCAAACCTTTTATAATACTCAGTATGTTATAAACCTACTTATCATATGTCTGTACATGTTTTGGACCTATGATTATTTTTTAATTACCCAAACACTTTCATCTTAGTTAGATGCCTATGTTAATGCAAGTGTCATATCTCAACACAAGTGTACAGTGACCTAAAGTCATCAAATTTACCAATGAAATATATCCTAAAGGTTAGACTAAGTGATTTAATGTGAGATATTATCTAAAGGGATTGGTATAAATACATGACCAATCCTCATTCATTCCTCACCTAACAAATTCTTACCTACTCACAAGTTAATTTACCAAAATTATTCAATCAAACACTCAAGTGAGCAAATCTTCCCTTTTTTCTCCTATTTCCATATCATTCATAGCGATATCACATATACAAGTTTGAAGTAATGAAGGAGAATTCCATGAGACATATTTTCCAAGTTACAATCTAGGTCACTCTATGTATTTGCTTATCACACATTGCATGATACACACACAAGCCAACATGTATGAGAGAACTACTTAAGTCTGAAGTTCTCTTTAGAGTATTGGATATGTAGGTAGTGCTCATTAATGTATGGGGCCTTCGGGGTAGCTAGATACCATCTGCCAACTAACCTATTTTGCCCATAACTAATATGAAGATGAAGAACTATGATTTTTCTATTTGATAAAGAATGACAGTTTATGACCCAGATATGAATGCATTAGAGCAAAGGTGACATAGAACATAGAAGCATCCAAGTGGTTACATCTAGTTTCAATATGTATTATGTACTAGACACTTATCCAATCTAGATAAAAACATCAATTTAACTATACTAGGTCAACACAAGTGTATATGGCTACATAGGTATAATTTTTAGAATCAAGTGACTGATTTAGAATTTAGATCCAATATATTCACTTCATATTCTAGATCTAGTTCCGTATTAGCATTAGAACCACCTAAATATCCCATTTTCATCATCATTTTAATATCCAGCATAGTTATACTTTATATCTTTATCATATCTCAACATAATAAATATAATATATGTTTATTTGATTTTTTTAATTAATTAGATTGCTTTAGAGATAGTCTACCATCCTTGTGCCCTAGACTATCTCTAACTCTTTAACCTTATATTCCCCAATCCATATTTTATGGTTAAACATGTATCACCCTATTAGAATGAAAATAATTGTATAAACCCAATTATTTTTATTCTTCCCCTTATATCATACTCCTTATTTGGCACACTAATAGGGTTAAATTCAAAGTCATACCATTTTATAAGGTCAAAGTCAAAGATTATCTAAGTGTCTTGGTTTCTAGGTTTTCCTCTTTAGTTGCTAGGTGTAAGCTCTCTTGTGTTGTTATGTTAAGAAACTATTTCTATTATTTTTAATCCATATGGAATAGGAAAATAAATAAAATAACATGTCAAAAAAATTCAAATAGTAAAATTAAAAAATAAGTCAAAATACAAAAATTAAAAAGACAGTCATAATAAAAAAAGTTGTGGTCGAATCAGTGGCATGAACCCTATCCTAGTTTATGTGTGACCCCATTTTGAGAAAACTTCATTTTTTGGTTTTGATACCTATTTGATTACTTTTAGGACACATATTAGATTATATGAGAGGCAAAAAGTAATATTACTCTATATTTTTATGATCATTATGGACATTGACCAATCATTTTAATATTTTTATTTGTATGTTTATGGTTACTTATCACATTATCTTAAGTAGATATAGTTTATTTATCTGGTTATTGATATTAAATATTATGTTGATTTTATTTAAATAATTTATAGTTTACTATATTTTAACTAAACAATATAGCATACATGATTAAACATTGTAATGATACTTGTGATTTCATCATTATGCACATGCTTCAAATTGTTTATTTCTAGATATTAATTATTTTTCCATGGTCATATTTAATGTTTTTAATTGATTAACATATAAGGGTCCAAGGACTAAAGTATGAGGTAATTAGGCATTGATATACAAATAAAATGCACACCCAAAACCCCTCCCAAATTTTTACCCTTATGCTCTTTTATTATTTACAAATTTTTAATTGTACAATTTTTTATTATTTTAGATCTCCTTATTTTAATTTTGAAATTATGGTTTTTTGGGTCTAACCCTCTTTTAAAATAATTACCCTAAGTCTACCCTAACCTTTAATGATGATAGATAATCTATGTGTGAGGTTTGGGTCAATCCCAAATTTTTTTTAATTCCAACCACTTTTTACTTAGTGTATTAGATAAGAAAACCCTATCTTACAAGCCTTTTTTGAGCCCATTCCTATACCCATTGGGTAAGTAAGTTTTTGAAGGACTTGTTAGCCAAATTTTGGCTACCATTAGAGAGACACATAAAAAAAATTTCCAATCAAACCTCCACCTTGATTGACCACCTTGAAAATGTTAATTTAAATCATGTTTAACATATATTAAGGTAAGTTTGATAAGTTGAAGGTAATGGTTCTTTCTAATAGTATGCTTGTCTAGTCATGGTTATCCTAGTTAAGTGGTTTCAAGGAGTACCAAATGTTTTTAATGTATTTTTTATGGAATTTAACATATTTTAATTTAATTCATATCCTCTCATGGTTCGTACAAGTTCCCAATAAAATGGTAATTCCTCCTTTATAATGTTATAAGCCCATTTCAAGTGCCTTCTTATGTTTTTTGTAATGTTTTCAAAAGGAGAGTTTTAAAATGAATGGTAGGTAAGTAGTTTGGAGATGATATTATAAAATTTCATGCATCCCTATTGGAATTGAAAACTCCATTAATGTAACTCGAATAGGGTCTCCAAGAAGACTATGATAGTTTTCATGGCAAAAGAGATATTTTCCAAAGGGTGGTTATAGGTTTTTCAAGTAAATTTCATATCTAGGAACCTCCATGGACTCATCCATATCCCTTAAACTAAAAATATGAATTTTGATGAGATATAGGTCTCAAAAAAGAAAAAAAAACTTATTTTTCTTATAAATCACCTTGGCAAGCTTGCAAAGGCAGTTTTAGTTTGCTCATTTCATACAAAAGAGAGAGAATGGTGACTTAATATATTGATAAAATGAGGGGGTAATAATGGCCTTAAAATAAATTTCCATATTTCTCATATTGGTAGATCCTAATTTATGAATATTCCTTAAGAAGGTAAGGTGGTCTAAAACCCTATAAAAGCCCCCCACTGACTTAATTTTGCCATTGAAATGGTAGTTTGAATCTTGTTAGATGAATGAGAGTAGTGAGAGAGGTTATATTTGGTTTTAAAAATATTAATTAATTATTATAAAATCCTCACTTGGCATGTTTGAACTCAAAAGGGTAATAAACCTCCATTTTTACATAGTTTGTAGGTTGAGGATCATGGTTTCTTGATGTTTTGGGGTTTTCAACAAGATGGAGGTATGTTGATGAAGATAACATGTCATATTTTCACTCCAAAAAATTATATATAGGTATATTAAAGAGTTTTGCATGCCTAATCCACACTAAAAAAGCTTCTAAATAGGCTAGTGACTAGCAGCTTCTCAAAAGTGTTCATCATTGATCAGGGTAGCAGGTAAAACCCTAGTAACATGGGAGTATTCATTGTATTAAAATAAATATAAGTATGTTGGATTTGTATAATTTGTCTATTAATAACCCATTTTGATCTCCTCAAAGCATGGTTAGTGCCAAAAGGAGCTGAAAGTTATGTCTTCATGATTTATTAAAGGACTATGTGTAGACTGTAGGTTTAGGAGGCCAACATGCTTTGGGTTTGAACCTCATGAAAATAATGAAGTTAACTAGTTCCATATAAATTCAAATATTATATTAGGTTCCAAAAAACTCTAAAAAATTTAGTAACCTCAACACCAAATAATCCTTTGAGAAAACATACAATGAGCTCAGGCTTGAGACTCTGTTAACACTTGCCTATATAAAAATGAACTCAAGATCCAAAATTTGCATTATAAATGGAGTGTGAAGGCCATAATCTCATGATAATTATGTTGAATAAATAGATAGGTGTTTTTAAGTCTAATTTTATAAAATATTACTCCATTGAGAACTTAGAGTGATAAAATGCTAACTTATAGGTTTGCATCCCCAAGATAATGTAGACCTATAGGTCTACATCCCTAAGATAATGTAGACCTATAAGTATACATTCCTAAGAAAATATAGTGATATTTACATTTTAAGATGAAATTTAATGATCAGGGAAGTGATGAAACCATGAGAAAGAATTGGGAAGGTGTGTAAAGGTTTGTCTCAAAGAATTTTAGCTTATATTCTAAGAAAGGAAGAAAAAAGAAACTAGATACGAGTATGATAGAAAAAATTGTTTGGTTATGCATAAATTTGATCTAGATGATTGTAAATAATCCTCTTTGGATTGGGAGGAATGACTTGTATATAATAAATCACTCAAATAAATGGTTTGATTAGTTAGATAATAGGATGGATTGCTTACCAAGCTAGACCCAAGAAGCATGAGCTTTCTTGGAGGCTATCAATCCACACTCTTAAACAATAAAGTTATAAAAGATAAAGTACTTTCATAAACAATATAAGATACTAAAATCAAATACAAAAAGTGATTGATAGAATAATAGATGAAATTTACTAATTATAAAAATAAGTGGGTCAATACTAATGCTAAATAGGTCAAGTGTGGTTTAGAAAATAGGGTAGGGTTATATGAACAGGTAGGGGTTTTGAAAGTGGTATTTTGTTGTGGGTTGATAGGGTAAAATAAATTATTATTATTTTGTACCATAGTTACCATCGGTGGTTGAGGTGACCATCAATGGTTAGGGTAATTATTGACGATCGAGGTAACCATTGGTAGTTAGGGTAACTATTGATGACTGAGATAACCATCGATAATTGGGATAAACCATCAATAATTAGGGTGACCATAAATACTTATTGTGGGTTGGGTCTAGGTAATAAAATGTTAGATATTCCAAAATGAGGTTATAGGATATTAGCTTGGGTTGGGTTGATTGTGAAATATAAATAAAGTGAATGAATAATTAAAAATAGATACTTATCTTATTAATGGTTGTTCTAGTGAATGGTTGATGATGATTATCAATAGACTCATTGATGTAGTCTAGTGAAATCTCAATAGATTAATAGGATTTGGATGTTGGTTGATGGATAGTAGCATTTTAACTCTCTATCATGATAACTGAATCACTAGATTGCTAGAACACCTAAAAAATAAAATGTTGATGCAAGAAGCCTTAGCTCTAAATGATTTATTGATTCTAGATGGATTTACCCTTTCTTCCTCTCTCTTTATAAGAAGAAAGGATATGTACAAAAATAATTTAACAAGAGTTCTAACTTGATGTCTAAATTTAGTTGGTACATACATGGGATTGCACATGAATTAGATAGTCTAATTATAAAAAAATCAAGGTAGAGTGATGTGGTAGTTTGATTGTTTAGGTGGTGCAAACCTGATCATTAGTGGTCAGGCTAACCATCAATGGTTAGGGTGATTATTGATAGTCAAGGGTCTGAGGCTAAAATTAGTAAAAATTCTAGTGGGCTAATTTAGCTAGTTAGTTAACTAACTCATGTTTATGGTCAAATGGTTGGGGGATGGTCCTTAAGGGGTCTAGGGGTGTTTTGACACTCATAAATGTAGTGTGTGGTTTTCTAATGTCTACATTTTACACCTTTTTGTTATGAATTTTGTATCAACATATGACAAAACAAAAAATGGATTATAGGTTGAAGGTTAGGTTACCCCAAGCATAAGAAGAGGTGTTCCCCCTCAAACTAAGAAGTGATGAGGTGAAATAGAATTAGGTGTTGGTTTGATAAGTGGTTAAGATAGTGGTTGATAGGTTGGGAACTAAAGTGCAAACATGCACACAAAATGTGACTAGATGTGATAGCCAAGATCATGCATTGACTAGGTTACTTTAGTTGGTAGAAATTAAGGTTAGTACTAAAAGGATAAGTGACAAGTGGACCATGTGAACATATGTGATGATTGGGATACACTCTTAAACTCAAGTCTCCTAGACAATGTTGTTACTAGAATGATAAGTGACAAGTGGACCACATGATCGTATGTGATGGTTGGGAACACTCATAAACATAAGTATTCAAGATAAGGTTAATGTTGTCATAGGTATCCAAAGTAAGAAGTGTTCCTATGAAAAAACAAATTAGTTGGGTGGGTGCAAGGTAGTGAAAAAAATTATTCAACTTGGAAAGTAGTTGGTATAGTCAAAAGGACCAAGGCAAGGTCATCATAAAGCATGAAATAGTCAGGCCAAAAATGACCAGTGGAGAGGTTGATGTGGTTGGTGATATGGTTGATAGAGAAGGTGATCTACATGGGTGGTTACATGATGGGGGTGCCAAAAAGTTATATGTTTAAGGCAAAACCAAAATTCCAATAGCCTAACCATCGATGGTCAAGGGTTTTGAAATTGAACATCAATAGTCACCTTGATCATCGATGGTCAGGTGCAAACCCTAAAAGGGTGGGAAAAAAGTACATTTATGAGTCATTTTAACTCATTTGTGACTATTAACTACTGATAATGAGATATTTGGCATTTTTTTTGAGAATTCAAATGGTAATTACTAAGTGGGTAAGGTTGATTGGTTGAGGTGGATTGTTGATTAAGTGGCTCAGAGCATTAGAGGGTTGATCAAACTAGGATGCAAGGTAGATGACGATGTGGTTGGGAAGTAGGTCCTAAGATTTTCCCTCAAGAATGGTCAAGGAATGAATTAAGGGATGTTATCAATTGGTATTCTATATTTGATCTTGTAAATGAATTTGGATTGGATTTGGTTGATTGGTTATTGTTTATTGGGTGGGTTTAGATTTGACCTAGTTTTTAGGGTTTGCTTGTTTTTTGGGTGAAATTTGTGGTTCAATTTTCAAATTTTGAGGGGTAGGTTATTTAGGGTAGGGAAGGGGATAGAAAGTTGTAAAAATTTATGACAATTTAGTTGTTTTTTGGTATTATTAGGTGAGAGTAGGGTTTTGGGTATTCTAGTAGTGGTCATGCATAGTGATCATCAATAGTCATACTCATCTATCAATGGTAGACGATCATCAGTTGGGGGGTTTTCTAACCATTGACAGTCATCATGACCATTAGTAGTAGATAGAGGTGGAAATGTTTTTATTTGTTTAAATGTTGTTAAAGTTTAAAGTTTTAGGTAATATTTTGGCTAAAAATATGATGTCAAGGGTATTATTTAAATGCTAAAGGTTTATAGGTAATAGTCTAAGTTTTTGATAGAATTTAATGGGTAGAGGGTTAAATTTTTTAGATATAAGATTGATTGATTAGGGTAAAAATAAGGTAGGTTAAGGGCTTGGATTTGGATATAAGCTATAGGCATAGTTTGTCAGAGGGTAAGTTTGTAGGATAAAATAGAATAGAGGACTAATTTTGTTTGGTATCAAACTTTATAGGTACAGGAGCATATTTAGATTTGATATCAGGTGCCTTGAATCTTTGTTAAGATTCATTGAGGTATGACTAATATTGATTGGGTGCACATGGAGGAGGTGGGGCTTGGTTTGACGTTACATTACCAACACATGTTATGATACATGATGATGATAGTGACCCTCATAAAGATATAGGATCTGACCACTAACACCTTTCTACTATCCATTTGTGAGATGATGATCTTACCTGAGGATGTTCATAAGATTACATGGCTACCCATATGGGGTGAGCTGATTTACCACATTGAGAGAGAGGAGAGAGATGAATTCATGAAGCTATTATATGGAGATGACCATGAATTTTTTAGGTAGCATATTGGGGGTTTTAGTTACACTCCACTATACCAAAGGGTGAGAGATGATAAGAGTATTATGACCATGATGATGATGGTAGTCTCATGTTTTACCTACTAGATTCAAGTAGTGAGAAGTTTCCTTATCTATTGTTGGGGTTTATGGTCGAGATGCTATTAGGGTGCATAGTGTTTGATTGGGTGCTTATGATTATAGTATAGATATATAGAGAGTTATTAGGTTTTAGAGCTTATAACAGGTACAATATCAACATAGGATTCATTTTCCACTATTAGGCTTATGAGCACATCTAGATGTTGAGGCTGATGGGGCTGACATGGGAGGGGTATGCATAAATGGAGTTCAGAGTTGGATTCATGTGGTGGAGAGATGAGTTTTCCCTTTCAAGACTAGGTAGAGGGGTTCATGATATTGATTGGTTCAGAGGTGCACTGGATGCCTTGGTTGTTGGTGACATGATTTGGAGGCCATACATTAGGTTTCTAGAGTGGCCTCATTATTGGAGGCATACATTATTCTTGTAGAGCTATAGGTAGATCTTTGGTAGGAGAGAGGGTGAGATAGATCTCATTCCTTTTGATATGGTTTGATTATATTTTGGCCTTATGTAGGGTATTCTAGGTCCATTCCCTAGGTATAAATGGAAGGATGCATAGATTCTACTCCTAGAGTCACAATTAGTTCAAATTTTCATTGATCATGAGGAGATATCAACTAGGGTTGAGATAGATGATGCATGCCTTATATATGGGTACCCTATGCAATACCAAACACTTTATGCTATAGCTAATTTTGGGGGTAACAATGGTGGGTGGTAGGTGATGGATGTGGATCTAGATGGGAGAGATGGCTAATAGGCATTGACATGAGGAGTTGCCCCAGATGTATAGGTAGTGACTACATAGAGGGATTAGGAATGAGCAACATTAGCCATAACATAGGATTTCATTGCAACATTATAAGGTCATCTAGTAGTAGCATAGGGTCAAGTAGCTAAAAATATATGTGAGAGGGACCAAGCTAGAGTTATGTTATCATTGGTTACCTATGAGAGAGATTCTTTGAGGAAGGCTAGAGGAGGAGCCATAACACTTATAAGACCACTAGGACTATCCCCATGGCATGGTATATAGCCACAATAGAGGATATCCACTATTATAAGGCCATAGTATTGAGATGTTATCTTGATGAGCCCTAATAGGGTGAGTATAGAGCTAACTTAGTAGGTGGTGCTATCAAGGTGACACTAGGTCAATGGGTTGCATCCACAGGAGGACAGGCAGTTACCTTTTGAAGGATAAGAACTAGGAGGAAACAGTGCCCTAGGGGTATAGTCATGATATGGTTGTGAGATATTATATTTTATTGTATATCATTTTGATACTGACCTATGAGTTGATGTGGTGAGATGTATATTCTGAGAGAGAGATACATGTATATTTATTCTATACACGATGCTTATGTGGTTATTGATAATTATAGACTCACAGTCTTTGCATATTATTTATTGTTTATGGTGTTGATGTTCATGTTGATCATTGATGATGTTATGGATTATGGTTATGATATCAACTCACTTAGCTAGGCATGTGATGGATTTTTATTTATGTTAATGATGATGTTTGGTTATGGATCTAGATGATGTTGATATGATGGTTATAGTTGGTATGTTTTGATATGATAATGGTTTATGTAATGGATGTATAATGTGATGATGTTGATCTCATGAATTATTATTTATGGTTTATTTGTTATTATTTATGATGATGATTTTGATGGATGTGATTATTCTAATTTCATGTTTTGAGATGATCATTGATATGATGATGATGTTGATGTTAAGATTGAATGAGTATATGCTTCTTCATTTAGATTTAGACATGTGGTGAAAGTGTTTTATTGCTTTATTACTCATGGATGTTATGATGTTGATGGTTATGTTCATGGATATGGTTTATCATGATGATGTTTTTTTTTATTCATGATATGTTGATGATATTATGTGATGTGGCTATTATTATGGTGATGTTGATTAAGGTAGAACACATAAAGTAAGTTTAATAACAAAACCAAATGTGAGAAAGAGAAGATAATTAAGAGACAAAACATTTGAGTGAATATATCAACCAGTTATGAGAGGATAAGAAGAGGGTATGATGCTTCTTCTTTGGAAAGGACTAAAACAAAATCGAAGTTAGATTGGCTTAAGGAACATAAGCCCATAGAATGATTTGCATTAGCATTCATTAGTTGGTTAAAAATGTGTCTTGATCACATAATGTTAAGTAAGCTCAAAATCCCTTTATTATAATGTATAAAGGGGAGAAAGATGAAAATGGAACATTATTATGAGACTAGCATGCCTCTTTTAGAGAGTACCAAAGAGTTAGTATAAACAAGTCTATGTCATATAAGGTGTAGACTGATCGATGCGATAAGCCTACTCATGAGATATGATTATGGCTTTCAAAATTATTTTGATTTTTTTGATGTTTGATAATGGGTCCTTTATTGATTATATTATTTCTTGGGAGGGTTGGGGAGTTGATTGATGCAAGAAGCTTATAATAAATTATTATGCTTTAATAAATTATTTTCCCATCCATCCTTCAAGGGAGTGGTCTGAGTTTGTGAGCTTTGCTTAATGCCTTTGATAGTTATCCTTTAAGGGAGCAATCTAATTTATTTTGAGCGATTTTGATATGTTTCTAGTATCTGTCTTTCAAGGGAGTAGTCTGTGAATGCTAGGAATGACCCATGATTATTTTTGGTTATGACTTTGTTTTTTCTCATTTGATTTTTTACTTGATATAGACTTGATTACATAGGCTTAAAGTTTGAACTTTAATAAGGCAAAACTAAAAACACAAGAAGGTTGATTAAGTGTAAAGAGGTTTAGGTGACAACAATCATGGGAATCCATCTTGTAAAAGGGGTGGAAATTTCCATGAGAATCATGACATGGGTAGATCCATGGTACCCATTATTTAAGATTAGGATATGATTGTGATTGATAATCACATGATTTAGTTTTAATCGATTACTCCTAAAATATGGAGATGAATGTGGTTTTAAAATCAAGGGATGATCTTAAGTTAGATAAAAGCTGAGTTTGATCCTCCTTAACAAAAGAAATGATGTAGATGTGAAGTATTAATGGGCTTAGGTTTTGGGTTACCTTCGAGAGAGGAAAACTGGTAAGTTCCTAATCCATATTATGTATTATGATATAAGGTCCAAGCCAATTGAAAGCAAACTTGCCCTGATTTCTTTTCTCCATATTTGTGACATGTTGATTTTCATTTAGGATGGGGTCTCTAATATTGAATTCTCACACATTAAGGTGTTTTTTATAGGCATGTTTGATTCAATCTTCATATAAATGAAGATGGATAAGGGTGGATAAATGATGCTCATCTAGTAGCTGAAGCTGGGCTAAATGATGTTGATGGTGATTGTCTTCAAAAATGATATCCTGTAGGGATATGTGAAGTGAAGGAATTTGAACTTTGAGAGGTAAGATATCCTTTGTTCCATACATAATAGAGAATGGGGTATCACCTTTAGGGGTTTAAATGCTATTACAATATGCCCATAAGGTGAAGGGGATGTATAAATGCCAATCTTGACTAGATACAATGACCATTATAGTTAGCATGTTGTTAAGATTTTTATTAGAGGCCTCAACATTTCCATTAAATTGTGGATGATAGGGTGAAGAATAACTTAACTTGATGTTTAATACATCACAAATACCTTAGAATTATTTTTTTTAAAAATATTTTCCATTATCGATGATAATTTTGTGAGGAAAACTGAAATGATAGATAATGTGATGATTAATAAATTTGATAATCATTTTAGCTTTGGTTGAGACTAGATGAATAAACTCTACCCATTTGGTAAAGTAATCAGTTGTAGTGATGATATAATGATGTCTCTATGAATAATTGGGGTTAATTTTACCAATAAGGTCTAAACCCATTGTGAAAAAGGCCAAAAACCTATGGATACATGAAGACTATGGCTAGGTGCATAATGTAAATTAACATGTTATTGACACTTAACACACTTTTTCACATAATCATAGTAGTCTTATTTAAGGGCATGATAGTAATATCCAAGGTGAAGGATGTGTTTAGTGATAGAAAGGCCACTAAAGTGTCCCCCACATATCCCATCATACATTTCAGTGATAGTATGAAAGGCCTCATGACTACATAGGTAGCAAAAGAGGAGACCATCAAAGCCACATTTATAAAGAATCCTCCCCCCAAAAAAAAATGATATAACATGAATTAATATAGATAAACACTCTTCAAGCATTCCTATAAATAATAGAGGGAATGATGGCAAGGTTGAGATAGTTGAAGGTCTGTTGATACCAAATATCAAGTTAGGTCTCCTCCACATTAAATATGGTGGGAGAATCTAGTTTGGCATAAGAGGGTTGGGTAAGTCTATTGATAATGATAGATATCTTAGAGTCAGAGGGTGTATATGGGATATAAGAGGTGAGGGAATCCATGGTGATGGAAAACTTTTTTGTAGATCATGGGTGGTTTGGATATGGTAATGTTCAAATAATGTTAAGAGTTTGTCACCTACTTATTTATACTATTGTAAGACATAATTCTTAAACTTGTAAGATCCATTGATTTGATTGACCACAAGTTGAGAGTTAGAAAATTTTGATTGTTTTAACTCCAAAGGCTATTGTAGTTTGAAGACCTATTACTAGGGCTTCAAACTTAGCCATGTTGTTGGAAAATTCAAAATCTAGATTGAAGGATAAAGGAAGAGGTTCACTATGAAGGGGGATAAGGATAATTCCATCTCTCCCACTATGTTGACACTTTTATCCATCAAATAACATGGTCACTTGATAGGTGAAGTATGTCTAAGAGAGAGTCACGATGGACTCATCAAGAAACTCAAGAGGAGGAGGTTGATCATGTATTAAGGGTGTGTCAACTGTGACTAGGAATTTGACTCAAGAGAGGATGGTTAGTATGGTGTTAGTTTCAAAATGAAAAAAAAATGAAATAAACACACTAATAGCATAAAATATCTAGGCCTAGACACTAGGGATAGCTTAGTTAACAATCATGAATGAAACACACAACTAAAATGCAAAATAAAACTCTTTTACCTTCCTTGGATGCTCCAAAATTCTTGTTGTGGTGTCTTGATCAACTTGTGCTCATGAAGTCCTTGGCAATGGAAGCTTGGCTACCTTCATCTCTCTTTGGCACATTTGGCTTTGGCCTGGCTTGGCTTGGAATCAATTTTTCATAGTAACACCAGTTGCCTAAAGCTTTTTGGAATCAATCCTGCATTATAAATTTTCACTAATTAAGCTTTGAAATGATGTTGTGAGGCCTCCTATTTATAGATTTTTGGATTTGATTAGAATCAACATAAACCATACATCTCAAGATTGAGATGTGTGGTTGAGGATTAATTCAATTTTTGGAATTAATTTTATAATTATCCTCATCATGGAATTAGAAGAAGGGGAAATTAAGAGGCATGGAGGGAATCATGGAAGGCATTAATGAGGCATGGAGGGCATGAATCCTGATATTGGTGGCATTTGTGGCCTAGGGATGTCTTCCCAAGAAATGAGGTCATTTGATGATGTATATATTCAATATTCATTTACAAAACAAATTATTCATTAAGTTTCCATGGAATTTTTGATTAGGCCTTGATTTGGGTTAACTAGCTCTTAAGCATTATTAAGCACATTATGCACAAATTACTTAAATTGATTAAAATGCCTTGTTATTGGTCCTAAATTTCACTAGATTAAAATTGGAATTCCACATTAGATATGTAGGATGCGTATTCCCATTTAGGATTTTTCAACAACAAATAATAAAGGCACAAGGCTTGTGTAAAAGATTTGATAGGAAAGAGCAGTCCAGAGCATGTGGGTACAAAATTAGCTTATCTAGATAGGCTAATTTAGAGGTGAATGGTTGAGGTGAAAAAGAGGTACTAAAAGTGCCAAGAGGTTTATCAAGTCCCCCAATAGATAAAATTGGTTTGATAAATTGAGGGTTTGAAAGGAATAATGATTTTGATATTGGGGTCATAACCAGGTTGGTGGTCAAGTTTCCCATACTCTTAAGGAGTAGGGAAAATGTCAAGGATAGAAAGGTGATACTCCCTGATCCAAAACTCAGAAGTTTTGGTTGGTGAATATTTCAATAGCATAGAAATAACACAATAATAATGAATTCTCTAAGAAGAGACATCGTATTACTTAACAATCACAATACAAATATAGGCTTATCTCTAGGAAGGGATGTCTGCCTTCCCATTTTGGGTTACAATGCATTTATACATATTTTTGAAAAAACATCAAGAGATTGAGTGGCTCAAGGAATTAACAGGTGATGATTTGATGTCCCGGCATTAAAACAATATAGTGCTTGAGGACATAATGGCTTGAGGAAATAACTGTCACTGACAATACAAAATGAAAACAATACAAAATTTGAGGAATTAACTGTCACCTGAATGGTCACCTCGAGGAATTAACTATCACCTAAATGGTCACCCAAATTGTCACCCAAATCATTCCTCCCTCCTTGAAAAACAATGTTCCCCATTACATCAATATTCCCCATCAGGTGGGGTAGTTGTGTCTTGATTTGATTCTCTGTGAGCCACTCACCTTAGTGGCTAAGCTGGCCTCTTCTGACCACTCGATACTGCAGATTAGAGCATCGTCTTGTTGTCTTCATCCAAGTATCCATAATTTGATCCTCTTTTACTGGAGCAAAACTCTATGGATCAAGCTCATCAATGTCTAGTTGTTCTACCACAACTGAAGTGTCCAATAGAGGTGGGTGATATGGTTTGAGGAGCTCCACATTGAATATTGGATGCAAACCAAGGTAGGCTGGTAGGTTCAACTCAAAAGCATTTTATACAACTTTTTTGGTGATGGTGTATGGACCATATCACAGAGGCTAAATCTTTCTATGTGGGCTTGCAAGCCATTCTTTTTGAAGCCATAACCAAACCTTGTCACCCACAGAAAAATGGTGTGCAATCTTATGTTTGTCATGGCATTACTTATACTTCTGATTCATCTTCTCCAAGATGTCGTGAACTTGTTGCTAGATATGTTGCATTTGTTCAATAAACTTTGTTGCTTTTTTTGCCTCAGCTCTTCCATGAGGTGTGTATTCCATGGTGGAAAATGGAATAGCTATATCAATTAGTGCCATGGGTTGGAACCTAAAACATACTTGGAATGGACTGTGCTTGGTCAAGCTGTGCAATACTTGATTGTATCCATGTTGTATGAAAAGAAGTCCCTCATCCCATGTGCATGGATGTTTGGAGTGATACATCTGAATCATGTAAATAATCAAGCAGTTTACCACCTCTATCTAACCATCATTCTGTGGATGGAAGGCTGTGGACTTCATTATCTTAGTATCCATCATCTTCCATAGAGTGGACTAGAAGATGCTTAGGAACTTGCTATCTCGATCTGAGATAATGGAATTGGAGAGACCAAAATGGAGCCATACATGACTAAAATATAGTTGAGCAGTTTCCTCAGTAGATATATTTTTCTTACAAGTAAGCATGATAGCCATTTTTGAAAAACAATCAACTACCACAAAAATATAGTCCTTGTCATGTTTGGAAGTGGGCAAACCTGAGAGAAAATCCATTGAGATAGATTCCCAAGGCCTGGTTGGTTCTGGAAATGGCATTTACAATCCTTGCTTCTTATTTGTTGGCTTGGCTATTACACATGGGGTGCAAGATTTGAGATATCTTTCCACATCTTTCCGCATATGGGGCCAATAGAAGTGTTTTTGAATACTGCCAATGTTTTTTCAATACCAAAGTGTGCAGCTATCCTACTGAAGTGTGCTTCCCATATCATATTTTGTTGCTCTACAATAGGAACATAGATGTGCCCCATATGGTAGAGGATATTATATTGCAAATAGAAGTCAGAAACATGTTCACATTTTTGGAGCACTTGATATGTGTTAGCAAAGGTAGGATCTACTTCATACAGAGCACCCCAAGTGGTAGTATCATGTCCGCATAGGACAATAACTATTGTGAGTGTAGTAATTGGTGGGCAGCTCAAACAATCTACAGCTATATTTTAGCTCCCCTTTTTTTGTTTGATTATCAGGTGGAATTTTTGAAGATACGTGGCCCACTTTTGGTGCCTCTCATTTTGTAGTTTTCTTTGTGTCTAGATGAATTCCAATGATCTGTGGTCAGTGTGGATGACCATCTCTTTCCCCAAGATGTAGTGTTTCTAGTGTTTGTAGGCTTATACAATGGCATAGAGCTCCTTATAATATGTTGTATATTTCCTGACTGTATTAGTGAAAGTTTCACTATGGTATGCAAGAGGATGGCCATGTTGCATGATGATAGCTCCCATGGCATATTTAGATGCATCTGTCATCAACTCAAATGGTTGATGCAAATCTGGCAAGGCAAGAATAGGGGTTGAGTAGAGTCTATTCTTCAAATTCTCAAATGCCCTTTGTTGTATTTCACCCCACTAAAATGTAGCTTTAGCTCCTCCTTTAGTCACTTGGGTTAGTGACCAAGCAACATGTGAAAATCCAAGAACAACCCTGTAGTAGAAATTTACAAGGCCCAAAAAGCTATGAAGCTCTGTGAGGGTCCTTAGTGTGGGCCATTCTTGAATAACCCAAATATTTTTTGGATCAACATGGACCCCTTCCTCATTCACAATGTACCTGAGGTATTGAATTGTTGTCATTCTGAATGTGCAATTGTCAAGATTTGTGTACAACTTGTGTTCCCAAAGATTTTGAAGCACCTTATGGACATGTTGTAAATGTTCTTCCCATGTTTTTATATAGATGAGTATGTCATCTAAGTAGACAACCATGAATGAGTTGGTGAAGGGTCGTAGGATGTCATCCATCATCCTCATGAAGGTTGCAGGTGCATTAGTTAGGCCAAAAGGCATAACCAACCATTCAAAGAGCCCCTCCTTAGATTTGAATGTAGTTTTCTAGACATCAATGAGATCGATGGGAATTTGGTGATAACCAAATTTGAGATCAATTTTGGTGAAGAACTTCACACCATGGAGCTAGTCCAGTAGGTCATCAATTATGGGGAGAGGGTAGTGATTCCTCATAAAGATTTTATTCAGGGCTTGATAGTTAATGCAAAGCCTCCATGTTCCATCTTTCTTCAGTGACAAGATGATTGGGCTACCACAAGGTGAAGAACTTGGCCTGATTTGACCCCTTTGGATCAATTCTTGAATCTATATTTTTATCTCATCATTCTTCAAAACTGATCTATGATACATAGGACTATTAGGCAAAGGTGATCCTGGGATTAAATCGATAGAATGTTTTACTTGACAATGTAGTGGAAATCCTATGGGTGACTTGAATAAGTCATCATATTCTCTTGTGATTCATCTTATCTTCTTTTGTTGTTGTGTTGATTATGTAGTTAGGACCACAACATCAGCCTCCTTGGATTTCTGTGGTTTGACCACCATGAGAACAAATTGCTTTATCTTCTCCACCAATCTCTTGCATTACTTAGCACTGATCAGGGAGATAGATGTGGGAGGTGGTACCTCTAGTACCCTATAGCACCATGTTCCAAGAGTGAGGGTGATCATTTAGGTTTAGGATTCATAGATGCCATGTCATTCATACATGAATGGCTAACCAAGGAGTAAATCACAAACATCTAGATTGACCATATCACACAATACTTCATCTTGGAATGGTTTTATATCATATGAAAGAAGACACTGATGGGTGACACGAAGGTCTCTCCCTAGGCTCAACCACCCAATACTATAGGGCCTTAGATGAGGCTTCATGGATAGATCGAGACTTTTCACAACTTTAGCAAAGATTAAATTCTTTTGACTCCCACTATTAAGAATGAAATGTAGAGGCTTACCTTTTACCCATAATATGGAGTGAAACAATCTTTCTTTGTCATCTAGTCTTTCCTCACGGGTTTGTGATGAAGTGACAATGGTGTTAGGCTCAGCATCTATGATTTCTTCCTCATCCTCTTTGACTATTGGTTGTGTATGAGGTAGAGTATTAGACATTGAGTATTATGACTCAAAGAGTAGTGACTTGATGGCTTGACATTCTTCTTTAGAGTGAGTTCCAATTTTGTGGTAATCACACCATTTTCTAGCCTTCCCCTTCTGGGATTTCTTATCTTGAAACTCCTTTTTCTTCCAATTTTGGCCTCGTGTTTGACCTTCCTTGTCCCTTTTCCATTTTGAAGGTTGACTCTTTGTATTCTTCCTGCCATGCTTATATTCAATCTTCAATGCAAATTTATATGCCTCACTAAGGGTTTCCAAATTGAAGAGTTCTATTTCCCCCCATATGTACCATTGTAGTCCACCACGATATTTGAGAGTTTTATGTTTCTCACTTTCTTGAATGCCCAGTCTTGCAAACAAAGAATGAAAAGTGTCTGTGTAATCTTAAATAGATTGGTCCTTTCCTTGGTGAAGTTGTTGCCACTGTATATACAAATCATCATACGCTCCGATGGGATAGTATTCTTCTTTTACTGCTTCCATAAAATCATCCCAGGTAGGTTCCACCCCAAGGCCAATGATATCCATACTGAACCTCTTTTTGTACACTTCCCACTAGTTTTTCATGGGAAATGATGATTTAAAAAGAGCAAAAGTGATCTTTTCTCCATCGGTGAACTTATTTATAAAGAAGTAGGAAGACAGTTGATCTAACCAATTTTCCACTGCATCAGCATTGATTTTGCCTTTAAATGTGGGAATATCAAAATTTACCTGAACCTTGAAGGGTGTTGGGGCATTGAAAGGAAGTTCCCTCGATGAGGAGCTAGGATGTGTAGCCGCGGAGCCAAAATTTACCATCGTAAGTGTTTAAAGAATTTGAGAAAATTGTTGGAGTATATGCACTTGTTACCGCTAGAGGGATTCATTCACCATTTCCTTGAAAGGATCAGATGTCTCAGTGTCATTCGCCATATAAAGTCATTTGGGGTGCACAAGTGGAATGTTTGGAAGCTCTATCGCTTCCCACCCAAGTTTCTTGTATCCTAACCTCGTCCTCAAGATCATACACTCTCAAGACAAACCGCTCTGATACCACTAATCTAGAACTCAAAAGTTCTAGTTGGCAAATATTTCAATAGCATAGAAATAACACAATAACAATGAATTCTTAGAGAAGAGACATCATATTACTTAACAATCACAATACAAATATAGGCTTATCTCTGGGAAGAGATGTCTACCTTCCCATTTTGGGTTACAATGCATTTATACATATTTTTGAAAAAACATCAAGAGATTGAGTGGCTCGAGGAATTAACAGGTGACGATTTGACGTCCCATTATTAAAAAAATATAGTGCTCGAGGACATAATTGCTCAAGGAAATACTCAAGGACATAATGTCTTGAGGAAATAACTGTCACCAATAATACAAAATGAAAATAATACAAAATTTGAGGAATTAGCTGTCACCCGAATGGTCACCTCGAGGAATTAACTATCACTTGAATGGTCACCCAAATTTTTGCTCAGATCACTCCCCCAATAAAAGACACTATAAGGATGATTCCAAAGGGTTTATTATGGGGATTTAGGTGGAAGGGATGGAAGAACTTATGGATGCTTCATTGGTAGAATAAGATGGGGGTTCATCTTTTTCTGATGAGGGCTAGTTGGATGGGGGAAAGAGGACATAATTAGTTTAGTACATCATGTTACATGATTTGAAGGGGCTTGTGTCAGATTGTATGGTAACAACTTGACCTTCGTGCTAAAATTTGATGTACTATTGTAGGGTAGATGGCACACAACTCATGGAATAAATCCAAGGGCATCCCAACAAGAGGTTTTACTAAAATTCACCTTTTATGACATAAAATATTTTAGGAAGGGTACAAGATCCTAGGTGAATGTGAAGGATGATAGTTCCTAAAGTTGTGGTCATGGTATCATTAAATGATCATATAACTATTGAGGTTTTAAACATGATGTTCTTTGGTAAGTCAAGTTGGTCATAGGCATGGGAGGAGATGATGTTAATACTAGTTCTCCTATAAATCATGACCCTTTTGATGTGGGTCTAGCTGATATAGGTGGTAATGAAATGAGGAGGATCTAGGTCATCTAGATGGATGGAAGGTATTTTAAAATCCTTAAAGGTAACAAGGTTAGAAATGTCAAGGGATTAACAAAAATTGATAAAGTTTGAGGGTATTCTAGCCTAACCTCTATATAGTGAAATGCTTCTATCATTACCTGGTGATGGTGTGGTGAGGTGTTGATCAATTCATAAAAACTCATCTTTATCAAGGTTTGGTAATTTTATTTCAAAAATACTAATTAGATTGATTTAGATGTATTGGGGTGAGAGGGTCCCATGATATATACTTTGGTTTTTATAGAAGGTGAAGGTGTTTGGTGTTGTCTAGGTGGTTGTGTGGTTGAGGAGGGATATGTCCATGAAATGGACACTTTTTCTTTTCCCTTATATTTTGGTTGAGCCTATGATCACATGAACACATGGATGGTATGGATCAAGGGAGGAGTTAGGCTAGGTGATTAATTCTATTCCTCTTCACTTTGAGGTGAGAGTGGATGGGTAGGAAGATGTTGGTCAATGTCTATTAGTTCTTGGATGGATGTCAGGCTTATAAGGGGTTCATTTGATAATAAGTCATCCTTGTGATATAACTAATAGGTTATCACTTGTAGAGATTTATAGTTATCCATGTCATGCCTAGGTGTCCTACGATATGAACATATTAGTTTATCATTATACTAAGATAGCTTAGGATTGCATGGGTCAAACAGTTTGATAGGTGGCAAGGTTAAGCAAGATACTTACAATATCCTTTATAAGATGGTGGAGTAAGATTTGGGTAATCACAAAAAAGGTTTTGGGGTCTTAGGTTTGGTAGTTGAGGTAGAATTCCTTTTAGGAGTAGTTTTTTATGGTCAAAAACCTGGGTTAATGGGTACCTTTGGTAGATGGTTTAGGTTTTGGTAGAGAGTTTGAGGGTTTGGGTCAAAATATTTTGGGGTAGATATTTGAGAGGTAAGTAGTTGTTTATATACAATGGGGAGATAGGAGGTATGTTCATGGGTGGCTCAATAAAAATAAGTTTGGATTAAAGTAAGAGTGATGGTGTAAATAAAAGTGGTGGTTAGTTTCCTATTTAGGTTAGATGGATTGGGTCCCAATATAGAGGGTAAAGTGGAGAGTGGAGGTAGGGTTTTAGTTTTTGGGTTTCTAGGTAGTTTTACCTTCTTCATTGGTTTAGTTTAGGGTTTTTTTGGTAGGTTTTGTGGATTTATGTATAGCTTTATTGACAAGTGATTAATTTTGTAGGTAGGAAATGCACCAAGGTTCTTGGTGGGTTTGGTTGGGATAGTAGGAGTGATTTGGTGACTTTGAGCAATTTTAGTTTTGATGGTGATACTATAGTTTGATGGGTAGAGGTGTCTGATGGTTGGGTTGTGGTGATAGTGGGTTTGGTAATGGAAATGGTAGGTTGATCTAGTAAATAAGGCTATGTCTTGGTTTTATATGGGATCCCAATCTACTGCCAAAAGGTGTCCCACTATAGGTTAGGGTCAGATATGAATTTTAAGTTTTTAACTAGTCTAGAGAAAGGTTTGTAGACAGGCCTGAGTCCCTTGGTAATGGATTCAAAGGATAGACCTAGGGGTTGAGGGTAAGGAATTATTTCCTCACCCTTTTCTTGATCAAGAGGTTCCAATATTTGAGAAGGTAACTCCTTGATGGAAGGTGTAGGAAAAGTGGTTTCTTCTTTAGCAATGGTTGCTACAAGAAGAGAGGATTGATTTATGATTAAGGAAAATGATGAAGTCGGAAGGGTTTCCTCCTCTAATCTATATATCAAAGGATATTTTGGTGACTCCACTACCTCAATAAGTGGAGTAGGGTAAGAGGTCATTTGGTTGATGGTATTCTAAAAAATGACCATCAAGGACCATATTGACAACATGGGCATCATGAACATGAGAATATTATACTTTTTTCTTGTCATTGGAAAAAGGAGCATGGTTTGGAAATGTTATTTGAAGATTGTATTGGGGTTATATAACACAAGATCCCCTTTGTCAATGAGATTTTGAACACTTTTGAAGGTGTTGTATCTACTAACATCATTTCTAACAATATGGTGGAAGGCACACAATTTATTTTATATATACCAACTAGGTGTAGGATGAGAAGAATCAAATTATTATAGTGGTTTGATTGTATGGAGTTGTATGATATTAGATTTTAATAGTTTATCCAAGATTGAATCATATGACTTTCTAAATGGATTAAATTTATTATGGGTGTTATGGTTTGGGTTCCTAGTATTTTGATTGGAGGAGTTAGAGGAGTTGGATTGGTTGAAAAGGGGTGGAGGGGTGGTCTTCAGGATAACCACATTCATGGTTCCCTTTTTATTAGAATTAGTGTTTTTTTTATTATTGGGTTTGGAAGAGGAAGCCTCACTTGATTTGAAGTTGGAGTTCTTGTTTCTTAGTTTCAAGTTTCCCTCATCAGTGGATTTATTTTCTATCTTTAATTCCATGGTGAAAGCTTAATCAAATGTTCTAAATCTTTGAACCCATAAGGTAGAGGATATGTGTTTGAAACAAGCTCAAGAAATGAGTTTGATCAATTCATGCTAGGGTAGAGAGAAGGAGAGTTGGTTTATTAGACTTCTCCAATGGACTACAAAATCAGCAATGGATTCATCACCAAATTTCCAAATGGAGTAAAAATAAGTGATGGAGACTTTATTAGAGGTGTTAATGGAAAAATGATCTAAGAAAATCTGAGCTAGTTGGGCAAAATAAAAAAGGGGGCACTTCATAATAGCACTATACCAATCTAGTGTTAGACCTGATAGATATGTGGGAAAGGTATGAAGAAGAAGAAGATCATCATAGGCAATCATATAACATGAATTTCTAAATTCTCTTAGGTCTTGTTGAGGTTCCTCTTTTATCTAAAACTTAAAAAACCTAGGGAATTACCTTTGAGGAAGATATGGTTAAATAGGGATGGTTGGGTGAATTGGCTCATTATAGATTTGATCATATGACAAAATACTATGGACTCTAGAAATGGATACATAGTCATTTTGTCCATTAACATTTTGACAAGGTCAATTTGGAGTTTTACACCCATGTAGTTATAAGGCAGGTTGTGTTGGGTTTGGGTAGGTGCAGCATATGGGTAGGTAGTGGGTGGTTGAGAGGTAGCCACATACTAGTATGTGGTTATGAGTGGTTGAGATGATGTTAGATATGAATATGTGGAGATATCTGGTTAGGTGGAAGGTAGAGGTACATACTCTTGTGGGATGGGGATGTAGCTTGAGTTCTATGCAATGGGCACTTATTGAGACATTAATGTAGATTAGGTAGGAGGTATGGTTGGGTTAGTAGATATAGGTTAGGTGGTCACTTTAGTAATACTAGGTAGAAGGATGGAAGGTATGAGAACCACCAAGCTCTAAAATAGAGTGGGGGTAGGTAAGTTTGAAGTGAGAGGAATGGTGGTAGCACTAGCATAGGGTACTCTTATAGTAAAGGAGGTGTTGGTTCCCAAAGGTTGGGTTGCTCCTATACTAGGAGGGTTATTAATTGGGGAAGAAGGTGTTTGATTTTTTCTTAGTTGAATTGGTTGGTTCTAAATTATAGTATTGATGGGGTTAATGGTAGAGGATGATGCTTGGGTGACTAAAGGTTGGGTATATATGGTGGAAAATGAAGTATCTCCCATTAGGTGGGATGGCATGCCATAGGGTGGGTCAACAAGTGAAACTGAAGCAGGGGTATGATGGGATATGGTGTTGAGATAATGTTGAAGGGCTATGGGGTTGTTATATAGGAAGATGGTAAAGTTTGCATCACCTTGGGAAACTATTTGAGGGATGATAGGACTCTCAAAAGGATGAGTAGAACTCTTTGCATTAGAGACATACTCCAAGGATGAGGGAGAAGAAGAAGGTGGATGATTGGGAGGTGGATCTTGATTTACTTGGTTCCTTAGTTGTTGCCTATATAAAACCATGAAAGTAATGGAAAGAAGACGATACAAATAATCTCACAAATCAAATAAAGATAAGACAAGAAAAGGTCAAGGAAATAAAACACACACTAAAGCACATTAAATCCTAGGATTCTTTTTAATATCTCTTGTGGCTTATGCCTTAAAAGATAAGAATTATGGGACTAAATTTGGCTTGTAGAGTAGGTACTAGAAAAGAAGTCTATGGTTGGTTTCAAGGTTATGTTTAGGATCTCAAAGGGATTTGTATTAGAATTAGTACATGGCTTGATATTAGGGCTTACCCCCTCACTTCACACACCATAATGATAAGGGTGTCAAGATTTTATCAAAGATATATCGATAGCCATAGATTATACTCAACCAAAGAACTGAGTTGGTTATCCCCTTGGTGATGAAATCTAAGTATAATAGTTAAAAAAGGTGAATTATAGGTAATGAAATCCTAGTTGTGCCTTATGTCAATATTTGATGCATATTTAGATGTAAGTGGTTTGGTCTTGTGTGTGTGACATAACAATTATAGCATGTCTAGTGGGACAATATTGACAATTAATTAAAGATTTTTTAGTGTTGCTCTTCAATATACTAGCCTTTGGAGGCATAAACACAAGCACTAATGGCAACTCCAAACACACTCAACTAGTTGTAGCAGCCTAAGTATTCTTTCCAATAAGTATTATCTCTTTCTTTTCTTCTTCATGAGTTCTCATGGCTAAGGTTGGGTTAGATTTCTATTTTACTCAAGTTGGTGAGTCATATAAATAGCATATTGACCCTTATCAGTAGCCTAATGACTCATATCA
This sequence comes from Torreya grandis, assembly GCA_037957365.1. Classification (NCBI taxonomy): domain Eukaryota; kingdom Viridiplantae; phylum Streptophyta; class Pinopsida; order Cupressales; family Taxaceae; genus Torreya; species Torreya grandis. The sequence continues at coordinate 2,062,964 of JARHVA010000310.1, forward strand.
GTCATATATTGATCCATACTATCCTTATAATGACCCTAATTACCTTTCATATTATCCTAGCTATTAATGTAATTAGCCTTACTATCAAGAGTGCTACCCTTCCTCCTTCCCTCATCAACCTTACCAAGCTAGTTAGTCTTCATATGAGTCCTTTCAAGATTTCCAATAGAAAGAATATTTGCTACTTATGAAGATGTGGAAGAATGAAATTAGTACTGAGGAAGTTTGATGGAAGGATAGAGCTTGATCAAAATGTCCCAAGTCATCTCATAAAGAAGTTAAGGGATGCATTTAAGTTTTAAGGAATGAGTGGACAGCCTTTCAAGAGGGAAACCAACATGTCCTAACAAATGAAAGGATAAAAATAAGAGGTTTGAAGCAATGCTTACAAAAAAGGCTAGTAATATGGGATAAGCAAGAGCCTTAATCTTTTCATCTCCAATTACCTTATCCTAATCCACATCCATCTTATTATACTCCTATCTTGCTCCAACTTACAACAAGCCATCAAATAAAACATGATTCTATGATAACCTCACTCATTATTCCTCAAGCTCAATATACTCTCCTTTAATAACCTTCATTCACCCATTAAGCTACATTACTGCATCAAGAGAAAGCTCCTAAGTTTAAAATCCCAAGTTGGAACCAAGTAGTAGAGTCATGGGTAAATAAACATGAATCATGCCTAGACCAAGAAATTGAAGCTAAATAAGATATTATGCCTATGCAATCCCCATCCCTCCCTCCTCAAGAACCTAAGAATTTTCCATCTTAGAAGTCTATCCAAAAAGGTATCCAAAATATAAAAATAGTTCCTTGTTGAGAAGGTTAAAATCCCAAGCTTTAAGAATTCCTACCCAATTCCCAAGCCAATTCATGAACTTATCCAAGATTTACCCACCCCTCTTCAAAATCCTAAACCTTTCCCATCATGGATTTCAATTAAAGAGATAATTTAAATGAAGAAGGAAGTCATAGTTGAGAATTTTGAATACCAATATCATATCAAGGTTTGAAATTTATGAGGAGAATTCCAAAGTGAACATGAAGAGGAATTAATCATCAGAACACCTCTTGGTGAGGAGAGAAGCATGTCATTCTTTAAATATGAAGAGAAAGATGATTTTCCCAAATATGAAGAAGGTGTTGATCAGGTTACTATAGAATATGAAGAAGATCCTAAAGACTCACTTGAGAATACCAAGGACTGTTTAGATTTTTAGGAACATGCTCAAGAAGGTGAAGATGTAGTTCAAGTTGTACCTCTTCAATATTCTAGTCAAGAAGATGATAATAACATGTGGCAGTAATATTTGAACTTATGAAATGAGTTTTAGATGCTTAAAGTGTCTACATATCCTATAAGGTAGATTGATTATGCTTTTAAAAGTGTTCCCCTTTCTATTGAGCCATTGATTTATGAGAATCCAATCAAATAAGAGCAAGATGTGCTTCAAGAAGAAGACATACCAATTAGCCAAGAAGAAGATGATCTTATATATTTCTTTGATGATATGGTATTCACTCTCTTTCAAAATGATATTACTAAAGTATATGAAGGATAAGTATTTGATCAACTTGCAACAGACAACCCTACAAGTGAAATAATTCAAGAGATAAAAAAAGTAGTAGCTGATTAGCATGATATAACTCTAAACACAATGACTCTTTTCAAGTGGTCTTGGATAATCAGGAGTAGTCTATTGATGAGGCAAGAGTAGTATTATTGGTGCCAATTAGTGAAGCTTTAGATGAGTATGAATTTTTTCTTGACTCAATTTTTCAATTTATGGACATGGGAATGGAGGAAGAAGGTATGATTGCTAGACATGGATACCATGAGTATGCCAATATCTCATAATTTAGGTGAAATATCTCACCCCATAAGCAATACCTGATTAGACTTCCTTTAGTGTATATAAGTCTAATTCCATGGGAGCATGATGATCTTATGAGATTTCCATTTGACCCTAAAGGAGAAAGATATGTTGAGGTTAGTTGTGTGTAGTAGGTTGTTTATGCTTTTTTTTCCTAAATGCTTTATTAGAATAAATGTGTGTGTTGTCTTGTTTTGTTCTAGTTAGTGTGTTGTATGTTTGAAAGGTGTTTTAGTTTATCATCTTGTTCAAGATAGTTATATGTCTCAATCTGAGAGCAAGTGACTCCATATCCCAATGGATGGAAATGTAGACACTATAATTTCATACCCCCATGAATGATTAATTAGGTGTCTTAGGCCTTATTTATATTTAAATCCCTAAATAAATCATATCCTAAAGTTTGAATTATTTATTATTTACTATTCTAGTAAATAACTTTTACTCTTACACCTTTACCATTTCTAACCTCCTAAAACCAATTATAACCTAAGAATATACCCATATAACCAATTCATCTCATGTGAAATCATTAATAACAAACTCCATCCCATTCCTAACCTATTATCATCCTTAGTTACAACAAAGGCTCCATTTTGGGTGAATCAGTGATGATTCCCTCATGATCAACACTCATTCTCTAGATTGGCATCGATCCATAAATACACATACTCTATTTTCATTCAGGATGGAATTGGAATGACTTGCATTCCTTATGACCTTGATAACATTTGTATCATCACTGTACTAAATTTTCAACTCATTCGATCACATCCTCTGTGCAACTAGAACTACTACTTGTGATCTTAAAAGAGAACCATTCCATTCTTGATCGATCAAAAGGTAAGTACTACATTTTAATTTATCATTATTTTTAATCAAGATTTATTTAGATATCCATTTAATCTATTAAAAATCATTAGCAGTCTTAGTCACATATACAATCCATTTTTATTATCAAACCTACCTCATTTTTTGTTCTCTATTTATTAAAATCAAACATAAAGAATCGATGCTAATTCATTTAGAATTGACATTGATTCTATTTATCGACACTAATCCTATCAGGATCAACATCAATCCACTATGTTTAATACATATGATCTAAAACCTTATCTTAAGCTCTTATTTTCAATCCATTTACTAATTACTCTTGTTTAAACATGGATTTCTCCCTATAGATGACTCTACCTAGTTTAGTCCATGACATGACTAGCATTATCAATCTCCCTATAGTTTCCTAGCCTCTATTTATAGATCAAAGTGACATATCTTTTAATTTAGCCCTCTATGCCATCGTCTATGCACCCTCCCATGAATATTATGAAGAATCATTATCTCTTATTCAATATGGTGTAGATTTTGATTTTGCTTACTAGGAAGAATACTTTATTTACATTACTAAATTAATCAAGGAGGAAAATACAAATTAGAATTATCATCACATCATTTATCTATTTTTAATTTTTTGTCATTTTATTTTTCTTAATTTCATAAATAGTGGACTGACATCCATCTAAGGGGTGTACCACTTCTCAAAATTGATCTATGATTAGGTAGTCCACCCATCTCTCTATTAATATAATTTTGTCAAGTTTTCACATGTGTGTAGGTTAGCTTTCCTAACCAAAAAGGACATCTCGCTATCGTTGGATTCAAGTGGTGCACAAACATCTTCCAATCTATAGGTATTTATATAAAACTTATTATTTCAAATTTTTAATAAATCATATTTTATTTAAAAGTCAATAATAAACTAATTAAACATTCTAGCACACCCGATGAGACCATGAGGTCTCACTCTTTTTTGTTAAAACTCATTTCTTAATTTGTTTCTCTTTTCCTCTCTCCTATGTGTTTCATTCATCCAAATAAAATCAAAATTGCATTTTTCCTTTTTAAAGGTTAAAATAATTTGCATTCATTTTGCTTGTTTAGTTTACTCACATAGAATAATCTAGGTGGTAAATTTATCATAGTCATCACTTTCATCACACACAATACAAATCACATTCACAAAATAAATTCATTAAAATAATTGACATAAAGGAACCGATAGGTATTTCATCACTTCATGGTAACCTTATTCCTAGTGATCCCACTTGGATTTAACCACCAAAGGGAGGACCAACTCAATTTTATAGCTAAGTATAAACTTTGGTCTATCGGTATATTCTAGCTAAGCACCTGATACCCTTATGTTGTTGTGTGTGAAGTGAGGGGTTAGGCCCTAACAACCAAGACAAGTATCAATACTAATACAAAAATATTTGAGTGCCAAAACAAAACTTGAGATTATCCTTAGATTGCCATTCTTAGGACCCTTGGTATCCGTTTGTATTATTTTTTCCTCACTTTACTTTTTTTTTTAAAATTAAAAAATTTTAAGAATGACTTTAGTGTGTTCATCTTTTTCATCCCCATTTAAAATGAGATAATCAAAAAAAGAATATTTTGCATGCTTTACATTTTTTTTATCGTTACATGATTTTGATGTGAAAAATATCATAGAATAAAATTGAAACCCTATCTATATTTTTATCTATGGAGAATTCACCTAACCCCTTTCTTCAACTGAGTCCATAAGAGAATGTAGTACAATCCTAAGTTCATCACCATACAAGATAGAAATACTATAGCTCTTAATCATTACCTCACCTCTAGATCTAGATGTATCATAGTATCTCCCCATACATAGTTATCTCAACATCCATATGGCATGCCCTTTGAGAAGGGTGAAGGATATACTACTGCTATGGTAACTTCCCATATTATTCCCTCTCCTACTAGTTTTTATACTACTACAACATAACCCTTAAGTAACCCACCACTAATGATGTCTAGTGATCCATCGATAACCATTAATCCAACTCAGAATGCTATCGCTACTTAGACTACAACTACCTAAATGGTTGTTACCTCACTTTAGAACCTAGTCATATCGGTCGGTCCCAATGATGCTTTTGCCAATTCAAAATAATATACCCTTAAACACCCAAGTGAAACCATTACAATAGGCCCTTATGAGTCATCTACCTCAATATTATGTACCCTTGACCACCTAGTATATATCACTTACATAGGCTATGAAGTCTACACATATCTCTTTACAATATCCATAATATGTGGTAGCTTCTCAACCCATCCTAACCACATTAGTAGGATATCCCCTATCTCAATATTTTTCCACATCGTTATCTACATACTAACTCTTGTAGTCAAATTTTTTAGGAAGAATCCCTCAACATAACATCTAACATGATCTCATGAGCATCCTTATGAATAGGATGCCTAACTTATAATAATTTTCCTTTGGGAAGAAAAATATGCTCACCTATGAGCATATTTATAATGAACCCATCAACCTAGTAGTTTTTATCAGACCTTATCCTCCATAATGATAACTCCCTAAGTTTACCAATTTCATAATAAGGAGGATCCACAATAACATCTATGATCATTTTGACATGTTTGTTACCTTATAGCACATGATGACATGCTCCTTCTTAGGACATTCCCTATGTCACTAGTTGGACTTACCCTAGATTAGTATAACTCAATCCCCCAACATTCTCTCTTTTCATTTGGGAAGTTAGCTCATATATTCTTAGAATACTTTTCTATTAATATAGAAAGGAAAGTTACCATTATGGACCTTTACACCATCCAAAAATTTGATGATGAGTCTGTTATTGACTTTGTAACTAGATGGAAAAGTTTCATCAACCAACTCACTTTCTCTTTGCCATTACCTAAGTTAATTGAATTATTTACGAGAGTGTGTGCCAAAAAAAATTCATCAATTTTAGGTGTATAGTGATTAAATTTTTTGTAGAGACCTTTTAAATGGCCCACAAGCTTGAAATTAGATCCCTCAAAGAAGGAAAGGTCAAACTACAAAACAAAAAAATTAAATATTAACCCTCCAAAGGGATTACTAGTAATAACAATAATAAAACCAAATGGGACGCCAATGCTATAGTTGTGAAATCAGTACCACTTCAAGCCAAAAACAAATCCAAGCCCTTCACTTCACAAGGATAATATTATAAGCCATTAGCATTCTTTCCCCTAAGATAATATACCCCTCTAGGAGAATCTTATGTATCTATTGTAGATAAACTCATAAAGGCTTCTCTTGTTGAGTTCCCTCATGTAAGACCTGTTTTCTCCAAATCTTTCACCCTAGAAGGGGGTGTTTAGTCCTCTTCTAAATTTGGGCAATGTTGGAACACTTTCAAGCATGTGGGTATACCTATAATGTGAATGGACCTCTATATTTAAAGGGATATTTCCCTATATATATCTCTATAGAACTACTTATGTCTAAACCAATCTTCTTGAAGGGAAAAGAGTTAGAAATTGCAGAAAGGAAACCTATCGTAAGAATGGTGATGCACCAATATTTTTTCCACGTGAATGTCATATACTATTGCACAATACAACAAAATGTAAAGACCCCTTTTCAAGTTATAGAGATTATAACATCAATATTTCAATATAGAGGTGAAATGCATGAAAGAATAGAATGAAAATGAACTAAAAGGCAAATTACACATTCAAGAATAGTTAAAACTCTTACAACATTTCTATAGACTTAAACACACTCTAGATGACCTTCTATATCAAGAAATATTGCTCACGTGTGAAGAATAGAGGACAAAATGATGAAATATCATCACATGATTTCACTATACATCACTTGCACACTCAGGCAATTATTTAAAACATTGATAGAAAGGACTATACTAATGCTAAAAGGAAAAATGTGATATCATTCTATTAGGGCTTCACCATACACTATGTGGATGATTTTTCACTAGCCAAAGGGATGTATATATAACAAGAAGGAAGAGAGAGAGAGGAAAGCCTTTGGCATCAAGGAGTGGAATCAATTTGTTTAAAGTTGCCATATTTAGTTTTAACCATATTTAAAAAGGATGTTTGCTCATGCATTTTGGTTGATCCATGTCATCGCAAGTTGTTACACATTTGGTCCTACTCTCTCAAAGATGCTTTTTCAATGTTTGAATCAATAGAATAAGGATATCCTTGGCCAAGTCATGGCATCAAAATAGTTGTTACAAGGGATTTGACCTTTTGTAGATTTGTCTCTTTCATTAAATTTGGCTTTGTCCTTCTTCCCTAGTTAGTTGTCATGAAATGACATAGATCCAAGTTGATTAATGGTGATATGGGCTATTTAATTGTTTTGATGGATGAAGGATGTGAACCCTTGGATCTTCTTAAATCCTCTTGTGCTAAACACCAATAGTTAGCTCATTATCCTAAAGTTTGATGTTTATGTAACTATCATCTCACTTAGACATTTACTTCGGGCACCCTTCCTTGAATAATGCACGTGAGTACTTTCCATGAAATAATTCTCATAGGCATTTTCATCAAACATTTTCCTTGAAGGATTTCCTATGGGCATGCTCTCCCCTTTGAATGGTCCATGTCTTTTTAAGCCTTAGGAGTATTTTTTTTAGAAGGACTATTGCAGAGAAAAAGTCCATAACAATTCCTTTTGACTTATTACAAAGGTCACTTCCTTTTGTAATGATCCCTTCAGGCTTAGAAATTGACCTTTCAAAAAAGTTTTGAAGGGAACTTTGGAAGAAAAGTGACCCTTTAGAAAAGTTTCAAAAGGCACTTTGGAAGGAAAGTGACCCTTTAAAAAATTTTGAAGGGCACTTTGAAAGGAAAGTGACCCTTCAAAATGTTCTGATGGGAACTTTGGAAGGAAAGTGACCCTTTAGAAAGTTCTGAAGGACACTTTGGAAGTCTGACAGAAAGTGACCCTTCAAAAAGCTCCAAAGGGCACTTTGGAAGGAAAGTTCCCTTTGGACTTCCAAAGTGCACTTCAAAACTTTTTAAAGGGTCAATTTCCTTCCAAAGTTCCCTTCAAAACTTTTTAAAAGGGTCACTTTCTTTCCAAAGTGTCCTTCAAAACTTTTCCAAAGGGTCACTTTCTAAGCCTGAACAGATCATTCCAAAAGGAAGTGACCTTTGAAAGAAGTTCAAAGGAATTGTTACAGACTTTTTATCCACAACAATCCTTTCAACAAGTCATACTCTAAAGGCCTAAAAAGACATGGACCATTCAAAGGGGAGATAACACCAATGGGAAATCCTTTATGGAAAATATTTGATGAAAATGCCTACAAGAATTCTTTCAAGGAAAGTACTTGCATGAATTTTTCAAGGAAGGGTGCCCAAAGGAAATGTCCAAGTGAAATGATGATTGCACAAATGTCAAAATTTAGGATAGTGATCTAATCATTAGTGTTCAATGTAAGAGGATTCAATAAAAATCCAAGGGCTCACATCCTTCATCCATCAAAATAATGAGAGATCCCATATCACCATTGATTGACTAAGATCTATGTCATTTTATGAAAACCAACTAGGGAAGAAGGACAAAGACAAACAAAATGAAAGAGACAAATCTACAATAGGTGGGCTCCCTTGTAACAACCATTTTTATTTCATGACTCATTAAATAATTTCCTTATCCTATTGACGTAAATGTTGGAAAACATCTTTGAGAGAGCAGGACCAAATGTGTAACAACTTGTGATGATATGGATCAACCAAATGGCCTGAGCAAGCATCCTTTACAAAGACAGTTACAAATGAAGATGGTGACTTCAAAAAAATTGATTCCTCTCTTTAACACCAAAGGATTTCCTCTCTCTCTTCTTTCTTGATATATATATAGCCCCTTGGCTAGTGAAAAATCATCCACATAGTGTATGGCGAGGCCCTACTAAAATGATATCATATTTTGCCTTTGAGCATTAATATAGTCATTTATATCAAATTTTTGAATAATTTCCTAATGTATGAGTGATGTAAAATGATATCATGTGATGATTTTTCATCCTTATGTCCTCTATTCTTCACACCTAAGTAAGAGTTCTTGATCTAATAGGTCATCTAAAGTGTGTTTAAGTGTATAGAACTATTGTAAGAGTTTTAACTAATCTTGAATGTGTAATTTGCCTTTGGTTCAGTTTCCTTATTTTATTTCATGCATCTCACCTCTATATTGAAATATTCATGTTAGAATCTCTTTAATGTGAAAAGGGATCTTTAAATTTTATTTTATTATGAAATAGGATATGACATTCATGTGGAATAAAATATTGGTACATCACCATTCTTAAGATAGGTTTCCTTTCTATAATTTATAACTCTTTTCCTTTCAAGAAGATTGGTTTAGACATAAGTGGCTCTATAGAGATACATACAGGGAGCTAACCATTTAAATCTAGAGGTCTATTTACATTATAGGTATACCCAAATGCATGAAAGTGTTACAACATTACCCAAATCTGGAAGAGGACTGAACACCCCCTTCTAGGGTGTAAGATTTGGAGACAATAAGAACTCTTGATGAGTCTCATCCTAAACCTATTTGGTTTAGGGAAAATGACTTCTATAATTTTCACCACATGATAGGACATAATGTAAGTAGATGTTAGTATTTCAATGGCTTAGTACAAAATCTTATAGATCAGGGAGAGTTATAATTAGATAATCCTAATTCCCCCATGAACCAATCCATAGATATATTCAAGAAACCATTACCAAATCATGCCTCTACATCAAAATTTGTACAAGATAAATAAGGATTCACATCTAAACATGAGACTCATGTAATTAACACCATCCACAAGTGACTTCTACCTAAATAAGTTATTGATGCCCCTATCCATGGTCTCCTCATATGATACACTTTTGAATCATCCAAACCCAATGATGACATCCAAAGAACTTCCTCTAATATGTTGGATTTCATTATTTATGACCAATTGGAGGAATACACATCTAACAACACTAAAAAACTAAAAAAGGAAAAACTTATTGAAGAGAATTTTTATGTTGAAATTCTACAAGATTCCATTTCTTACACCATTTTAATACCCACATCTAGTATACATGTTCCCATTAGCTTTTTATTCCCTGAGGAAACTGTTATACCTCAAACTATCCCTAGATCATTTTACCCCATTATTAGGGAGACACTAAATTGTAGAGAGAATAAGGGGAAAGTTATAGATACCAAAAACAAAAATGTAGGAGCCCCAAGGGGAAAATATCTACAAGATCCTCATGTTAGGATTGAATTACCTAAAGAAGGAATCCCTATAACCCTTGAATAGATGCAAAAAGGAAAAGCACCATTACCCCCCATTAGGACTATAGCATCTATACTAGGGCCCATCCTTCAACCAAACTAAAAGTTATTACTATTTAATCTACCATTAAAACACATGCACCATCATAATAAAATATCCCCATTATGGTCATACTAATCTAAAATACTTTAAAACCCTATTACCCACCTAGTTCAGGAGTAAGAATCTACCATCAATATAAAATACATATTATAAGTCCTATCCAAGTAGCTAGCTCAAGAGGCTAAGGTTCAAGGACATGTACCTCTCATCCACCAACATCCCAAAGGATGGAAAAGCTAAGTCAAGACCCATTGAAAGGATCTTAGTCTAAAATCCTTGATCAACTTATCTAGACTAATGAGTCCATATAATGGCTCATTATATCCATAAAATAACATCTTTTTTCTTTCATAGGAAGTGGATCTAATTTTTTTTTTCAAACTTATGGTTTATTTAGAATAAAATAAAAATTATATATCATGGTTATGTCTTTGTAATTCATTGTTATCTATTTGTTAGCTATTACTAAGGATTATTGGGAAAAAGATGTCAATGAATGCATACATAGTCCATGTTAAGCTAAGAATGATTTAAGGTATGAAGAGTAACCATTTAAGAATAATGTTAGATTAGTATCAGAATCTTCTACAATAAGATCTAGTATTCTAGTAAAGTTATGGACTCTTACAGGTTTGTTGTAGACTCCTGCAATAGTTATAGATTAAAATAGGATTGTTATAGTAGCTATGGATTATAGCAGGCTTATTATAGTAGCTACAGATTATAATAGGCTTACTACAAACCAGCTATGGATTACAATAGGTTTATTATGGACTAGCTATGGATTACATTAGACTATCTATAGACTAGCTATATATTACATTAGACCAACTATAGATTTCACCAAGCTTGTTATGGATTTCATGAGGATTGCTATATATTTCACCAAGCTTGCTATGGATTTTATGGAGTTACTATGGATTTAAATAGAATTATTATATACTTTAACAAAATTACTACAAACATGTTTGGGAAGTATTTATAAATGTATTCTAATGTTCCATCTATCATGAGGAATGCTTTCCATTTAGATTCTTTCCATATATAGGTTTCCATATATAGACTTTCCATTGTAGATTGTATTTAGATATAGATTTATATAATTTCATTTCTAATAATTAGCTCTCTTCATATTTGGTGGAGATCGAGATTAGGTAGTAATAAATTTCTTTATTAGAATAAAAATCTCTCTTCATATTTTATGGAGATTGAGATAGGATAGAGTATTCAATTGTATCCCCCAAATAAGGTGTTGGTTGGAAGCATGAAATTACAAATGCAACCTTCCACACCCAAATGACATAATCAATCAATCAGTACATTTCTTCTTTCCATTATTTTGAGTATCTTATTCTAAAATTGATGTTATAAATAAATCCTTTTCTAAGGAATGAGATGGTCACTCATTCTAATGAAGATGGATCAATGTATTTTTATTTTATTTTATTTATTTATTTTGTAATTATCACTTTGTTTTAAATTATTATTTTATTTCTTTATTGCTATAAATATTTTTATTTTGTATAGCTTGTTGTAATCCTATAGGTATTTTATGTGTTTATCATTCATTTTCAATTCAACAATTTATTTTTTGCAAGTGTGATTTACTTTCTGTAAGTGTGCTTTGATTTTTAAAAGTGTGATTTTCAATTATAGCATGTGTGATTTTCAATTCATGTAAAGTGTGGAGTGTGATATAAGGAACCATTTGCCAAAGGTCTTTTTCTCCTCTTGCATACAACCTTCAGACACCATCCCTAGATTGCCAATATTAAATGAAGGTATTGATGACACCCATCACAAACCTCCTCAATCACATTAATTCATATAAAACCTATCAACCCTCACATTCAAAAACCATCATTGTATAGAGAAAATAGGTCATGTATATACTATCAAATATTTGGGCATGACACAAAAAATTGTAATGTGTTAAAGGTCATAGTATAAAATATGATAGATGAAGATGATCTCTTAATAGAACAACTAGATCATGCCCATCCCCCCTTAATTATATTTTACATAGAAAATAACATGTCAAAGAAAGATATAAAGGAGGATATAACCATTGATTGGGTTTAACACCACCCTTTCCCCATACATGAGGATGACTCTAAGAACACAACAAATTCCCGTTTGTTCTGAATAAATGTGGTTCATATAGCCACATGATCCCAAGAAGAGGGTCATAAGACCCACACTAATGATAAATCTAAATTAAATATTGATAAATCATCGATGCCTATCATAAATAATCCAACCACACCTACCTTTAAACCTAAAGTCTCCATTTTAGGAAAGGCATAAAATAATGATGCTTTGGAGCTTATACAAATATCTATCCTAAAGCAATTACACCAACTTCTGGTCAAGATGTCCTCATACAAACTTGTCCAAATCTCTTTAAAAAACCATGATAGAAGCCTTATAGGCTATATAAATACAAATAGATTAACCCCAACCATTATCAACCTTCATTACATCACTCCAAAAACCCTTGTCCATTAGGTTTCATGATTTATAAATACCACTTTTACAAATAGATGATCAAGATCTTGCTTTATTTATCACTTCACAAATAGATCAAATTTGGATTAAAAGATTCATGATAGATAATGGTGATACTATAAACATTATATCTTCCCATGTATTTAAATAGCTTTAGCTACCTAAGATAATGGTAGCCCAATCACTTGACATCATATAAGCCTTTAAAAATACTATTTCCCCTACATTAGGAATGGTAGTACTTCACATTTAGGTAAACAAAATAGTCCTTTTAGATTTATTATGTGTTATTCAAGGAAAATTTTAGTACAATATCCTCCTAGGACATCCTTAGATACATGTTATGCACTATGTACCCTCAACATTTCATTGATGTATTAAGTTTGAACATGAGATAAAAATACATAACATTTTAGTTAATCCCCATCCCTTTAAGACTTTAAACTTTACCTTTCAACCCAATGAGGTCTTCATTCCATTACAAAGTGTTACACCATCAAATGAAGCATCCACTAGTATAACCATCCCTGCATCAAGAATAGGTAAGGAAACCATCAATTCCACCTTATAATAACTTTCAATCAGAGAGTAAAAATTACTAATGATTAATACCCTCCCTACACCACAAAAATATGGATGCCCCAATAAATAACTAGTTTATTGTCTGAATCTAGGGGAAATTATTCTCTTTGATAGACCATTCCTTCATACTCACCTAATTTATGGAGGAATTGACCAACCTTATATGGGCCCTTATTAATAAACTTGAGCTAAACTATTCACATCCAAATTCTCATTCCTTGCTAAATCCCATTTCATAGAAACATACCTACAATGGTGCACTTGGAAAGGTTTTAGTATGGGACATTACAAATAGGTCCCACATAAGGTGGTATTAGGGGAATTTATAAAACCCCATGAGAAACATGGCCTTGGCTTCATCAAAATCCCAAAATCTTCCCCAAATTTTTCTCTTCCCCTCATCATTGAAGAGTATATACCATCCTCATCATCTGACACCTCTTCCTTGACTAATAGCATCGTATCCATTCTAACTAACTTTTTTTAGTCAATACCATTTTCATAAAACATCTTATATATTAGTGTGATGGTGAGATCCACACCATTCATATATCCTACCTTAACATGATAGGGTAGGATTCTCCCACTATCCCTATTCTTCAGTGCTAGGCTGATGAGTCCATATTAACTCATTTAGGTATTGATAACTCCCATCTACATAAATCCCTCCCATCAAAAACTTCTATTCTTCTAAATGAAGCCACCATTGATGTTAACATAGAATCCTCAAAGACTTCATGAATCATTAAAGTTATTAAATCCTTATATCCTCAAGATTATCAAGACTTCACTATGTTTCTAGATAATCATAGTGAGGCATTCACTTGGTCCTATAGTGATATGCTTAGTATTGATCCTACCATCACCATCCATAAAATAATTATATTTTCTAATGCTAAGCCTATCAAGCAAAAGCTTTAAAAAATGCATCCTCACATTGCACTCTTCATCAAATTAAAGTTATAATGCCTCCTATCCATTAATTTTATCCAATCTATCGATTACCCTCAATGGGTATCTAATATCATCCCTATAATGAAGCTTACAGGGGGACTTTGCCATTGTACTAAATTTTGAGACCCCAATCTCACTTATCAAAAGGATGACTTCCCTCTTCCCAATATTTATCAATTAGTCGATTTAAGTACTAGCCATGAAATGTTATCATTAATGGATATTTTTTGGATACAATTAGATCCTTATCACACTAGAAGACCAACATAAGATCTCATTTATTACTCCCTGAGGGACGTTTTGCTATCGTGTTATTCCATTTGGCCTAAAGAACACAAAAGCCACCTATTAGATAGCCATGACCTATATTTTTCATGATATTATCCATAATATTGTGGAAGATTAATTAGATAACCTCCTTGATAAATCAAAGTTATGAAAATATCACCTTTCTATCCTAAAGGTTTTTTTTGATCATTTAATCCAATTTCACATCCATCTAAATTCTGAGAAATGTATTTTTGGAGTATTAATAAGTAAAATATTAGGATTTATTGTCTCCATCCATGCGATAGAATTTGACCCACTAAAATTAAGGTCATCTTAAAAATGCCACCTCTATCCAATCTAAGGTAGCTTCATAATTTACAAGGAAAATTACAATCTATTCATCATTTTATCTCTCATTTATCTGATCATTGTCAGCTCTTCCATCACCTTTTAAGAAATAATATCTATTTTAAGTGGGATTCTAGTTATCAAGAGTATTTTGAAGATCTTAAGGGCTACCTTTTCTCAACACCAATTCTCACTCTTCTGAAAGAAGGAAAACCATGTTTCTTCTATATCTCTACTACTTACCATGCCCTTGGAGTTATGTTGGTCTATCATGATGAGCAACATAAATATTAAGTTGTATACTACATAAATTATATGCTTTTAAAATATGAGAAATGTTATTCTCATACTGAAAATTTGTGATTATCTCTAATTTTCATCGCTACTAAGCTGCAACATTATCTCCTCAATCATAAAACTTATGTTGTTATGAGCACCGATCCTCTAAAATTACCACACTCCAAACCTTATCAAAATTATTGGATGGCCAAATGGATTATGCTCTTGGTAGAATTTGATCTAGATTTTATCCATAAAAATTTATTTATAGTTCAAGTTATTGTTGATCAGCTTGTTGAAGCACCCCTTCCTAGTAGTCAACCTGTTACTTATGAATTTCCATATGAATCTATAGCCTCCATGTCTTAGATAGATCCATAATATCAAATCAATCTCTTCTTTGATGGGTCCAAATGTGAATGTGGTAGGGGAACTAGAGTTATCTTAATTCTTATTGGAGTGACACCTACCCATTTATCCTTTAAACTCAATTTTGAATGCATTAACAATATGACAAAGTATGATACTTTAATCACAGGTCTCCAAATCACCTTATACTTGGGTACTAAAATGCTCAATATCTATGGCGATTCTAAGTTCATGGTTAACCAAATCAAGCACATCTATTAGTGTAAGAACAATACTCTTCAAAAGTATAAAATCTTATCTGATTAGTTGCTTTCCACCTTTGAGCATTATGCGATCCAAGCCACCCCTCGATTGACCAATAAATTTGTAGATACCATGGTCTTCCTAGCCTCTTTTATCTCATACTTATCTTAGGAGTCAATTTTTTTATCCTTATTCATAGGATTAATCAACCTTATTTTACCAAAACTAACCTCCCATCCATCCATAATATAGAGGAGGATTCATCAAATTTATGGTATTCCTAGATATTTGATTATTTATCTAGAGGGATTACTCCTTCAAACATATATAAAATTACTAAGTGAGCCTTTCAAAATTATGTTACCCATTTTGTCATATTGGGGGGTGTCCTTTACAAGCATGTTTTTTATAGCATTCTTACGCATTATCTTCAAAATCATGAAGCTATTCTAGCTATTAAAGAAGCTTATGATGGATCATGTGAAGGACACTTTAATGGTCACCCTATCACTAAGTGAATCCTATGATTGGGATATTATTTTCCCACTTTAAATAAATATTATTTTGAGTATGTTAATAAGTGTGTCAAGTGTCAACATCATACTAACTTATCCCATATTCTTATCCAAGCCTTGCAAGTCACTCAGGACTTTTAGTCCTTCTCTTAGTGGGGGCTTGATCTTATTGGAAAAATCAATTCTAAATCATCCTAGTGTGATGGGTTTATCATTAATACCATTGAGTATTTAATTGAGTGGGTATAGGTTATCCCCCTTATCTCAACCAAGATAGATAAAATTATTGAATTAATTACTCCACATATCATTTTCCACTTTAGTGTTCCTCATAAGATCATCATAGATAACAAAAGATATTTTAAAAATAAAAGGGTTCAAGATATCCATGATTACTTTAAAATTAGACTCAATTTTTCGTCACCTTACTATCCCAAAGTTAATGTACAGGTTGAGGCATCCAATAAAACTCTAGTGAAAATCCCAACCACATTAGTCAATGAAGTAAGCAAAAATTGGCACTTACATGTTCCCTATGCCATATGGGCTTACTAGAATAGTATTCAAACCCCTATAGGAATTAAAATTTTTTCCATAGTCTATGGTACTAAAGTTGTACTTCCTCTAGAAGTTTAGATTATATCCCTTTGCATCTCCCTGAAGGATAACATTTCTAAAGATGATATTCATCAGGAGAGACTAGCCTAGATTGAACTCTTGGATGAGCATCACTCATATGCCCTTGACCATATACATGTATATTAGGAATGAATTATACATTTCTATAATAAACATTTAAAGCAACATGAATCTAACATTGGTGATCTTGTCTTAAAATAAAATCAGCATGTAACTAATATGGAAAAAAGTAAAAGGGGAAATTTTGATCCAAATTGGCTCAAACCATATATCGTCACCCATAAATATAGATCTAGGGCATATCATTTGGCCTCCCTTGATGTAAAATTAGAGTAAGAACCTATTAAAGCCTTGTACTTGCATCCTTTCTACTGCTAATCAATCTTAATCACTTTGGTTGGCCTCATTTAGTTTCTAATTTTCATATTCCTCTTACTCTTATATCTAATAATGATATTTGGAGATATGTAGTTATCCACTAGATTTTCCTATTAATAACCTTAAATATGAATACTCTAGATATATTCATATCATGCTCTAATCAAATAAGCTTTGCCTATAAAGAGAAGGAGCTTCAAGTCATTATTCCTTGAAATCTCTCCCTATCTCTAAATCCTTTTTGAGAATATATATGTTTTATCTTGTATATCAAAGATTTGGAAAATTATCCTAGGATACCTAAGGCTAATCCATAAAATCAACATAACATTGGGATCAAAAATCAAAATCAAATCATCTATAAAGCAAAAGTAAATCAAATCGAATAGACTAATCCCTTAAAGGATGGCTATCATGCATAAAAAATACATAGAAAGCTTCTTGCATCGATCAAATTTATTAATTAGTAGACATCCCACATTGATCAACCTACATGGATTGGTACATTAGGATTCTAGGTTAACCCTTAGTTTGGGATATATAAGATGGAAGCACCTTATTCTTAGAACCTATTTATTATCACATCCTAAAATCAATCAAAAAGTTGTTAGGACTTTTTAGGACTAAGTTAAGGATCCATGTGCATCGCTTTTACATAATTTTCATGGGTCATGGTATGTGTCACTAATGAACATTAAGCCTTTTGTAAATTGAATTAATACCATCCATATTAACAAATATCCAAATCCAAATTTGTAAACAATTAGCATAATCCATTAATATATTAATGCATAAACTATTAAAATCATAATCTATAATCATTAATCATGATCCATGGTACATAATCCATAATCCAAATCATAAAATTTAAATCCATAAATCAACACATTGTCTAAAATCCATAATCAAGTAATATCACCATCCACAAATCCATAAACAATACATAAAGCATAATCTAATTAAACCATAAGCATAATCATATCCATGTTAATCATAAGTATTTTTAATCCATCATATCCATAAACCATGAACCATCTATAATACAAATCAATATCCATACAACATTTCATAGTTTAACTCATCTAATTAAATCACCTTAGAATCATAATAATCTAATCTAATCCATATAATTTACACTATCACATGTCAAAATCCATAATCTAATAACATCCATCTATATCCATAAGAATAATAATTTATTAATCACATAATCCATCAACCACTTAATGATCAATAATAATCCATAGCATTACATAATTTATAAATAATAATATAATCCATAAACAACATAATCCATGACATCTATAAAAGTATTAATCCATCCATAAGCATAATCATCCATGTATCCATCAAGAAACAATATATATATATATATATATATATATATATATATATATATATATATATATATATATATATATACATCAAAAATCAATGTACACCAATGTGTCTATATACATGTTGATGGCACTTTGGCCAGTATAAAAGAATAGATATACATGTAAAGCTATTGTGTAAACTCTAATCTACTCAGATCAATGTTTGGCTAAGCTCCACATTCATCTCCATCCATGTCCCTCCTCCATGTAACACTCCCCATGGTAATAGAATTTGTGAGAGTGTGCCTCAAGGGCCTACCATGTGTAGCTCTGTAGGTCATATAGCAAGGAGTCTTTGGTAGCTGATCTAAGATAATGTGCTCATAATATCTCAACTACTTTGCTAGCTCCTTGTAGTGATCTATGCTCACTATACCCACTGACCTCATGCTTATCCCTTCTATCTCCCTAATCATTTGTAACAAAGCCTCTCACTCCTCCACCCTCCTCCTTAGTATCTCAAGCTCTACCTTGTACCTATCATGCTCCTCTACAACCATATCGTGACTCATTTATAATGAATAAAATCCAACTTGTAATGTATCCATCCGATCTCGCACTATGTTTCACTCCACTTGTGTCATAGTTAATGCCCCCTATGTTATATTTATTTGTCCATATAAGTAAGCACATTGATTCCATAATATGTCTCTGTCTATAATCAGATCAATAACATCTATCTCCTCCTCCTCTGCCTCCTCCTCATCTCCCCTAACCCCTCCCCCAACTATTTCATCACCTACCTCATCCCCAGTCTCCTCTCTCATCTCAGAAGAATCAAAATCCCCTTCCCTTCCTCTATATCCTCCATCTCCTCATCCTCTCCTCTTTGGTGTGGTTGAACCACCCTATCCTATCACTACCCCCACTATTATACCCACCAAAATGTATATGTAGGAGTACATCTCGCATCTTTTACATCCTCCCTGATGAAACCTAGTCTTCCTCCACCAAAATGTCTCTTATCACTAGTCTTAATAGCTCTCACTCTACCTCATCCTACCTATATATATATATATATATATATATATATATATATATATATATATGTATATATATATATATGTATGTATATATATATATATGTATATATATATATATATATATATGTATGTATGTATATATATATATATATGTATATATATGTGTGTATATATATATATATACATATACATATATATATATATATATATATATATATATATATATATATATATGCAAGACCAATAGGATGTCTTGTACTAGACCAAACTATCATTATACTTAGATAAAATAGAGGTACTCCCACTAATCCCTCCATATTCCCATCATCTCTACATCCATTCCCAATACTCAAGAAATCACATTTAGGGCATCTAAATGATATTTGTCACCCTCTATCCCTCTAACACTCCTTATATTAATTTAGATCTTTAACAATACCATATGTAAAATTTCATGCTAAATCAACCTTCCACCATAGTAAGGCCACACTATAATCAATCTCATACCACCGTATCCATGGGGTACCTGTGGATCATACTATCCAAATGTGATCATAGGTATAACATTATAGTATCACTATAACATCCAAACCATACCACCTTTAGGTCTTCCATCCCTAGAGCTCCTTATATATTTGCACCAATAGAGTGGGTAACCAAGTAATAATAGTATAGTGCTCTAACATATCTACAATAACTCCAATCAAGCCCCATGGAAATCTCCCCTCCCTAATTTTGGGAGTGCATAATAAGGGATTGCAAGCATCATCATCATCATCATCATCATCATCAACATGCCTCTCTTAGCTATGTTTGCATAGTAAAGAGGCCCAAAATCAAACCGACCAATAACAAATCTAATCCTATCTACATCATATCCATATAGGCATCTCAAAGATACCCTATGGGCTTGCTTGTCCACAAGCACTATGGGTGCTTCATGCACTAGAACTCATAAGATCCTATAAATTTCCTCCTTAGTGATGGTCATCTCACTAGTTGGTAGCCAAAAAGTCCTAGTCATGACATCCCATCACTCTATCAATGCCACTAGTAATCTAATGTCTTAATGGATGCATCAGTAGTGACACACCTCTCCCAATCCTAAGACTTCAAAGTGGGCCCAATGTTCATCACTTAATTTCACTCATAAATCCACTAGTAATGGTGGTACTTTATCTTGCATTCATAAGATCCCATGTGCCTATCATTAATGTCTCCTATAAGCCTAAAATTCTCCTAAAAACCTCTAAATTAGCCTTAAAACCTAACTATACTCTTAACCCTTCCCACCTAGTGAGAATTAGTGTTGATTCCTTCTGGATCAGTGTCATTCTCTTGGATCAACATCATTTCATTGAAATGATATCGATTCATTGTGAATCCTTACTGATTCACTAGGTAATTGACACCGATTCTATAGTGCGATTATTCCATATTTTCCTATTCATAGATACTAAAAAACCCCTAAAATCTTTAAAAATTCAAAAAATTAAGTAAATACATGACCTACCTCATCATGAATCGCTTCCACAAGCTATCATTTTGTCTCATCGCACTTTCATTATTAGATCTCTAAAGTGTCATTTTGAGTCTCTTAGATTGAAAATGAGATATTTTCTATGTCAGACCTCCTTTTATACCTGACTTCAAATTATCATTGATCTATTTTAGACTAGTGCTATTCAGTTAGATTATCATTGATTCACTTTGGATTGACATTAATTTACCCCTTTTTGCACTACTTGTACTCTCACATGCATCTAATCTTTCTCCTTGGAGATTCTTGGTTCTTTGTCATATTTACCCTATTATCAAACCTATACTCTTTTAGGTTTTTGGATTTTGACCCCCTAATAGTGCCATAGCCTACATAAGGTGTGTACTCTTTGGGTATCTCCCTTCGGTGGGTCCCAAGAGTCCATTAAGAATAACTATCTATAGGCAGTGTGTGTTGGTTGAATATTTTGTTGATCAACATATTACTAAACAAAATAGGTTTAATCAACCAAAGTAGGAAGATTGGTCATCCAAATGTGTAGGTTTACCACATCAAAAGGAGACTAATCTCTCCTCTCATCAAGGGGAGGTTCCCCATAGATATGTTATATATATATATATATATATATATATATATATATAGAATAATAATCAAGGGTAGGAGAAACCATCCATCTCTCTTTTTTCAGAGATGATGCATGTGGATCAGAGGAGAAATCTCAAGGGAAATGACAGAAACCACTCCTCTTCTGTCAAAAGAACTATTCAACAAACCACAAGAATACTCCTGGTAGTAAATGCAAAGTGTGACCAAGGACATAGTAACCAGCAAATTGAGATGCAGCACAAAGTCTCCACCTGAATTGCTCAAGAGTAAGATACGAAGGACAATGAGGGCACAAAGTCATCCCAAGGTCCTTTACACAAAAATGAAAATAAAACACACTAAAGGCAATTATGGGGGTACAAAGTCTCTCCACAGTTGACTCTTTAGGACACCTTCCTGACTACTTTCACTAATTCTTCTTGTTGAATTAAAGGAACAGAGAATATATCAAAGAAAAAGGCATAAGAATAGTTTCCCCAACAACAAAGATACCACAGCACAAAGTCTAAAAAATCACTTACTTTCTTATTCCAATAACAAAATATGATCAACGATCTGAGCTCAAAGTCTCAGTAATGCTTTTCAATTTGGGTAGAGTTTCATTCTGATTGTCAAAAAGAGATATCTTTTCAATAAAAGAGAGTCCCTTATATAGCCACTTCAAGAAGGACTCAAGAACAATAACACATCATGTTACATTGAAAATTGTTAGGAAGATAGGCTGAAAGTTAGGGGCATTTACCCATTTGCTTTTCTCAATGCTGAGAAACAAGTCACACTATTAAAAGTTTGCATCTTTCAATGTCCACCTGGTGATCTGATCCTTCTTCATCGTTCCTTCTTTTTTGGTTAAGTGAATTGGGTCCTTGATTCAATTTGATGTTTTGTTCCTTCCTTGATTCCTACTAGTCTTGGCCTTAAAGCCTTTGAATGCATTTGGGTCTATATATTACAAGGTTTAATGGCTATTTTATGAGCTTTTAAATTAACGTTCACGCGCCCATCACTACATTTTCAATGGCTAGTTCCCTGTCTTGAATTTGACATCTTCGGGCACGTCACCCCTTGGTCCTTCAGCTTTCCTATTTTGCATCCTCTCGAAGGGAGGGTGACCCTTCAGCTTTGGGGGAGTGTCCTTTAAGTTGGCCACTGAGAGTCCCCCATAAGAGCACCTGCCCTTCGGGGTCCTTCAGTGGCCTTTTATCTTCGGCAGTCTCTCACGGCTTTCTTGTAGAGTATTTTTGCAGACATTTTTTCACAGGCATTTTCCTCAAGCTTTCTCCCGTGGACAAATTCTTTTGGACAAAAATTCTGTGGACAAATTTATATGGACAAAAAGTCTGCAGACAATTTCTCGCAGATAAAAAGTTTGTGAAATTACTTCTTGTGGACAAAAATTTTGCAGAATTGATTTGTCTCCTTGGAAATTTCTTCAGGCTTTCTGCCCGCAACTTCTCTGAATTCTTTCAAACTTTTTCCTGAAGGAATTCCTTTAGATAAAAGTTTGAAATAATTATGCCTTTATCTACCTTAAATTTTTTTTGAAAGAATTTACCTTAACTGTCTTCTTTGAAAATGACCCTTTCGAAGGGTACTTTTGTCAACCAAGTGCCCTCCGTAAGGGCACTTATCCTTTGGGAGGCTTCTTTAAATTTTTGCATTGAATCACTCCTTTGAATTGTCTGAGTGAACCTCTTGGTTGAACTAAGCCATTGAATCATTTGATTGAACCAAACGTTGAACCAATTCGTTGAACCGCTCTGTTGAACCAAGCCGATGAACCAAGCTTTGAACCAAAATGATTCAAGCTAATAGTTCAAGCCGATGAACCAAAGCATTGAACCAAATTTTGAACCAATCTTTGGTTCAATGGTTCAAACAAAGCCTTTGAACTGACTGACGAACCATTTGACTGAACCAAAGGATGAACCAAAGTGTTGAAACAAAGTAGATGAACCAATTGAGTGAAATAAAGCATTGAACCACTTGGTTGAACCAAGCCATTAAACCATTCCTTTGATTGAACCCAATATTGAATCAAAAGCATTGAACCTATTAAACTTTGAACTCATTAAACCTTTGAACCAAAGTGGTTCAATGGTTCAACGGTTTAAGCCCTCTTTGCTTAGATTCTTGCCAATGGAGATGTTTGATTGAACCAAGGCACTGAACCAATCCCAAGAATGACCAAGTGTTAGAAACTAATTATTTTGGTTAAACCCACCTATAGAAGTCTTTGAACCTATAGAAATGAACCTACCTATAGAGTTCGTAGAAATCAAGTCTATAAAAATCAACTTGTAAAGCCCATTGAACTTGGCCTGTAGAGTCCGTAGATTCCTGAGAAGTTTTGAAAAATGAGGAATTTGAATGCCTAGGACAAATTTCAAAAAGGGAAGAGACAATTTTGGTCTGTAAGACCAAAATAGTTCAAATTTTGTCCCAAAAATGAGTGATATTTTTTGGAGGACAATAGCTGGCTCCAGTTGGGGAACTTCTAACAATTGCAAAAAGAATTGAAGGGAATAGAATCTAGAATCTCTAGTGTCTTCATGTGTACCATTGGGTTATGGAGTCATGCTACCCAAAAATGAAAGGAATCAAAAAATAAAACAAACAAAACAAAATATAATTAAAAACTATACAAATATACATATATACAAATGCAATGATCTAATACTTCAAGAATTGAAGTACTTCAAATGCTGCTTTTTGAGAGACAGTGAAAATAGTGCTCTATCCTGATGAACTAGCAAGAAGACATTTTGCCCCCAGAAATGGTGATGGGTGAATGGAGTTCTCCACCAGGAAACCAATTTTTTGTGTCTTCCCCTTGGATTTTTCTTCTTGTTGTCCCATGGTAGGATGTGGTATTCAAATTGGAAACCATAACTCCTTGCTCTCTTGGTGAAGGATTCCTTTTACCTGATTTTGATTTGCAACAGCATGGTCCATTACCAATATTGATTATTCTTCTGGTTCAGTCTAGCATATGATTGGATTGTCTACATCAAACTCCTGACAAACTATCAGCTTAGCATCTCTTTTGATGTGAAGGAGTTTGATTTCTTCATCTTAAGCAATCTTTAATTTGAGCAATAGAGATTCACATCTAGCTGTGTTATTGGTGTTGCTGACTTGCAAATTACATGAAGGAAGAATATCTCCTTGAGGAGATATCAACACAGTCCCAACTCCATCATTGGTGGAAAAATTTCTACCATTGGATTTCAAGATAGAAGCATTATCAGAAGTTGATCTCCTATCAGATTTCTCTTCATTAGATATGGAAGATCCTTCCTTACTTGTACTATGGCCTACCAATTCTCCTAAAGTCTTACGTGGATCAATTCCTAGATTTTTAGCTACATGAATTTCATCTATAGAAACATGAAAATCTTCTATGGTAAAGAAATAATTACCCCTACTTGAGGACTCAAACAAAATTTGTGCTACAGGGGCTGATGTTTGGGTAACCACATATTTTGCCTCCTTTTTAGGGAGCAACCTATTCATTATTCCTTGGACAGGGATCCTTGCCTCAGATAGGTCCATGCTTAGTTCTCATCCCACGTCCTTATAGAAATTTCATCCAAGCAAAATGCCATAGGATACTAGGACGTTAGCCACCAAGACAGTCATCTTGATTCTCTTGTCTAGAAAGACTGCCAATGCAAATTGGGCATCTTTGATTCACCCCATCAATGGTTCTTGCTTTTTATCCATGGATAAATATCTCCTAAATGTCTTGGTTAGTGTGATACCTAGAGACTCAGCTTCTTTAACAGGCATGACATTGTTAGATGCCCCAAAATCAATGATGCAATTGTTGAGTTGATAACCATTTATTAACAGGGAAGCATAGAAAGTTTCTATTTTTCCAGGGGTTGTTGGAGGAGTAATGAAAAGATTATTTGGAATGGGCATGTTCTTTAGGGAATCAAGAATTATTTTCTTAACCTCTTGTCTTGTAGGGATGGTTTGGTTCTTTACACATTAGACCAACCTATCCAATTAATCAGGATTAGCTTGCAAATATTCAAATTCAGACATTTGTATTTGTCTTTTTGACATGATCGATTATGTCAAATGACTGAATTGAGCTAGGTATAAAGAAAGGTAATTCAGCTTTCTGAGTTTTAGGAGGGATGGGAGGAGGGCTGGTTTGTGAGATTGAATTAGAAGGTGAAGGTAAAATTGATGTACTTACATTTTGGGTGATCACCAGATCCTTTGACTGAAAAGCAGAGTGGTTCCATGCATAACAATTGTAATTACTAGTTAAGGTTTCTCCTCTGTCTTCTTATTATCATCTTGCTGGACTGATTAGTTCTTGGACCTAGTAAACACTGCATATGATCCATCAATAGCTTCTCCTTTACTTTCAGGTTCATCCTGGTAGTTCATAAAACCAATGTGGGAGTCACCAGCTGATTCTTCTGGATCCTTTGTGAAGAGATCAACATCATTTTCTTGCTCAAACTCAGGTTGGAAAGAGAAAGCATGTTCTATTTCCAAATATCCAACTGCTAAGTTGGTTGGAGGAGCTTCAAGGGCAAGTTTCCCTTGTGGGAGAGGAAGGTGATTCTGTTGTCCTTGATTTCTAGCAACATTTCCCTGATATGACTAATTTGGGAATGTCCTTCTGTATGAAGGAGTAGAAGACATTCGTTGAGCCATTTACTTTTTCAAGGCTAGCACTTCATTTGCTAGATTTTGCACCATTGGATCAGTGGTGCTTGTAGATGCATATTTAGAAAATGATGAGGATCTATTTTTGTTTGGATCTCTTCTTATCTTCCCTGCTAAGATGAGATCATCTTCTACCTCAGTGGCCAAAAGTTGAGCTGTAGCAAGATCTATTTGAATAGCACGTCTCAAAAGAAAATTAACTTTAGGTAACTGAGAATTAATGAAGAAGCATTTGAGATTCTCAGCTGTAGGTTGAGAAATTACAGGAATTCTATTCCTCAATTTGTCAAATTTGGCTATGAAGTCTCTCATTGGTTCATGAGGCTCTTTCTTCATCTGTGTAAGTTGAGCCAGAAGTGCATGTGCATCTTCTATAGGTTTGAATCTAGCTTCAAACTTGTCATTGAGAGTATTCCAATCAGTCACTGACTGAGCCTGTACATGATAAAACCAATCTGCCATAGTACCTTGTAATGTTTCTACAAATAACGTGACTGCTACATATTCAAATTCTACTCCAATTACTCCACAAGCTATGCTGAAGGCTGCAATGTGTTCATCAAGATGAACTTTCCCATCACCATAGAATTTGGGGAAATTCTTCCTTAAACTACGTGGAAGTTCATGTAGAGGTGGAGTAAGATTGAGAGTACCAAAAGCATTACCTTAGGGGCCTTGAACTACCATTGTAGGATTATGAAAAGGAGGAATAACAAATCTCAAAGGGGTAATTATTGGCAAAGCTTTATCAACAATAGAAGTAGATACTTTGTCTGGCAATGGAGATCTAACTTTAGTAGGAGGAAAGCTCTTGGTTCGTTGGAGACAAGATGGTGAAGGAAACAGATCAAAATCACTTTGTTGTACCAACTCAAATATAGGGTCAATGATCCCTTTAGCCCTTTGGCTTTGTGTATACCTTGAATCTACCAGATTGTGAAACAAAAATGGAAAAGAATTGACTTTGCTTTAGTTTGAAGCTTGAGGCTTTAAATTGCACACTCTTTCCCAGTAACTCTAGTTTTTCAGACTAGATAAAATAATAGAGGTGGAGGAAGATGGTAAGGCTATAAATGGATAATGGGTAAGACAAATAATGGAGTCACCAAAATTTGTAATGGATAAGGGTTATAATGATAATGGGTAAGACATAGGTGATGTTTTAATCTGAAACTTGAGGTTCCAAATTGCACAGAATTATGTATATCCCTAGCAGAGTCGCCAAAAATTGTTGGTTGAATATTTTGTCGATCAACGTACTAATAGACAAAATAGGTCTAATCAGCCAAAGTAGGAAGATTGGTCATCCAAATGTGTAGGTTTACCACATCAAAAGGAGACTAATCACTCCTCTCATCAAGGGGAGGTTCCCCATAGATATATATATATATATATATATATATATATATATATATATAGAAAATAATACTCAAGGGTAGGACAAACCATCCATCTCTCTTTTTTTAGAGATGATGTGTGTGGATCAGAGGATAAATCTCAAGGGAAATGATAGAAAGCACTCCTCTTCTTTCATAATAACTATTTAGCAAACCACAAGAATACTCTTAGTAGTAAATGCAAAGTGTGACCAAGGACATAGTAACCAGCAAATTGAGATGTAGCACAAAGTCTCCACCTAAATTGTTTAGGAGTAAGATACGAAGGACAATGAGGGGATAAAGTCATCCCAAGGTCCTTTACATAGAAATGAAAAGAAAACACACTAAAGGCAATTATGGGGGCACAAAGTATCTCCATAGTTGACTCTTCAAGACACCTTCCTGACTACTTTCACTAATTTTGCTTGTTGAATTAAAGGAATAGAGAATATATCAAAGAAAAAGACATAAGAATAGTTTCCCCAACAAAAAAGATATCACATCACAAAGTCTAAAAAATTACTTGTTTTCTTATTCCAATAACAAAATATGATCAACGATTTGAGCTCAAAGTCTCAGTAATGCCTTTCAATTTGGGTAGAGTTTCATTTTGATTGTCAAAAAGAGATATCTTTTCAATAAAAGAGAGTCCCTTATATAGCCACTTCAAGAAGGACTCAGGAATAGTAACACATCATGTTGCATTGAAAATTGTTAGGAAGACAGGATGGAAGTTAGGGGCATTTACCCATTTGCTTTTCTCAATGCTAAGAAACAAGTCACGCTATTGAAAGTTTGCATCTTTCAATGTCCACTTGGTGATCTGATCCTTCTTCATCATTCCTCCTTTTCTAGTTAAGTGAATTGGGTCCTTGATTCAATTTGATGGTATGTTCCTTCCTTGCTTCCTACTGGTCTTAGCCTTAAATCTTGTGAATGCATTCACGTCTGTAGATTACAAGGATCAACGACTATTTTATGAGCTTTGAAATTGACATTCTCATGTCCGTCACTATGTTTTCAATAGCTAGTTTGTTGTCTTGAATTTGACATCTTTAGGTGCATCACCCCTTGGTCCTTCTTTGGCTTTCTTGTTCTGCATCCTCCTGAAGGGAAGGTGACCCTTCAGCTTTGGGGGAGTGTCCTTTAAGTTGGCTGCTGAGAGTCCCCTACAAGAGCACCTGCCCTTCGGGGTCCTTTGGTGGCATTTTATCTTTGGCAATCTCTCACGGCTTTCTTGTGGACTATTTCTACAGACATTTCTTGCAGACAAATTCCCATGGACAAAAAGTCTACGGATAGATTCTTGTGGACAAAAATTCTACAAATAATTTCCCGTAGACAAAAAGTCCACAGAATTGATTTATCTCCTTGGAAATTTCTTCAGGCTTTTTGCTCACAACTTCTCTGAATTCTTTCAAACTTTTTGTTTGAAGGAATTCCTTCAGACAAAAGTCTAAAAGAATTATGCCTTTGTCTGCCTTAAACAAAATTTTGAAAGAATTTACCTTAACTGTCTTCTTTGAAAATGACCCTTTCAAAGGGTAATTTTGTTGACCAAGTGCCCTCCGCAAGGGCACTTATCCTTCAGGAGGCTTCTCTAAATTTTTGCATTGAATCACTCCTTTGAACCATCTAAGTGAACTGCTTGGTTGAACCAAGATGTTGAATAATTTGATTGAACCAAACATTGAACCAATTCATTGAACCGCTCTATTGAACCAAGCTTTGAACCAAACTAGTTCAAGCCAATGGTTCAACCTGATGAACCAATCAAATGAATCGAAGCATTGAACCAAACATTAAACCAAGCTTTGGTTCAATGGTTCAAACAAAGCCTTTAAACCAACTGATGAACCATTTGATTGAACTAAAGGATGAACCAAAGTGTTGAAATAAAGTGGATGAACCAATTAAGTGAAACAAAGTGTTGAACCACTTGGTTCAACCAATTTATTAAACTATTCATTTGATTGAACCTGCCATTGAATCAAAAGCATTGAACCTATTGAACTTTGAACTCGTTAAACCTTTGAACCAAAGTGGTTTAATGGTTCAACGGTTCAATCCCTCTTTGCTTAGATGCTTGCCGATGGAGATTTTTGATTGAATCAAGGCACTGAACCAATCTCAAAAATGACCAAGTGTTAGAAACTGATTCTTTTGGTTAAACCCGCCTATAGAAGTTTTTGAACTTGTAGAAATGAACCTACCTGCAGAGTCCGTAGAAATCAACCTGTAAAGCCCATTGAACTTGGCCTGCAGAGTCTATAGATTCAAGCCTGTAGAGTTCGTAGATTCCTGAGAAGTTTTGAAAAATGAGGTATTTTAATGCCCATGACAAATTTCAGAAAGGGAAGAGACAATTTTGGTCTGTAGGACCAAAATAGTTCAAATGTTGTCCCAAAAATGAGTGATATTTTTTGGGGGACAACAGTGTGCACATCATTTTACACATTAGATGCTTCGATCAACCAACCTTATCACTTATTCTCTTGTCTACCTTTATTAATCACACTTATTCATAGTTATGGCATCTGGTTACAAGATTTGCCTTGGGGAAACTCTACTTTTATTATCTTCCCTCCTACTAGCACAAAACATATGTTTAATGTTATACATCTATGTTTATTAGATATTATCTATCATTTATCCATACCATCCATTTTTCAAATCCATCACCCACTCTTCATCCTCTATTGGCTCTTAGTTTGAGGGGGGATACCCCCTCACATAAACCTAGAAATGGACCATTTATAGTTTTTGTCTCATGGCACGCATCCCATACCACTCCATAAAAAAATGAAAATGTAGACACTATAATTTTGTATCCCTAGGGATGATTAATTAGGTATCATAGGTCTTATTTATATTTAAATCCTTAAATAATTGCTATCCTAAAGTTATAATTATTTATTGATTACTAATCTGGTAAATAACTCTTACTCTTACCCTTTTACCATTGGCAACCTCCAAAAACCAATTATAACCTAAGAATCTACCTGTATACCCAATTCACCCCATGTAGAATCATTAAAAATAAAATCCATCCTATTCCTAGCCTATTCTCATCCTTGGTTATAACAAAGGCTTCATTTTAGGTGAATCAATGATGATTCCCCTATGATTGACATCAGTTAGCTAGATCGGTATCAATTCATAAATACATAGCCTCTATTTATATTCAAGATGGAACTAAAACATTAAGAGCCTCAAATTATTTCTTGCATTCCTCATAAACTTGAAAACATTTATACTAGCACTCTATTGAATTTGTAGCTCATTTAGTCACATCCTCTATGTAACTGGAACCGTTGCCTATGCTCATGGAAGAGAATCATTCCATTCATGGTCAATCAAAAGGTAATTACTACATTTTAATTTATCATTATTTTTAATCAAGATTTTATTTAGCTATCCATTTAATCTATTAAACATTATTAAAAATCTTAGTCACCTATTTAATACATTTTTATTGGAAAACCTACCTCATTTTTTGTTATCTATTTATTAAACTCATACATAGATAATCGATGTTGATTCATTCTGAATCAATACTGATAATGTTGATCAACAACGCTCTTGTCAAGATCAACATTGATTTATTATGTTTAATACATGGGATTTGAAACCTTATCTTAAGCTATTATTTTCAATCCATTTGTTTATTACTCTTATTTAAACATGGATTTCTTCCTGTAGATGACTCTACCTAGTTTAGTCCATGATGTGACCAACATTATCGATCTCTCTATAATATCCCAGCATTTATTTGTAGATCAGAGAGACATAGCCTTTGAGCTAACCCTCTCTACCATCATCTCTTATTCATGATGATGTATATTTTGTTTTTACTTATTGGGAATAATAATTTATTTACATTGCTAAATTAATCGAGGAGTAAAATTTGAATTAGCATTATTATCACATTATTTATCTATTTGTAATTTCTTATGATTTTATTTTGATTAATTTCATAAATAATGGATTGAAATATATTTAAGGAAGTGTACCACTTCATATGAATGATATCTGATTAAGCAGTTTACCCATCTCTCTATTAATCTATTTTTGTCAAGTTTCCACATGTGTGCAAGTTAGCCTTCCCAACCAAAAAGGAGCTATCTCTATCATTAGATTCAAGTAGTGAAAAAATGTCTTCCAATCCATAGGTATCTACATAAACCCTATTATTTCAATTTTTTGGTAAATCACATATTATTTAAAATAAAACAAAATACTTAAACAGGACAAGGCAACTAGTCTGATATGCTTAACAAGCAAGCAACCCCAAGATACTGCCAAAGATGTTAGCAAACTTTTGGCTACCATTAGGGAGGTTCATAGTAAAATTTTTCAATTAAACTTACATATTTATTGACCCCTTTTAAAATCTCATTGTAAGTCATTTTTAGCATATATTAAGGTAAGTTTGACAAGTTTAAGGTAATGGTTATTTCTAACATTATGCTTGTCTAATCATGCTTATCCTAGTTAAGTGGGTCTAAGAAGTATCAAAGGTTATAAAGGTATTTTTTATGGCATTTAACATGTGTCAATTCACTTCATTTCCTCTCATGGTCTATACAAGTGCCCAAGAAAATGTTAAATCCTCCTTTCTAACATTACAAGCCCATTTCAAGTGCTTTCTTATGATTTTTGTAACATTAAAAAGGATATTTTTTCAATAAATAGAAGGTAAGTAGCTTGGATATTATTTTAAAATGTTTCCTTAATCCTTATATGCATTGGAGACTCTATTAATGTAACTCTAATAGGATCTCCAACTAGAATATGATAGTTTTCATGGTAAAAGAGAGATTTTCTAAAGGATGGTTGTAGATTTTTAGAGTTAATGTATTATATAGGAACTAAAATGGTCTCATCCATCTCCTTTAAACTCAAACTAGGAATTTTTATGAGCTACAAGTCTCAAAAAATAAAAAAACACTTCCTTCTCCTATCAAACTCCTTGGCAAAAAGGTAGTTTTAGTTTGTTCATTCTATACAGAAGAAAGAGAAAGGTGACCTAAGATATTGAGCATAAGAGGGAGTGATAATGCCATTCAAATACATGTCCATATTTCTCATATTTTTGGTTCTTCCTTTATGAACAATCATTAAGAAGTAGGGTGGTTTAAAACCCTATAAAAACCCCACTAACTTAATTTTACCATTAAAATGGTAGTTTAAAGCTCATTGGAAGCATGAGATCAATGAGAGAGGTTATATTTGGTATGAAAAATATTAATTAATGATTCTTAAATCCTCACTTGGCATGTGTGAATTCAAATGGGCAAGAAACCTCCAGGTTTACATAGTTTGTAGGTTGAGGATCATGGTTTCTTGATGTTTTAGGGTTTTCAATAGGATGGAGGTATGTTGATGAATATACTACATCATATTTTCACTCCATATAATGATATATAGGTTTATTAAAGATTTATCCATGCCTAATCCACACCAAAAATCTTCTCAACATGCTCATGACTAGTAGCTTTTCAAAAGTGTTCATCATTGATCAGGGTAACAAGCAGAACCCTAGCAACATGGGATACTTCATTGTATGAAAATAATGATATGTAGGTTAGAGTGGCATATTTAGTCTCTTAAAAACACATTTTTATCTCCTCAAATCATTGTTAGTGCCAAAATGGGATAAAAGTTATGTCTTCAATATTCATCAAAGGACTATGTGTAGACTACAGATTTAGGAGGACAACATGATTTGGGTTTGAACCTTATGAACCAATGAAGTGAATTGGATTCATAAAAGTTTAAATAGTATGTTAGTGTACATGGAAATGTAGGAAATTACTATTTGGCCTATCAAGTATTTGATGAACCACTAAGACTTTGTGTAAACCTCATTCATGCCCCTGAATGATAAAACACCATGAAAACTTACTAGATCTTTTACTTATAGTTGATGCTCATTTGTGATCTCTAAGTGTCTCAAAATGACATAAGGACTAATCAAACTATGAACAAGGATAAAATGACATCAAATCATATTTAATTTAAGTATGGCACATCTTATAACATTATATTAGACCCCTATATAATTGTTTTACTATAAGGGGGTTGACCCATTTTGACTTGAGGTCAAAATGGTCAACGTTCTTGGCAATTTCCCAAATGTGGTATGTTTTTTATGCCATAACTAGTAGCCTAATATTATACATTGGGCCATGGAGTCACCTATATACCAACTTTGACATATAAATTACCTTTGACAACACATAAAACATGAGGGAAAGACACACAAAACAAGAAACACTCAAAAACACACATGTGTTTAACTAGAATACTTAAGGAACATAATAGAATTGAAATAAAAGTCACACCTAACCTAATATTTACAAGACTAACCTTCAATTCCTTAATAATAAAGTTTCAAATGAATACCATTCATAGGGATAGATAGTTTCTCTCCATTTATCCTTTTTAATTAGAAAGAGTTTCTTTATTCACACTTGATGATGACATATGGTCCACTCCATAAAGTGTCAAATTTTGTATGTCTCCCTATTTTTGCTTTATATTTATCCAATTTCAACACTATGTCACCTTATTGAAATGTTTTTGGAGTTTACTTATTTTTAAAAGACCTCTTCATTAGTGTTTGGTGATGTTCCATATCTTTATAAGATTTATCTCTAGTCTCTTGCAAATCCATTAATTCTTCCATCCTTACCTCCATTGGAGTATTCTGAAGCAACTCTAATTGATGTGTCGACCCTAAGGTATGAATACATTGTGATATAGATAGCCTATCCCCCCTTCTATATATTATAATAAAGGGCTAATTCCCTATTTAACTCTCAGGAGTTATCTTATTAGCCCATATTTTTGTCTTTAATTTGGTGTGTCAAGCCCTTTGATTATCTTCCAAAGTCTTCTTGATGATTCTGATCATATTATTATTAGTAGACTCAACCAACCCATTACTTTGAGGTTAATAGTTAGATTAGGTGATCAAGTATTTGCCATTACTATTTGCCCAATCAGTTGTCTTAACACCCATAAAAGCAAGTGTAGTGTTTGAAATAATGGTATAAGTGATACCGAACCTTGTTATGATACTCTCATATAACTCCAAGATAGCATTCTCATTAGCTTCTTTCAATGCCACTATTTAAGCCCACATTGTAAAGTATTCAGTTTCTTTAAGTATATATTTGTGACCAAAACTTGATGGGGGGTTTATCATGCCAATGAAATCAAGACCCCATTGCATGAAAGTTTGATCTACTTGGATAGGCTTCAAAAAAAGGGTTGTAATCTTATATTTTCCTACAAAGAAATAAAATTGTACACACCTTCTCACCCAAGCATAATAGGCCTTGAAGAGGCTAGGCCAATAATATCCTACCCTCATAATCTTGGAAGCTATGGTTCTTGGAGAGAAATGACCTCCTACTGTCCCATCATGGAACTTCTCAAGAAACACTCTAGATTGATCATTATCAATGCATCTCAATAGCACACCATTAATGTCTTTTATATAAATCACACTACAAGACAAAAGGGAATATCTTGAAATTTAAAATATCTCCTTTATGATCTATTCACACCATTAGGATACTCACCACTTTGAAGAAATCTAATAATATCAACTTTGTAGATGCATGAAACCAACTAATTGGGAAAAATAATGATTGAATAAATCCTTTTCCTTTAACTCATAAATATCTAAATCAAAATTTTCACAAAGACCTTTTACCCTTATACATAGTGTCACTTTGATATCAACATCATATTCCATTACCTTAGTAATCCACCCTGCCCTTTTTTCACTAAGCTCTTTACTCAAGAGAAACTCTTTGGTACTAGGATGAGAAACCATAACATGAATCCTATTATTTGAAACCATATGCATAACTTGTTTAGTCATATCAAAATATCAATGACTTGTTTTTACATAAAGGTGTACTTGACTTCATAGTATTTCAAACCTTGACTAAAGAATGCAATTGGTTGCTCCACACCTTCATCATTATTTTGAATTAGCATGGTTGAGATTGTATCAAGGTTATAAAATTAATACAACATGAATTCTTTATCAAAATTAGGGTTCACAAGAGTATGATATTGTGAAATTACTTTCTTAATGGCTTCAAAACTACTCTTACCTTCCTTAGTCCAAGAATAGACTTGGTTTTTCTTGAGCATGGCTCTGATAGGTTTCACCAAAAAAGAAAAAATAGGTATGAATCTCCTTAAATTTTTTATCTTACCTAATAAAATTTGGATAATTTTCTTATGAAAGGGAAAAGATAGGCCTAGAATAGCCTCTATCCTTTTAGGATCAATATTAAAATCATCTTTGGAAATAATATGTCTTAAGAGCTTACCTTCATGAACAACAAAGATGCATTTTTTTGGATTAAGAGATACTCCATACTACCTAAATATTTCAAACACTTGCCTCAAGTTATAAATATGTTCATTATAATATTCATAAGATATTTTTATATCATCTAGATAAACTAAAAACATTTCATTAATCAAACCTTTGAATGCCATGTCCATGCTCTTTGAAATGTGGCACCAACATTTGATAAACCAAAGGGCATCTTCCTAGAAGAAAAAGTCTCCCATTTTGTGGTGAATTTTATCTTAAACTAATATTCCTCATTCACTATAATCTAATTATAACCTAAATATCCACCTAGAAGAGAAAAATGTTGATAACTTGAAGCCATTTGCAAAATTTGCTCCATTGAGGGTAAAGGATAGTGATCTTTGAGTGACACTCTATTAATATCTCTAAAGTCCAAAAAAAGTCTTATATCCAATTATTATTTATAATAGGTACAAGGTTATCCACCCATGTTGAATGTTTGATAGGAAGATAATTTAATATTCAAGTAGTTTGGTAAGCTCTGTCCTCATGAGTTGTTTAACCTTGGGGTTGATGGGCCTTTATTTTTGCCTAATCAGTTTAACTATAGGTTCCAATTAAATGGTATGGTTTTCTATGATAGGATAAAATCATTTTATTTCCTTATAATCCTAAGAAAATATGTCATGAAACTCTCTACAAAAATCAATGAATGCTTGCTTCTCTAATGTAGAATATACCTTGCCTAGTTTAACAAGTTTGTCTTTGAAAATCAAGACTCTTTCATAGTTCTCCTCTTTTATAGACATACTCACCATTTACTTATTTTTTGATAATATTAATTTGAGATAATATTTAAGGTCACCAAGACCTTAATTATATTTTTTGTTCTTAATTGTGTAATCTGATCATCAAATTATTCTTGGAGTCTCTTTTGATTTCTTGAGGAAAACTCAGCCTCATTTTGCAAGAAGTATGCAATATTTTTGTCACTATGAAACATTTTCCAAGACACCTAATTATCAAATTTTGGAAGGTCTTAAAATTATATTAATGTGATATTTATTTCCCTCCTCTTTTATGGTGGTTGGTGTATCAAACTAAGCTCCTATGGCAGCTAGTCTATTAGCATGATTGTTCTACTCCCTTGGATTTGATTAGATGTTAAATGCATTGAAGTCTTCAAGAAAATCCCATAACCTATGATTATATGAATTTATAAAAGGGTTATTGGAAGCAAAAAAATTCATAAATTGATGAAAAACTAATTCACTATTTCTATATACTTAAAACTTTTTTATTCCTTTTTCCTTGCTCATTGAAGGCCATAAATCAAACCTTGATATCGAGCCACATTGTAAGTACAACTGAAATGGAACCTATATGAAGAATATTATTGTTGTTTGGGTGGGGATATTAACATGATATTATATCATACACCAATTTTACTTATTGATCCATTAAAAAACATTTTCCATATCTCATCATCTTCACCTCCTTCCTTGGCTAGTAGAGGTATTGGTATTCCTTATTCATGTATACAATACACTCCTAAATCAGTTTACTCCATGAAAAAATAATGATCACTCTCATAATTTTTAGTAGCATATTCATCAATAAATAAATTATAAATTCCTTCAATCTTGGAGGAAATACTATCATCTATAATATAATCATTTTCCTCATGAACAACACAACTCAAATTAGAACTTACTTCAATGTAGGGCTCAATATGAAACCTTTCAAGAGTTTATGTTCTAATGGTCACCTTGGTACCATAATTTTTACTAAAGGCCAAGAAATATTAATAATCTAAGATATATCCACCTATCTTGGCTATAAAGTCTCTTGAAAGGTATATTACAAAGTGAACTATGAGGTCAATAATAATTATGTCTTGAAGGATAGGAAAAATATGCCAATCATACAAGAAAACATTAATTTTTTTTTTTATAAATCATATTGTCTTAGTAGGTGAAACATATAAATGGATAGCTTATTTTCTATGAGTCTCATATTTTAGGCCCAACTTATCAGCTATAACTTTGGGCATGATTGAATTAGAAGCTCCACTATCAACTATGTGATTGTGTACCAACTTATCACCCATAATGAGAGTGAGGAAAAATGGTAGAGGTTTCTCAACTTTAGTATATGGTTAAACAATGGTGTTTATGTAATTTGTGAGAGAAACATGACCATGAATATTAATTGAAGGTGAAATACTAATAGGGATAGTAGATAGTTATTTTTTTAGAAGCTCTTTTTGGCCAGCATATGAAGGATATCCCAAAGAGAAATAGAAGTCTTAGTATTCTATAATGAGTCTAAAATTTTTAGAGAAGACATACCTACCTTTTATTAGGACCTTAGAGGCAAGGAATTTTTTTAAACTTAGGGAGTATAAGAATATTGAGTAGACCTTGCTACATTTTGACTTGATGGAGGTATATGATTGTTTAGAACTACCATGCTTGTAGTTATGCCTTACCACTTTGTAAGAGGATTAAATGAACTTGTACAAACATTATTATCACCTTATAAATACTTTATCTTAACTCTATTTTTGTTTGCAATAGAATTTATTTGATTGAGAATAAAAGTGTCTTCAACTAGGAAGTTGGTGAATATCTCTCCTTGAAGTTATCCACCTTAATTTATTTGCATCATGAATTCATCTTCAATTGATATAAGAGGAGTGAATCCTCATTTATTAACAAGATATTTCTCTCCATTCTCATTTGTATCCATAAGTTGGCCTTGTTTCTAATATTATCCTTGTACCAAGTTATTATACATCGATACCATCTCCCTTGCATTAGTAGTAGAATTGGGATTATACACATTAGTAGGCCTATTGAAGTTATGATTCCCTTGACCTCTTACTCTTCCATATTTTTGACCATGTTATTGTTGATAAGGATAAGGATTTTTATAGGCACATTTTTTGCATTATCTCTTACTTAAGCTGAGCTCTTAACATTTGAATTTTTGCATCTTTGTCCATAACATTATCTTCCTTCTTGGGAGCAGCTCTAGGCTTGGTATTAGAATTGGAAACTTGGGATACACTTGGAGTATTAGTAGAAGTATGAGACAATAGAGGCATAAAAACCTTGGAAGGTAACCTTCCAACTTAAATGAGGCCATTTTCATATTTGATGGTAAGTTCATATGCTTTGGGAAGAGTGGAACCACCCATGAATTGAAGCATGATGGAAATTTTAGTACCAATGGATCTCAAGTAGGTAGGGAACAAAAAAACAGCAAGTGGCCTCATGGGAGGAGGCAATATATACCATGTTTTTTTGAAAAATCTCATTGAAGTTATGCATTATTTATTTTGAGCCTCTTTTGATCACATTGAGTTGATGTATGGGAGAGATATGGTCACTTTCATCTTCAAATATATAAGTCAACAACACTCTAAAATCATCCCATAATGTGATTCATCTACCGAGAAAAGTCCTATACCAATCAAGAGCTTTCCCTGTAAGGGACATGGCAAGGAGTCTAGTAAAAATGTTCTCTTGAGTGACACTATGGAAATTAAAATAATGTGAAATGTCTTTGATGTGTTCACTCGCTGTAACATGACTCTCACATTGAATGTAGGCACACTCTTTATGGCATTAGGGGGAATATCATCATATGCTTGGAGATGAATTGGATTTTTAGTATTGAAGGTAGGAAAGGCATGTTGTCTAGCCATGTCTTCTTTAATATATTCATTATTTTCAACCTATTAAATCTCTTCACTTCCTTGGCTATAAAAATATTCTTGATCGTCAAAATTCAAATTAGGATGAGGGTATTGAACTTCAAGAGGAAGTTTATGTTGAATTAATGGATTAGTAGGATAAACACTCTACTAAATGATGACCTGGTGAGAACAATGAAGTATGAGAGAAATTTTATGACAAAACAATGGCCTTGAATGAGATATTACTTTGATGTATTTTTCAAATGCTAAGTAGCACACCAATTTTTAGTTGATGTCATCAAGTCTAGCATTCACCTTGATAAGTTATCTTAAAGACAATGGTCCCACTGAGCGTGTTAGAAATGTTGTCACCAAATATTGCACCATAAAAGAGGGTGTTAAATAATCTTAAATATTTGGGAAACATGGTAATAATTATAGGTGTGTGGTTGTACCTATGGTGTAAGTAAGCCTCTAGATTTAAGGGCTATCTCCCTAAATGTATCTTGAAATGCTTATCA
Organism: Torreya grandis; assembly: GCA_037957365.1. Taxonomy (NCBI): domain Eukaryota; kingdom Viridiplantae; phylum Streptophyta; class Pinopsida; order Cupressales; family Taxaceae; genus Torreya; species Torreya grandis. Next base: position 2,103,289 of record JARHVA010000310.1, read on the forward strand.
CCTAAACTAGTGCTTGCTTGTGGGAAAAGAGTTAGAAATTTACATGAAATAAACCTAATATAAGGGGTTAATAAACCAATATAATTTCAAAATTATTATCATACTCCTATCATAATTAAATAAGGCATACAAACTAGCTTGAAAGTCCTAAAGGATTCTAGCATCAATGTTTCAATATAGAGGTGAGGTGTATGAAGAAACATAAGGTAAATAGATAAAAGGGAAGACTTCACACTCCAAGAATAGGTCTACACTTGAAAGGAGCCTAAAACACTTGACTATACTCTATATTACCTTCTAGAATAAGAACTATCACATAAACATGAGAGGATAAGGGAAGAAAGGATAGAGGATTATCACTTTTCATCACCATTCATCACTTTTCACACTTACATAATTATTCATGAACTAAAAAATAGACTTTCATTAATATTCAAAGGCAAAATATAATGTCATTATAATAGGGCTTCACCATACATAGTGTGGTGTCTCTTTAATAGGTAAAAATGGCTACTACTTATAGAATTAGAGAGAGAGAACAAGATAATGAAGTCTAAGAGTCACTATGACATGTGTCATGTTGAGAAAAGGAGTTCCACATGCAAGAGAATGAGTATGAGATAGAACATGTAACGTTTGATAATATAAATGGTCATCAAAGGCATGAAACTCCATGAAATGTGGCATAAGACTCCTTATTATTTACTCACAAAACTACCTCCATCATTTGGCCCTTTTGGAATGTCCCACAATTGACTAAGAACAAATCTCATGATTGAATTGAGGGTAAGGAATCCATTATATGTTTGATGAGGTCATTTATATATACCATTATAAAAAGATACCTATCATTCTAGGATTGATGTTCATCATAAACCCTCCATGATTGTGTTGAACCTATTACATGTGCTTTACTGGTATTATAGGGTTTATGAGGTAGTCTTTACTAATATTTAATGGTTGAATATGAATTCGAAGTAATGATTTTTTAACCCAAATCATAGTTTGATCTCATGTTTATACATTCATGTGCTTGGGTCCACAAAATATTTTGATTTGACCTATTTGTCTATGTGGCATCTCATTTCCACATTATTTATTTAATTTTAAAATATGATCATTATCACTTTGGACACATGTCTTCATCTTATGTCCCTTGAAACTTGATCAAATTCAGTTTGTCAATATTTTTGGGAGTCTCTTGGCTTTGAATTTCACTATTGTCCATTGATATTTGATACATGTTTTTAAGATTGTGACATTTGGTAACCCTATATGCCTTCTATTGACCCTATTGTCAGTCTTTAATTAGTTAATGATCTTATGCCATGTAGTGTCCTTACATGTAATCTAAAATTATTCACTTGTCGAATAAATTTGCACCATCGATCTCCATCTATATGGTTGAATGTGTACCATCGATCTTTGATCAGGTGATCAAACATGTGTTATTGATCTGCTACCAATTCATTATGATCATTACACATGGCACCATCTTATTCATTCTCAATATCCTCTGACATATTGAATTTATTCTTACCATTAGATCTCCATATACATAATTTAATGTGTGTCATAGATATATCTTAACTTATTGACCCCAATCTTCAACATGGATCATCGATTGGAATTTGTATGTAGGAATATACACCATTGATCTTGATCTAAAGAAATTTGATTTATTGGATTCATGCTCTCAACCACATGTCATTGACCTTTGATTTGATTGAGAGAGTTTTGAACACTTGGTGACACTACATTTAATTATAACTTCCTCATTTTTTACAAACAAGCTCTTTCAACCATTAAGTGATTGAAGCTAGGAGATTCCTCTTTTTCAATATGATGACCTTATCCATATCTTCTATAAGTGTTCATTCATGACAAATGACTCATTCAACTAAATATGCGTGGAAATATAGGAAATGAATTTTTGGCCTATCAAGGCTTTGATGAACCACTAAGACTTTCTGTGAACCTCCTTCATGCCCCTACATGGTCGAACACCATGGAAACTTGCTAGATCTTTTACTTGTAATTAATGCTCATTTATGATATATAAGTGTCTCAAAATGACATAAGGAATAATCAGACCATGACCAAGGATAAAATGACATCAAATAACATATATTTAGCTATGACACATCCTATAACATTATATTATATACTTATATAAATTTTTGACTATAGGGGGTTGACCCATTTTGACTTGTGGTCAAAATGGTCAATAGGTCTCTGAATGAAAATTGGTGTAGTAGTCAAGGAGGAGGCCTTAATTTATAATATTTTTTTAATTAGGAGTGATTTTATATGATGAATGTGATCTTTTAGGGATATTATTCTTGAGAAACTCCTACACGGATTGACTTATCTCACATAGTAATCAAAGATTAAGGGTTAACTTTCCATGATTGATAATCATGGAGGGGTTACACATCTCTAATATAAATTTATAATGCCTCATGTCTCCATTCACACTCTTTAATACCACTCACATCCTTCATTGGTATTAAGGAAGTTTGACTTGTTCCTTGGAGGCCTATTCAATGTGCCTCCCATGCTTGATGAAGGGTGTGCCTCACCATATATGATCATAAGAACTCTTGAATAAGTTAAGAAACATTCATTTTCATGCTTTTAATGTCTTATTTTACCTTCTCACCCCTTTGAAAACTTATAACAGGCTTGTTAGAGTTCCTATTCTCATGTCTCCCTTAGCATATAGTCTCATTTTAATACAACTTGCATGCCTTTATATATAATCTTGCTTTCAAGATTTCACAATGTCTTTGTCTTTTGTGAAATCAAATAAATCTTCCTTGAAAAGTAGGTTGCAAGCCTACACTCTTCATGACCATGATTAAAACTTATTCAACCTATAACTATCATTCTCAAAGACCTCATAGGCCTATAGAACCTATCTTAAGACCTTAATTATACCATTTTAGGTCTATAAATGTTTTTTGGGTATGCTTGAAGACCTTGAAAGGATAGATATAACATGATAAACCTAATATATTTGTTTGATGATGTTTGACATAGTCATAAGATTCATCCCAACAAGTCCACATACCTATAATGAAGGTCTTGAGAGCATGGATCCTTGTAGATGACTTGAAGCCTTAGATTCATGTTCAAACAACCTTTAAATTTTAATTTACAAGATTTAGAAGACCTATGTTTCCATGTATAACTAAATTTTAGGCTTAAAAAGTCATGAAAAGCTTGTTTTTCCATAAATGAGTCCTGATCATGCTCTATCAACTCTATAAATCTTGTGAGGAGTATGATTTTAACCATTTGATTACCTTGAGAAGGTTAAAGAGGCCTTATATCATCTCTTATCTCTGAATATTTTCTTGAAGATATGTATGCAAGTTTTGAAATGTTTTATAACCTCTTCTATTTACAATATATCCTTCATGAGATTTTAGAAACCCCACTTATAGGATTAAAGTACTTATAGAAATGTTGCATCACTGTCTTAGACTATATATGCTTAGATAATGCTTCAATTCCCTACAATAGTTATGTGTTATTGATAACCTATTAGAACAAACACAAAAATTTAGGTGAAGGCTCTATAGACATGGAACCTTCATATTTGGCTTGGAAGAGTTTGTCTATTCTACCTAGAATCTTTGTTTGAAATGTCTTGAGGCTATAAAATATATGGTAGATCTACTTAGTTTTAAATCATTCTTAAAGACCTTGTATTAACATGGATTGGTCATGATTAGAAATCCTATCAACATTGAGAACAAGTTTCTTACTGAAACCTCATAACCCTACTAACCCTATCGTATTTTACACAAGACTGTGCTTGGAATATCCTTCAAGACCTTAGAATTACCTTGTAAATCAATCATTGTTTGAAATGATTTAGAAATATCTTTCATTATAATCAATTAAGGAATCTTATTTAGTTTTAAACTCTTAAAACTCTCCTCAACTAGATTTCAAATCTTGGCTACCATGAAGGCTTGTAAGAAGCCTGTAGACCTAAAATCTTAATGTTATAACCTTTAACCTTGTATTGGTAGGCATTTATTATTCATGAAGAGCCTATAGTATATTATTCTCATTATATTAATTTTAGGTCTATAAGAACATGATGAAGTTTTAGAAAACATTTTTCCTTGCTTCACAATCTAACCTTTGACCACTTGAGATGACTCTTATAACCTGGTTGCAGGCCTATATTCTAATTAAGACTTCAAGGGTTTGACATAGGCTTAACACTATGCATTTAGAGAGTAATTTAAGAAATTTTTAAGCCTTGAATTAAGAGATAAGTCTCATATAAACATGCTAATACACCCTTCAATACCTACATGTCTATAGAGTGCTTCCTCAAAATTGAAACACTATGCAATCTTGACAACTTGTCTTAATTACTTTAATAACCTTGATTACCTCAAAAAATCTTTGAAGAATTGGCATAGGGTAAATTTTAGTGGTTATTATTTATTAATTCACAAATATTTTGGTTTTATAAATTTCCATTTGGCTATCTTATTGGGTCGTGAACAATGTGGATTCACTTAAATTATCTAGGTGTAATATAATTTTACAGGTTGGCTCACCTACTATTTAAAATAAATTTAATACATATAAATATAATTCACCACTTTTTTGAAATTCAATATGAGATTTTTCACCATTATATGTAATGTATAATCATTCAATAATCAAATTTCTAAAGCATATCAACATAGCTACCATCAATCTATGAGTTTTCCATATAGTTGTACATCAACATACCTTCTATTATAAGTTATGTTTCACATGTCCATTAACCTATACACCTAAAAATCATATATGAACTTTATCTAAACTTTTTAAACACTTAAAAAATATCCAAAAAAACCCTAAGTTCATTTTTATATGGGCCACTAAAATTTACCATGACTTGGCCTAGTCTTAATTAAGTCTAAGGATCATATTGCCTTTCTAAAGCACCATGAAGGTCTTAATCATTCCTATATTTCCATATAATACCTTTATTTTTAGTTATGAATTCAAATCATATGACCCATCCCTCCTTATCTAGGCCTACAAATTTCATCATCATGTTTGGGACCTTGAAGAGGAGCTTAGGATCCTTTCTCTTTGGTATCTCTCATTTGTAGATCTTTAGGTCACTAGATCATGTTTGATACATATTCCTTCACCATAATTTAATATTTTAATACTGTACAATAACATTTAAGATTGATAAGGCCTTGTAGAGATGAATTCATAGTCTATACGCCTATAAGCTCATCACAAAAGTACTGAATCCATAATATATGTTTGAAGGTATTTATGAGCCTACATGTAGATTCTCCAAACCTTGAAAACACTTGTAGACATGTTTTAATCCTTAATAATACCTCATTTATATTTTAGGACATTGGGTGAGCTTGCAATCTTGATATGAAGCTAGATTAGAAGAACCACTTGCCACTTCTTTGAGGTTAGGTCATGCACAATTTACAACTACTATCCTTGCTTCAACATGCATGAAAACATGCTTGGATAGGCCTAAATGTGAGTGAGAAATAAATTTTAGAGAATTGGTACATTTATCACCTTAAGAAATGCTCTATAAAGCTTACAACCTCTAAGTCTTCTTTGAACCTACATTGTAACATGCCTTGAGGGTATTGGATGTGCAATATATATATATATATATAATCTTATTCTTCTCTTATATTATAGAAATGATGAAATGGATGTGTTTATTTAATTGGATCTAATCCTATTCCTTTCAAAAAGTTTATCCAATTCGGTCAGCCCAATTGACTCTATATCATTATTGACAAAAGCAAACTATGTCCTAGTCTAGTGTAAGGCACCTAGAACAACAAACATGCTCTGATACCACTTGTCAAGTTCTTGCTCCTCAATAAGAGCACAATATGATTACCTTGTATAAGCAACTAATCAAGGAATTAAACCAGAATTAACAAGTAACTAGAATTCACAAATGACATAGAATATTAGAGACAATACACAATCTTGTATTAATACTCATGCCAGAAGGAAATACAATGAAGATGCCATAATCTTCCACACCTCTCAGATGTATATATCTCTTTCCCTCAAGAGTTCACTCTCCTACCAAAAATGGTCCCAACACACAACTCAAACACAGAGTTGGTGTTCACGTCCAACCAGTCAGTAATAACCCTACCAGTACACAAGTACTCAAAGTACTTCAAGTAGATCTCCCATGAACCTGTAACAACCTGCAACTCAAATGATCTTACTTACCATGTAGAACTTATTCCTAATCTTGCTGCCACCTAAAAATCAACTATTCTTACAATTGGAAGGATCTCTTCCTTGCCTTAATCCTTCTAATTACAATACATGCCAATGAGTCTATAAATAGATCCCATACTAAACAATAACTTAGACTTCTAATTTACAATAATTAGACACGCAGCTCAAGACTCAAAATAGCCTTTACATGCAAACAACCAGTTCAAAAAACTAACTGTTCATGCAACGAGAAATTTTGGAACTGCATAGGTCACTGATGTTGGTCCCTGTCTGCCTAGAGATGACTAACATCAGCCGACTCCTGTTGATGTTAGTTGCCCTTCTGTTCACCCCTGACGGATGTTGGTTGCACTGTCGACACCGGTAGCCCTAGAACTCAACAACCTCCTCCATGTTTACATATAGTGAAGCTTTTAGCTCCACAACCTAACAATCTCCCACTTGGAGATAAATAGCTGCACCTATACCTGTACCTGTACCTGTACATCATCTATTTTATTTCCTTGGCTTTGTATCCCTCTTCAAGATCACTCTTGAAGACCAACCACCACAAATCCTATGGTGCACCTCCTGTCATCCAAATCACCTGCCACATCTGCATCTACAAACCCATGTAGAAAATAACTTGACCCTACAAAGCATGTGCACCTGCTGTTGGTCCCTCTCAGATATCTGAGAATCTACTTAACTTTCCTCCAATGCTTCTTTCCCAGATTGGCTCCAAACTTGCTGACAACTCCCACTACTTGGGAAATCTTAGGTCTAGTACATACCATGCACTTAACCTCATTATGTGAATCAGGACACTATTCATGGAACTATCCAACCATCAGCATGCTAACCAGTTTCACACAATCATCTAGAGACAAAATCAACCTATGACCTTCCATGTCTCTAGAACACACTCATGCCAAAGAATCTTGCTACTCCCAGATTCCTCATGACACACCTCTGAACTAACTTTACCTTTAGTTCAGCAACTCCCTATATGTGTAACCCTGCAATAAGCACACAATACAGTAATAGGATAATGTAGCTAATATTATCCAACCTGGTAAAGATAAACACAATGGTTAAACCTCCATTGTCCTGCTGCTTACTCAAGACCATATACCCTGTCCTTCTGTCTCATGTGTCCATTCCCGCTCTTCTTTATCTTTAAAATCCATTCATCTCTCAGTGATTTCTTCTAGCTAGCAACTCCACCAAAAAACTCCTGTTTGGTTCTTCTCCAAGGAATCACATCCTTCATCCATGCCAAGCTCCCACTATTTCCTAGATCTACCTGCTCTGCTTCTTTAATAACTTCCTGGTTCTTGACCATCAGTGAGCAATAAGTAGTGTAAATAAGGGAAATGATGAATTTGAGGCTTTCTCACTCTTTAAGTCCTCTATATGGGTGCTTGAGACTCCTTGACAGCTTGTTATCTACCCAAAAATTGTCTCAGTGATTGATGCCGATCACATCTTAGTCTACACCAGACCGATGTCAGTTCCATGCAACTACCTCATCACCGACGTCAGTTCCCGTAACTAATGCCAGTGTTTATTTATTTGGAGTCACCGATGTTGAGCTACACATAGCTGACATCGGTCCCTATCTGGATGCTGACATCGATTTTCTAATCGATGTCGGTCTCTGTGTTTTACTTGTGAGCGATGATTTCTACCCGCGAGCTCCTTTTGGATCAAACCCTTGTCCATATCAACCTTGCTCTGCTCAAAATTCTTCAGCCCCTTACACTGATCTCTGTCTGTCATCTTCTCCTTGAAAACCAAGACTTTCATGTTCTTGTCACGAACATCAAATTTCTCAAGAAATGTCACTTTCTTCTTTTGCTTACAAAAATCTCGATCCATGCTTTTCAAATCTGAAAGCATACCCTTTGACTCAAGAACATGCATCCCCTTCTTATTCATGTGACCAAGCCTATTAAGCCACATCTTCGAATCTACAGCTGAAGTAGATAAACCAAAAGGAGAATCAGTAATACAAGTAGATAGATAAAGCATACCTACTTTCTTACCTCTTGATACAACAAGTGCACCCTTGGAAACTTTCCAAGAGTCTGTTGTGAGAGTTATTGTGTAACCCTCATCACCCAACTTTCTAATAGAAATCAAATTCCACTTTAGGACTGGGATATACATGACCTCCTTCAACACCCATGTGTTGCCCATCTACAATTTCAGCTTCACTTTCCCTTTGCCAACCATTTGACAAGGCTTACCATCCCCTAAATAAATTTCTCCAAAGTCTCCCTAGACATATTCATGAAAAAATTCCCTATTTGGAGATGCATGGAAAGAGGCACCAAAATCTAAAACCCAAGATTCTACTTTATCCAAGGTACATACCAGAGCATCCTGTGCAACAATACCTACAATAATACCTGTAACATCTACTTCTTCATGTCCTTCATGTTGATCTTCAACTAAGCAACAATCTCTCTTTACATGCCCTTTCTTTCCACATTTCTAGCAGGTTATTCTACCATACCTGGACTTGGATCTCCTGCCTATCTTTGACCTTGATCTCCCATGCTCAATCTTCTCTCTTTGCCTTCCCCTACTTTCAACACTCAAAGCATTCCCTGATGATTTACCTGTGCTTTTCCTATGAATTTCTTCATTCAAGATTACACTCACAACATCATCCACTTTTAAGATTTTTGAAGCAGATGCAGTATTACTAACTGTCATTACCAAACTCTCCCAACTTTCAGGTAATGAGCATAAGATTAAGAGATCCTTAATTTCATCATCAAAAACAATATTGACTGAATTTAACTGGTTTACCAAACCATGGAAATCACTAAGATGACTATGAATAGATCTACCTTCCAACATTTGCAAATTAAATAATTGCTTCATAAGAAATACCTTATTCAAAGCTGAGGGTTTTTCATATAAATTTGCCAAAGATTCCATCAAATTTACTATTGTCTTAGCCTGAGATAAGTTAGAAATCACAGACGATGCAAGGCTCAACCTTATAGATCCCAAAGCCTTTCGATCAAGAACCTCCCATTCTTCATCCTTCATATTTGTGGGCTTGCATGCAACCCCACCCAACGGTAAGTACAAATCTTTCTGATATAGATAATATTTAATCTACATCCTCCATAATTGATAGTTCTTGCCATTAAACTTTTCCATTCATAGTTTACTTTCTTATGCCATTACTATACTCCCACTCAAACAAAAACCCCTGTGAGTGACCTGTAATCAATAAACACTAACCATATTTGATACAACCTGTTAGTAATCCAACCAAAAGCTCTGATACCACTTGTAAGGCACCTAAAACAACAAACATGCTCTGATACCACTTGTCAGGATCTTGCTCCTCAATAAGAGCACAATATGATTACCTTGTATAAGCAACTAATCACAGAATTAAACCAGAATTAACAAGTAACTAGAATTCACAAATGACATAGAATATGAGAGACAATACACAATCTTGTATTAATACTCATGCCAGAAGGAAATATAGTGAAGATGCCACAATCTTCCACACCTCTCAGATGTATAGATCTCTTTCCCTCAAGAGTTCACTCTCCTATCAAAAATGGTCCCAACACACAACTCAAACACAAAGTTGGTGTTCACCTCCAACCAGTCAGTAATAACCCTACCAGTACACAAGTAATCAAAGTACTTCAAGTAGATCTCCCATGAACCTGCAACAACCTGCAACTCAAATGATCTTACTTACCATGTAGAACTTCTTCCTAATCTTGCTGCCACCTGCAGATCAATTGTTGTTACAATTGGAACAATCTCTTCCTTGCCTTAATCCTTCTAATTACAATACATGCCAATGAGTCTATAAATAGATCCCATACTAAACAATAACTTAGAATTTTAATTTACAATAATTAGACACACAGCTCAAGACTCAAAATAGCCTTTACATGCAAACAACTAGTTCAACAAACTAACTATTCATGCAACAAGCAATTCTGGAACCGCACAGGTGATCAACATCGGTCTCTGTCTGCCTGGAGATGACCGATGTCGGCCGACTCCTATTGATGTCAGTTACCCTTCTGTTCACCCCTGACCGATGTCAGTTGCACTGCCAACACCGATATCCTTGAAACTTAGCAACCTCCTCCATGTTTGCATACAGTGAAGCTTTTAGCTCCACAACCTAACAATCTCCCACTTGGAGATAAATAGTTACACCTATACCTGTACATCATCTAGTTTATTTCCTTGGCTTTGTATCCCTCTTCAAGATCACTCTTGAAGACCAACCACCACAAATCCTATGGTGCACCTCCTATCATCCAAATCACCTGCCACATCTGCATCTACAAACCCATGTAGAAAATAACTTGACCCTACAAAGCATGTACACCTGCTATTGGTCCCACTCAGATATCTAAGAATCTACTAAACTGCCCTCTAGTGCTTCTTTCCCGGATTGGCTCCAAACTTGTTGACAACTCCCACTGCTTGGGAAATCTCAGGTATAGTACATACCATGCACTTAACCTCATTATGTGAATCAGGACACTGTTCATGGAACTGTCCAACCATAGACATGTTAACCAGTTTCACACAATCATTTGGAGACAAAATCAACCTGTGACCTTCCATGTCTCTAGAACATACTCATGCCAAAGAATATTCCTGCTCCAAGATTCCTCATGACACACCTCTAAACTAAATTTACCTTTAGTTCAATAACTCCCTATATGTGTAACCCTACAACGAGCACACAATACAGTAACAGGATAATGTAGCTAATATTATCCAACCTGGTAAAGAGAAACACAATGGTCAAACCTCCATTGTCCTGCAGCTTACTAAAGACCATATACCCTGGCCTTCTATCTCACATGTCCATTCCCACTCTTCTTTATCCTTAAAATCCATTCGTCTCTCAGTGATTTCTTCCATCTGGCAACTCCACTAAAAAACTCCCATTTGGTTCTTCTCCAAGGAATCACATCCTTCATCCATGCCAAGCTCCCACTGTTTCCTGGATCTACCTGCTCTGATTTTTTAATAACTTCCTGGTTCTTGACCATCAATGAGTAACAAGTAGTGTAAAGAAGGGAAATGATGAATTTGAGGCTTACTCACCCTTTAAGTCCTATATATGGATGCTTGAGACTCCTTGACAGCTTGCTGTCTGCCCAAAATTCGTCTCAGTGACCGATGCTGGTCACATCTCAGTCTACACTTGATTGACATCGGTTCCATGCGACTACCTCATCACTGACATTGGTTCCCCCAACTGATGCTAGTGTTTATTTGTCTAGAGTCACCGACATCGAACTACACATAGTTGACATCGGTCCCTATTTGGATGCCGATGTTAGTTTTCTAACCGACGTCAGTCTCTATGTTTTACTTGTGAGTGATGACTTCTACCCACGAGCTCATTTTGGATCAAACCTTTATCCATATCAACCTTGATCTGCTCAGAATTATTTAGCCCCTTACACTGATCTCTATTCATCATCTTCTCCTTGAAAACTAAGACTTTCTTGTTCTTGTCACGAACATCGGATTTCTCAAGAAACGTCACTTTCTTCTTTTGCTTACAAAAATCTTGATCCATGCTTTTCAAATCCGAAAGCATACCCTTTTACTCAAGAACATGCATCCCCTTCTTATTCATGTGACCAAGCCTATTAAGCCACATCTTTGAATCTATAGCTGAAGTAGATAAACCAAAAGGAGAATTAGTAATATAATTAGATAGGTAAAGCGTACCTACTTTCTTACCTCTTGCTACAATAAGTGCACCCTTGGAAACTTTCCAAGAGTCCACTGTGAGAGTTATTATGCAACCCTCATCACCCAACTTTCCAATAGAAATCAAATTCTGCTTTAGGACTGGGATATGCATGACCTCCTTCAACACCCATGTTTTGCCCGTCTGTAATTTCAGCTTCACTTTCCCTTTGCCAACCATTTGACAAGGCTTACCATCCCCTAAATAAATTTCTCCAAAGTCTCCCTAGAAATATTCATGAAAAAATTCCCTATTTGGGGATGCATGGAAAGAGGCACCAGAATCTAAAACCCAAGATTCTACTTTATCCAAGGTACATACCAGAGCATCCTGTGCAATAATACCTGCAACATCTACTTCTTCATGTCCTTTATGCTGATCTTCAACCAACCAACAATCTCTCTTTACATGCCCTTTCTTTCCACATTTCTAGTAGGTTATTCTGCCATACTTGGACTTGGATCTCCTACCTATCTTTGACCTTGATCTCCCATGCTCGATCTTCTCTCTTTGCCTTCCCCTACTTTCAACACTCAAAGCATTCCCTGATGATTCACCTGTTAATCCATCGACATCAGTAGACTTTTCCTATTGATATTAGTCATCCCTACCGACATTGATGACTATGTAATTTCATCTACTCAAAATAGGAAGCTAAAATAACACATTTACCTACACTCAAACTTGGTTTTTCTTTATTCTATTTCAAATATAGGGTAGAAAGACTATTTAAACCACCTCTTGCATGGTATTGACATGAGCTCAGGCCAAAAGTCTTACTAATTACGTAAATCAATAACTACTTCCACCTTCCCTTCTCATTTTTGATTCTATCTTGGAATATACTTTAGATACATAGCATACTTCTATCCCTAACTAAATTCCCATTGTGCCTAAGGGAGATCAATATTTTGCTAAATTTATTGATCACAATGTGGTAGTCCTTCAGCATTACTTTGCTATGAGCAGAACCCATAATTATGTGGGTGACCCAATCTATGGTATGCCAACCTCTTTAATGGAGACAACTTTAGTTTTAGTTACCTCCACTATTTTCCCCATGGTTACCCAAACCACCACTTTAATGAGTAACTCAACTATAAACAGTGTCCAAAATCTAGCATCTCCAACTACGTAATCCTACCTAAACACTGGTGTAACTTCCCTACATTCACAACCACAAATAATTCAACCAAGTCACACCCCATTCTAACATTTAGTGGTACCTATTCCATCCACCCCCATGCCTATAAATACCCGAGTTATGACTCACCCTTCATCTAGTCTAACCATGCAAATAATTCGACCTATAAAAACAACAACCAACCAAGGCATAGTCTCCAACCTAATGGGACAAGTCCCTTTTTATTCTACACCTTAGCTTATGACTCATTATCCTTTATTTTTCTCTAACACAACCTCAAAAATCTATTTCATATGCTCCCTCTACTTCCTATCAGCTTCCCTATAACTTAGGAGGAATTCCCCAAACTAATCCCCCTCTGGAACTCATTAAGATGCTAATGGACAAGATGTCTAATATAGAGACATCCATTTTTGGTTTAAAGAATGTACTATCTTATGATTAGATATGCAATGACCTAATCCATCATTCTATGCCTATTCACCCTTATTCAAGTCAATGAGAACTCCCTAAATTTACTCATTTGTAGAGTAAAGAGGACCCACAATAGTACTTGTGATTATTTAGACATGCTTGTTAATTAATAGGACATGATGATGCATTACTATTTCACACTTTCCCTAAGTCTCTTTTAGGTGTTGGCTTGGATTGGTATAGCTCTATACCTCAGCATTCCCTTTTCTCATTTACCCAACTTGCACAAATATTCCTAGACCATTTCTCTATTAACATTTCTAAGAAGGTTTCTATAACTAACCTATATTCTATCAAACAATTTAATGATGAGTCTATTGCAGATTTTGTCACTCATTAGAGAAAATTGATCAATCAACTCTCCTTCTCCTTACCCCAACCTGAGATTATTGAGATTTTCTCAAGGGTATTTGCTAAGCACATCTCATCCACACTCTAGGTATAAACTTTTTTCACATTTAATGAAGCTTTTATAATGGCACAAAAACTAGAGGTTCATGCTATTGATGGAGGCAAAGTCAAGTTGTGTAGTAAGAATCCAAATAACAAGTAAAATGAATTTTCCTCTAAAACTTCTCCCTCTAACAAAAAGGCTAAAGGCTCTACCAATGTAGTGGTCATTAAGCCAGCCTCTTCCATAACCATAAACCAATCAAATACTTTGACTTCTCAAAATCTAACCAAGTAATTCCAACAAAGGTATGAACAAAGATAATACACTCCCATTAGGGAATCATATACATCCATCTTGGATAAATTATTATAACAAGGTGTCATAACCCTTCCTCAGATTAAGCCTCCTATACATTTTGATCCTTCCTATCCTATCCCAACCTAGTATAAGGAAGATGAGTTTTGTGATTACCATTGAGTTAAAGGCCACAACTCTAATAATTATAAGACACTCAAGAACATTGTTCAAGCTATGGTTGATAGAGGTGAGCTTATCTTGGATAATCCTAATGCACCTCCTAATCAAAGTATGGATGTGTTCAAACACCCTTTTCCTAACCATTCACCAAATCAAAATATTATCCAGTCCACAACTATCTCAGGTGATCATAATGTCCATATGGTTAATATTGTCTTTCTTTTATCTTTAGTTTAACCTACCTCTCAATAAGATACACCTATTTCATTAACTCCTCCTCCACATTCAATGGCATCTATTTTACCCATTCTACCTTCTCAGGTAGAAGATCCTAGTTCACACATTAAACTCCCTTAAAGGAAGAGCCTCCTTTACCACTCCTTTTACCACCTGAGGAGCCTATAATGTCAATTCTATTTGCATTAATATTACCTATCCTTTTACTAGTTGAATAACACACCCTACCTATTCATTAACCACATGTTGAAGGGAATATCATTCTTACATTATACCCTCTTGAGGAACCTTCTTCCCTTATTTCTCTTCCACCTATAGAGAGTGGTACCCCACCCACTTCACTTTTGCACCTAGAAGAGTCCATATCATCTACTCCCATAATAGATGAGACCTATTGTGCTTACTCTAATTGCACCACTCTTACCCCTTATTTTACCTATGGAGGATCATACTTTACCCATGCCTCACCCAAATATTGAGGGAGCTATAATGCCTATGATTTACCCTCTTGAGGAACCTAATTTTCCTACCTCCCCTCCACCCATGGTAGATCAAGTCTCTTCTCCCATCTCTATCGAAGAAGACCCTATTGTGGTTCTTTCTCATCTTTGGCCCAAAGTAGTAGAAACCAATAATTTCCTTCTTTCCCAAACATCATAGCTTTCTAAATACACAATCGTAAGGCCTATACCAACTCCATCAAAACCCTTCTCATGTTTGGTGAAAAGTCTAGAATTTCTTGACTCCATGAATCTTGACCATGTGGCATTTTGGGACTGGCTTAAGACTCTATATACAACATAATGAATGTTGAACTTTACCACCAACCACCTTAATACCATTTACCCTAAGGTTTTTGACAAAGATAGAGCTTATTCACCAAAATCAACTAAATTTCAACCATATATGTCAAAAACCTCATCCTCATAAGAATCTACTACATTAAAGCAGATCAAGCCCTTAGGTGTATGCCCCATTTCTAATCTAATTCATCCATAGGTGAAAATAAATTTAACTCCTCAACCACAAGTTGGAGTTTCTTGCCCTACTAAAATATAGAAGAATGTTAAGCCTTCTAGATCTCACTGATACCTTCTTCAACCCTCAAATTTACCATCAATTTTGGGGCCGCACCCTTATACTTTAGTTAGAATATCATCTAACCAAGTCAAATAAAAGGTTAAATAACTCTACTCCTACCTTTTCCATCTGATAGGCCTTTCACATCTGACACTAAGAAAGTGACAGCCAAACATGTAACTTTTCCATCGCTAAATAAGACACCATGTAAAATTACCTTTCTAACACCAAAACAAAAAAGGTGTCCACTCCTATTAGTACAACAAGCACAAGCCTATTTATATGCTCTCAAAGATTTTTCTTACATAAGTTATTACAATCTTTGGTAATAACTCTTCCTCCCATTAAGCCTTATAGTCCTCTTAGAATGAATTCATCTTGGTTTGATGATACACAAGTTTGTTTATATCATAGTTCACTTAGACATGATACTAAGAATTATAAATCCCTCATAGCAATTATTCAATAACACTTTAATTTTGACACCCTTTTCAATGACATTTCCATTAACCTTCTTGTTATTCCACTTGTGGCATCTACTATGCCTCCTATGATTCCACCTAAACTCAAACCCAAACATGTCATCGTAACCCATTTACCACCTCCTTCACCAACTTTTCAAATCAACACAATTAATGTGGTCACACAATCACAAAACCAAAAAGATAAAGCTAAAGAAAAGATCACTACACCTTAAACCCATCCCTTCACCAGAGACACTCCCCCTACTAACCCTAAGATTTCCATCTTGGGTGTTCCAAAAACAACATCTTCAGACATTATTCAAAGCTCAATGGTGAAGTAGCTTCATCAAACTCCTATGAAAATCTCTTTATATGAGTTAATCTAAAACTCATCCCAATACCGTCAAGCTTTGATTAGTGATTTTCAAGTGATTGAGGTACAATTGGATGATCCTCAACCTCTTCTAGATTTGGTTGGCTCCCTTAATTCCATCTCCCTAATTTATTTTAGTAATTCAAAAATTCCAATTCAACACCTTGAAGATCAGGATTTTACCCTTTTTATTACCACATATATTGATCAAACTCATATCAATAGAGTTATGATTGATGGGGGAGACAATATTAATATTATTTCCACCCATTCCTACAAATAAATATCCCTTCCTAATAATTACATGTCTCAAACTGATGCAGTACTCCATTCCTTTAGTGATACTATAACTACTACAGTGGGCACTATTGTCTTACATATTCATGTATGTCCCTGCACAATTCCTAAGCTCTTCTATGTTGTGGAAGGATAGTTCCAATATAACATACTTCTTGGATGACCTTGGATATGTGCTATGGCATGTGTATCCTCAACTTTACATCATTGTGTCAAGTTTGAACATGATGGATAAGTACATGTTATACCTGCTAAGCCACCTCTATTTAAAACATGTAATATGACCTATAATCCCAATTATTTTCTCATCCCATTGAAAACATCATCCTCCTCACATGATTCTTCCATAGATTCCACAAGACCCACTCCCATGGTCACACAGATATTGACAACACAGATTCTAGATAAAGATCCCATGGAGGAGACCTTTCAATGATTGTCACTTGGTGAATATCATTTATTGATGCTTGACATGTTCCATATTCCATAAGAATATGGAAGGCTTCATATGCACCCAAATTATGATCCCCGTATTGGAATGGTAATCCCTTATGGGCCCCTTAACCTTTAAACTAATTTCACATATGGGGGAATTGATCAAGCTCCCACTGTCAGCAATCCATCTTATTCACCATAACCACTTACCTATGAATTCTCTTTCCTAAGTAACCCTATATTTGCTCACGCCTATCTTTATAGGTGTGCTTAATAAATATTTGATTTGGGTCATTACGAACAAGGTGTCCATATGCCTATTGAATATATTACTAGTGATATCATTGAAAATGTCAAGAAGAGGCATGGGGTTGGATAAGATGAACCAAATAAACTCACTAAAACCTCCCATGAACTAATTGTCAAAGAACTAACCTCTCCTTCTCCACATTTTTCTCCACCATCACCTATAGAATCAGAGGTATCTATACCTTTTAATTTTTTTTCAATAAATGCCATCCATTTTGGACCTCTAACCTATCATCAGGGTAAGGAAATAGGGTCCCTTCCTCTCGTTTATCCTAAAATAATTCATGAAGATTCTCCCACTATTAACACTATCTAATGTCAAGATGATGATGAAATTATCACCTACATAGGTGCAGATGATTCCTATATCTAATGATCACTCCCCTCCAAAATGCAACTATGTTAAATGAATCAACCATTAACATCAACTTGCCCTCCCATGATAACCCTCATGTCCTCAAGATTGGCCAATCTTTAGATTCCTTTGAGCAAGTTGATTATGCCACGTTTCTTAATGACCATAGAAAATCCTTCACTTGGTATTATAATGACATTCCTAGTATTGACCCCTTTATTATCACCTATAACATTATCACCAATTGAGATGTTAAACCTGTTAAGAAGAATCTTCGTAAGATGCATCCTCATATCAATCTCCTTGTCAAATAAGAGCTCTAACACCTTCTTTCTTTTAACTTTATCTAACCCATCGACTACCCAAAATGGATTTTTAATATTTTTCTTATCACAAAAGTGACTGGGGGAATCTATATTTACACTGACTATCTTGATTTAAATCTCACCCATCTAAAAGATGATTTTTCATTGCCTAGTATCGACCAACTTATTGATCTAATGGCTAGCCATGAGATGCTATCACTTATGGATGGATTCTCTACATATAATCAAATCTTGATCACTCTTGATGATCAACACAAGACCACCTTTATTATCTCATGGGGGACTTTATGTTATTGGGTCATGCCTTTTAGCCTAAATAATGCTGGAGTGACTTACCAATGTACCATGACCTACATTTTCCATGATCTCATACATAAAATTATGGAAGATTATGTGGATGACCTACTCAGCAAGTCTAAACTTTATCAAGAACATTTGATAATTCTAAAAACCATATTCACTCATCTCATCCAATATAACATTTGATTAAACCCAAAGAAATATGTCTTTGGTGTTCTTTCCAATGAAATCTTAGGTTTTATCATTTCTCTCTATGGTATCGAAGTCGATCATACTAAGGTTAGAGAAATCCTAGAGATGCCTCTACCTACTAACATCAAACAAATCCATAGGCTACAAGCCAAACTTTAGTCAATTTGATGCTTCAGTTCCTAGTTGTCAAATCACTACCAACCCTTTCACTATCTCCTCAAAAAGGATGTCTCCTTCAAATGGAATGCAGACTACTACGAAGCCTTTGACACACTTAAATAATACCTCCTTTCTCCACCAATTCTTATTCCACCTAAGGAAAATCAGCCTTTTTACCTATACATCTTTACAACAGACCATTTTCTAGGTGCTATGATTACACATCAAGATGATCAACATTGAGAGCAGATGGTTTATTACATAAGTTGCACACTTATTCATTATGAGACCTGATATAACCACACTAAAAAACTTTGCCTTACATTGGTCTTTTCCACCTTTAAGCTTTTCCATTATCTCCTAAATCATAAAACCTATGTGGTCACCCATACTGATCCTCTCAAATACATGTATTCCAAACCATATCACAATGAACATGTAGCTCAATGGCTCATGCTTCTTACTAAATTTGACTTAGATTTTATTCAACAACAATATATTAAAGGGCATAAATTCACTGACCAATTAGCTACCACCCCTTTGCCTGACAATCAACCTTCAAACCTTGAATTCCCTGATGAATCTATTACAACACTCTTCATTGATGACATCTCCTATCAAATGATGATGTTCTTTAATGGATATAAATGCCAACATGGTGGGGGTATGGGGGTCATTCTTATTCCTCTAGATGGTGAACCTATGCCTCTGTCATTTAAACTAGATTTTAAATGCATTAATAATATGGCCAAATATGAGTCTTTGATTTTTGGACTTCAAATAGCTCTCTTCTTGGGTATCAAATCCATAACCATTTTTGGTGATTCTCAGCTAGTGGTTAACTAAGTTAATGGTTCTTACCTTTGAAAAAATGAAATTTTTCAGTGGTTTAAACATCATGTAGATACACTCTTAGGATCATTTGAATCTTATCTCTTGTAAACTATTACTTGATTTAAAAATAAGTTTTCTAAAATTATGGCTTCACTTAATTCACACATACCCTCTTCATCCTCCTCTTTGAGAATTTATGTCACCGTGCATTGCTTAACATTGCACTCCTATGTATAAACTAACATCCTCTTTGTTTTAAATGTAACAACCAACCCATAAAACTTATGGTACAAACAATTGATGGATTATCTTTCCTTTCCTATTATCCCTCCTGATCTTTCTAATAATGAGAAATGGGCCTTCATAAAACATGTCGCTCATTACACTATACTAGGGGGACTTCTCTACGAATGAAGTTTTGATGGTATTATCCTTAGATGCCTAACGAGTACTGAGACTCCCTTTGCTATTAATTAATTCCATGATGGGATTTGTGGTGGGCATTTAAATGGTCACACAATTGCTAAACGTATTCTTCAACTTAGTTATTATTGGCCCACACTTCATCAAGACTATGTTGACTATGTTCAATATTGCATTAAGTGTCAAAAACATGCTAACCTCCTTCACATTCCCGATCATGCATTTCAAGTGTCCAAAGACTTTTGGCCCTTCTCCCAATGGGGCTTATATCTAATCAGAGAGATTAACCCTCATTCATCACTCCATCAACATTCTATCATTACTACCACTAAATACTTCACCAAATAGGTGAAGGCCATCCCTCTCATCTCCACTAAAGATGAAAAAATTGTTGAATTCATTAAACATCACATCATCTATCATTTTGGTGTACCTCACAAGATTATAACAAATAATGGTAATTATTTCAAAAATAAGACTGTTCAAAGTCTTTGTGATGCATTTGGAATCAATTAAGATTCTCATCACCATACTATCCCCAAGCTAGTATAGGCAAAATATTCTAACAAAAATTTTAACTAAGATTCTCGTGAAGGTAGTCAATGATATGAGCAAAGATTGGCACACACACATTCCTTTTACTTTATGGTCTTACTACACTAGCATTTAAACCCCTATAGGTGCTACACCTTTTTAATTGGTATATGGGATAGAGGCTATTTTAGCTCTTGAGGTCCAGATTCCTTTTCTTCACATTTTCGTACATGACATATGTACCAATGATGAATTTTACTAAGAATTTTTGGCCCAAATTGAATTACTTGATGAACACCGTCTTATAGTCCTCAACCACCTCCAAATCTATCAAGAGTGTATCAAACATGTTTATAAAAAAAACCTCAAAGAGTGAGATTTCAATCTAGGAAATCTCATCTTAAAATAAAATTAGCATCTGACAAACATGGAGAAAATAAAATGGGATAAGTTTTCTCCTAAATGTCTTGGACCTTATATCATAACTCATAATTATGGTTCAAAAACTTATCACTTGTCTTGTCTTGAAGGAATAACAAAACCCAAGCCTTTAAATGCCTTACATCTATGACCATTATTTTGTTAAACTAGTGTCTCTTAATTTAATGTTTAACTTGAACACATCCCTTGAACATACCTATTACATTCATTTCCCTTCTTCTTCACCCTTAATCCTATACACTTAGATAACTTACATAGTGGTATGGTTTTATCTTCACAATGGAAAACTCCTAAGCCTCTATAGTCTTGTCCATGACTAAAAGCAAAAAAAATGAGATATTTGAAAAATTTGTAAAATCTTAGGTCATGTTTTTCAATGTAGACTACTCCCTTGAAGGATATCTACGTAACTTCCTTTTGTTACTATCAATAGACTTCTCCCTTAAAGGACAACTAGTTAAAATTTAAAAAAAAAAACACTTAGACCATTCCCTTGAAGGATGGCTAAGCCAAGATTTGTTCTCAAAGGGAAAAAAAAAAAAAAGGGCTCCTCACCTTTTTGCATGACCTTAACCCATAAAAAATCCCATTATAGGCTTCCCACATTGCTCAACTTACACACAAAAAAAGTGCTTTAAATCATAGACTTGCCTATATTAGCTCTCAGTTCACCCATAAAAGGGACATATCATTTCTACTTGGTAGGTTATGATATCTAAACATTCTCCTTCATTCTACCCTTTTTTCTCCTCATACTCTTTCAAGGGACTATGAAGCTCACTTAACATGAGGTAAACATGATGCTTCTCTGACAAACACAATGGTTCAAAGATATAAGAATGAAAGAGGCTCATTTTCCTAAGCTTATTTATGTTCTAAATTATGGTCTTTGCCAATGCATAAGCATTCTTCCTTTTTATTTTCCCATCCACATCACATGTCAATATCTCTATTTGAGACGAAGAAACAATATCATACCAACATTAACATAACCAACCTATTTATTTTAAGCATACACCATCACAAATATGGAAAAATACTAAAATAAATTAACCTAATCAATCTATTCATTTTAAGCATACACCATCACAAATATATAAAAATGCTAAGATGAAACTAACCAATCAACTATGCATATACCATCACATCAATGGGAAAGGCTAGTATAACCTCAAATAACATGATCAACATTAACATCTAAATTCATATAACATCAAATAAACATCATCCATATCATCATCATAATCATAAGCAATGTATCTAAAATAAACACATGGTAATGAATGAACATCTCGTATATATCATATGTGATCAAATACATGTTCATCATCTACATCATCAAAACATCATAAATCTATCTCAAAATGTACATCTCTCATCTTCAGCTTATAGGCTGGTATACATGTAACATATATAAACAAAAAATGACAAAACACTAATACTCAAGGTCCTCATGGCTCTCCATGTGGTCATGAGGAGGCAGTGTCATCCCCACTCTCCATCTATCTGCATCAACATGAGCTCGAAGCTATCACACACAACATCGACCTCTCCTACTCTCTAAACTCTAAATATATTTGTATCTATGAGAACTCTATAATCACCCTCTCATAGTAAGCAATCTCATCTAGGGTAGTTGAATACCTTGCCATTGATATAGTCTATAGATGACACATAGCACTAGAAGATGACCTAGCCTGTGCTAGTCCCTATGGTGGTGGTGGAGGAGAAGGAGTGGCCTGGATTCCTATTCTTAGACTATCTCTCTCTACTATCACTATAGTCACCTGACCCTATAAAATAGTCACATAGCCTTGTAGTGATACTACCTAACCTTGTAGAGCCCTAATCTAAACTTATAATGTCACCACCTACCCTTGTAAGGATAAAACCTCTACTTGGGCCATCTCTCAAGCCTACACCACTATATCTTATGCCTATAATACTATATCTTGAGTCTGTAACACTGCATCTCTCTCCTTGGCTAACCCATGTAAGTCTATTGGTGGCCTCCTGACCTCCATCAGTAGATGTAACCTTACCCACCAAACTATATAGGCCATTATACACCCTGGGTCCCCAACACCTAGCCTTACTAGTAGCTCCTCAAAATCTAGCCGATTAATCTCTTAGGGCAATGGTAAAGGTGACTCTATGTCATCCCTATTATATCAAGGGAAGGTAGGCATAATATCCTATAGTAAACCAAACTACCTCTTGACCCATGCCATAGGTACCATCTCTAGCTCACTAACCCATCTCCCCCTAACCCATAATGAGCTCTAAAACCCAACAAGCTGATCTACCTGACTCATAAAAATTAGATATGTCAGATGTGGTCTCCACATGATATCTACAAATATCAAGCCCTTGATCATGCAAGTATAGTAGATAATGTCTCACATGACACCATTCACTCGAGTCTATGCCATCCTATCTCTCCACCATCTAAATCCAACCTTGAAGGTGGCTAGGATAGTGGTACGTAGCCCCAGTGGTCATGTCACCATGATGTGCTCATATGCCCAATAGTGCAGTAGATGGCTGACACATAAAATGTATCATTGATGTATCCTCAAACCCCATGGCTCTCTATATAACTATGTTAAAAATACTAGACCCCAGGAAAAAATGGTATTCTACTTGATCATTTGTGTAAGCACACCTATCAGAGTAATTAGAAATCTCCCTTAGTCTAGACTGGGTAATTCATAAACCATGATCTTGATCATCATCAAGATGCTCAGATGATGTTGCTCCTCGTTAACTATATAGAGTGGCTCATATGCAAAACTTACAAAGTGGTAGCTCACCTCACTAACATGCTCCCCATATAAATAGACCATGTGTATATCATGTTCCTCTCTCGATCATGCAAAAATATCCTCACCCTAGAGTGGTATCTATAGAATCCTATAGACATCCTCCTATGTCACTATCAACTCCTTGATCGGTAGATGGAAGGTGTTGATGGTATGATCTCTCCTCTCATTTAAAGCTATAATCAGTGACATATCTCACATAACATGATAGTATCATTGTACTCCTCCTAAACCCATAGCTACCATATGCTCCCACTCACCTAGAGTAACATCTCTCCTTATGTGTGTTAATAACCTCGATAGATGATCTCATAATGTAAGCTCCATCCTCACTTGCATCCATAAACAAACAACTTAGGTCACATCCCTTTTAATCTAATCTATCACCACCTTTTTACTTTCTCACTAAGAAAACTACATTGGTCTGAGGCCCTATACCAAGATATATAGGCATCAATTAGTCAACATGGGGTCTTCAAAGGTTAGCTCAACCATATACCCACCTTAATAACTACCCTAGGCTTCACTACCTTTCTCTCTCTACCCTAGGCTTCACTACCTCTCTCTCTCTACCCTAGGCCTACCCACCTATTCCAACTTTAGGCCTCACTACCTATATTCTTGACTCTTGACACTATGACTTATATTTTAAGACTTAAACCTCTCAACTATCTCAACTTATATTTTTCCCCAAAACATACCTGTTTAGATTTTTTTCCTAGGTTTTGGGAGAACTACACTGGCTTGAGGCCCTAAACTAGGCTATGTACGTAGCATTCAAAAGATAAGGGGTCTTCTAAGGCTAGCTCAGCCATTAGGCTAGTTGACTACTCCCACTAGAGATTAAAAACTCACCCTTTCTCTTATTTACTACTTTTTAATATTAGCTAACATCAACATTAATGTTGACATTAGTGCTTTATCATCCTATGTCATAGCTGATATCGATAGTCAACTACCAACCTCAGTATCATGTCAGCTAACATTAATTA
This sequence comes from Torreya grandis, assembly GCA_037957365.1. Taxonomy (NCBI): domain Eukaryota; kingdom Viridiplantae; phylum Streptophyta; class Pinopsida; order Cupressales; family Taxaceae; genus Torreya; species Torreya grandis. Next base: position 2,128,379 of record JARHVA010000310.1, read on the forward strand.
ACCTCAGTACCATATCAACTAATATCAGTCAACTTTACCCATGCTGGTGATTGGTTCAACCCTAGGGCCAAACAAACTAAAATATAACCTACCCATTTCCCCTAAAAACCTACCCCTAAATCCCTATAACTTATCCTACACCTACCCTAACCTATTTTCTAACCCCCAATCCTATTTTCTATAACCCCACCTCTCATTTAACCTTAAAATTACAAATAACCAAATCCAAGTAGTGCATGCTCTTACCTCATCTCTCTATTTCCTCTTGGCTGGCACTGCTGGCTCTTATGGTCATACATTTCCTGTTGGGTCCCCTCCTTACACTGCCATCTCAAATCACTCTCAATCTCTATTTGTTCTCTCCAATCACAAGGTTATAAATGAGTTTGGTTGGTTACCAAACCCCCTTTTTTTAGGTTTGGTCAATCGCTGATGTCGACATTCTTGACCTAACCTTCTAACATCAGTGTTTATGCCTACTAACATCAGAAATATTTCCCTAGTTGTACTGACATTGGCACTTTATATTATTGATATCAGTATTATAACCAATGTTGGCACCATTCCAATATTATTTTCCAAAACCCACAACTTTGCACAACCTTACCCATATATTGGGGAAACTAGAAATCACATAAATCTCCCCCCAACCACAAAAAAATGACATTGAAGATCACTTAAATCTTCACCCTCAATGACTTTACTTGGAGATCATGAATATATCCTCACTCATTGAACCTTTTATACCAAGAGTGCATTGCTTGTCCTGACTACTGAGGTTATTCCACTGTAGTTAGATATTATGCACATGTATGTATTTTAGGTGTTATAGATGGATACCAATCCCATCCTATCACCTTCAACCATTTTTTGTTTCCTAGGGGCACTTCCTACCTTAGATACCTAGGACACATTCACCATTAGAGCTAAAACATTGATTGATTTGACCTATCAGTTATCACTTACAAGATGTGCTTTGGTTACTTCTATATGAGTCCTCCGTAACCTTACCTTTGATTGACATTGTCAACTATAGCTCATTTTGGCTTACACATATGAAGTGATGCTCAATTCTCCACTAGTCACCCAATTACCTTTCTATCAAACTAGTACCTAGTTCTAGTTTCTCCTCCATCAATTCCCATTTTGAGGGGGGATACTTTATCCAGTACATGGAACATATAACTCTTATTTTTGTCTTGTAACATTTCAGTACAAATTACAAGACAAAAAGGGGAAAATGTAGACACTAAAATTACATCACACACACATGTGTAACTCCCTGTGTCGAAACCCCCATAAACACATTTTAATAATAACAATTAATCTCCCCAATCCATACTTTTACCCCTCACATATTTAATTAATTTAAAATACTTAATTAATTAATTAAAAACTCCTATTTCCACCTTACTTGGCCACCTCACCCTATGACTAATTTTCCCCTGAAGAGTCACCTCAAGACCTGGTACACTCATCCTAACTACCTAAGACTTATTCCCAATTCCAAACTAAATTTCTAAACAACTACTTCTTTCTTAACCTCTTATTTTTACTATTTTATAATGGGTATCACACTTGGCACACACAAAAATAGAAAATAGGCCAAAAATAGAAAGTTTTACCTATTCTTGGGCCATTGACATCAGTTAACCCATGGGTGACATTGGTGGGATCATGACCAACATCAGTGGGATAGCCGACATTGGCAATATAAGTGAAACTCTAACCCATAGTTCAGGTTAGTAGAAATTAATAAAATCAATTCTTACTCTCATTTAGGCTCTCAACATTCAATTTTTCAACATCCAGGCTTACAATCACCCTACGTAAGTCAATCACAATCAACAACTAAGATATTGATGACCAACAACACCCATTTGTTCTCTTTTTTCAAGCACTCAGGTTTAAACTCCCTGATAAGGACCATCAATCTAACTCTTATCATTTAGTGACCACCACAGCTAAGTATATCACTGATACTAGAGGTTATTTTTATATTTATTCTTCTATTTATTTATATCTACCTTGTACTACTTTACACACTTCTGACCATACCCCTGTGAGGGAGTTATAAAGCTTTCTACTTGTTTCCCCTTTACCTAACATATCAAAACTCTGACTAGACTTAACCAAGTCATAATCTCCTTCTCATAACTCTCTCAACCTCCTTGACTTGATCCAGACCAAGTCCCAGACCTGAGAAAGCCTTCTACAAATTTCCAAATAATTATTGTCCCTACCAACCTCGGTAGCCTAATCAACATTGATCACCTCACTACCGACCTCGAAATCCTAACTAATATCAATCACACTCCTACCAACATCAGTGGCCATCAATTTCATAGCTTCTTCAAAACTTACCAAGATAGCTTCTAAAATAGAAATAAAGCACCTCACTTGCACCCTATCATTTTTTGTTGCATTAATGTTGTTAATAATAGTAATCTTATCTACCTTTCACTCTCTCTTTACCTCTCTTTCATTTATTTATTATTATTTTGCCTCTCAAAATTGGACTATCATCTTTAGGGAAGTTTCACACTTCTTAGAACAAGTGCGTAACTTGGTAACCCACTCATTTATCTACTAACAAACATCTTATGGTAATGCTTTCTTATTTGTAGGTAGTCCTCCCCAGCCAAAGAGGAGTGCTCACAACATCTGGATATGACATGCAAACCAAATCTAGGTTCATTCTAATCACTTAACCCCATCCTTCTTTCAATTTTCCTTTAGACTTAAAATAGACAAAATTTAGTGAAATAGACCTAACAAGGTACATTTTAATGTGACAATAGTTTCAAGAATGCATAATAAGACCATTACTTCAAAGGATTGAAGACTTTTCTAATAATTTAGTTTTTCTCTTGGTAATTTTTAACTATTGTGAACACATATTAAGAACTTGGAAACTTTGAAAGGCATTCAGAAGATCTTAGTTTCAAATTAATACCTAGTATTTATGCTAAAATTAACAAGGGCATCTTCTAGAGGTAAATAGATTGATTTTTTGAGTTATCATTACATTCAACTAGAAGGAAGAGATTTATAGGTTTTATTCATATTCTAGAACCCCTTATATTGCCAATACTACCCAACACATCCTAGTATCACCTCAAATAACATCCTAAAAGAGCTAAATTTTTGTATCCTTCAATGGTGGCAGCCCATGGGCTCTCCAAAAATATGATTACGAAATTTTTTTATCCCTAAAAATCATCCCATCCTTCATTGGTGAGAAATCCACCACACCTATTGAGCACATCCAAGATGTTACAAACATTTGATCAGTTTACCATGTCACCTAGGACAATGTAGTTATGAGGATTCCAGATGCATAATTAAAGGTAAGATATATCCAATAGTACATAGGTTTACAAATGGATTCAATACACAATCGGGATGAGTTGGGAAAAAGATTATTCTAATAGTTCAAGGATAAGAGTGACCAGCTTTCACTCATGGAGTAACTAGCCACCATCAAGAGAGCTCCACATGAGTATATGGTAGACTTCAATTTCAGATTCCATAAGACTTGGGATAGAATCCCACAGTTGGTTAAACCTACCCCTATCACTACTTTCTTATATTATTTGAAATCATTAAATTCTGATAGGTTAGTTATGATTAATTTATGGGGGGTACAACCCTCCCTAATGCCTATGATATTACCATTAGGGCTGAAAATTGCCTCATACAAGATGAGAAAGTTACCCTAAGGCTTCCCTTGACACTTTTTACATAATTTTCTCTCTAAATTTACAAAACTAAAAAACTTACACTTTTATCTATTCCTGTGCCAATAAACTGACCAACTAGTTAAGTGATAACTCCTCCTAGTGAACTACATGAGGTGAAATCACTATTGCAAAGCTTTGGAAATGAATTGCTTGATTTGAAGAACTATCAATATAGAATGTTAGGCCTTATCAGTCATATAATCAGCCCCTCCAACCTAATATACAACCCTATTAGGGTAATATAAGCCAAAATTTTCCCATCATGAATGGGAATCATTCAAAACTTTGATGTATGTGACCTTAATTTTTTTGATAACCATTATGAAGGTCTTGTCATGGTCATTAATGATCTAGAATGCTAGGTAGAGTGTCTTCTTTGGTGACTTACAAGTAATTTAATATGGCCTAATAAGTAGTAGGTTCAAGTCGCTTGGTGTTGTTATCAAAACCCACTCTTTTTAAACCTTTAGTTTGTGTTTACCATTGTTTAAGGTAGGTTTGACAAAGTTAAGATCAAATGGGTATCAATTCCATGAAGAAGCATGCTCAAGAAGATAAGATGCTAAACCCTCAAGGAAAAAAAATGGTCTAAAGCTTACCAAAGTGGTCAAGGAAGAAAGCTAGTAAGTGGATCACTTTGTTTTCAAGTATTTTGGAGAGTTTAAGGTAAGTTTGACAAGATTAAGGTGTGTTATTACTTTAGTATTATTTGACATTTCAATGTTGAGATGACACTTACTAGACTATAGTAAATATGAAGGTTTTCTTCTTAGATAGAGGTATTTTCTAGGCCATATAATATCTAAATTATGAAATCATGTTTGTATGGTCTATACACCTTATTTAAAGTATTTTGTAACTACTTTCTAACATTGGAAGTCCTTTTTATAACTACCAATCATCATTTGAAATGACCAAAAGAGTTATTATAAGAATTGTAGGTAAAATAAGGTGAGAAATATTTTAACATGCTATCCCATATCTATACAATTCATAAGAATTTGAAGAGTCACTTGGTTAATCTTCTCTAGTAGTTTTAAAGGGCAAAATAATCAAATTCTAAAAGAAAATAAGCATTTGGAAACTCTTTGGAGGATTATTTTTGTTGGATGACAATGTAAAATATCTTACAAAAGTCCTCATGAACTTCCCATGTCTAAATATGTACAAAATTAGAGTTTTAGAGCCAAAAATTCAAAAGCCTATTCGTTTCCTCCATCAACTTTCTTGGCAAACCAAAATAGTCAATCATTTTTCACTTGGCATTCCGAGGAGAGAAAAATTTGGGATCTGATATCTTGGCCATAAGATGGTACCTTAATTCGCTTCCACTTTGTGGCATTTATTGGCTAGTTAATCTCTATAACTTTATGAACAATCATTAAGAAGTTAAGGAGCATAAAAGAGACTCAAAATCCCACCATGGGTTGGTTTTCCTCATGTGTAGAGTTTTGAGATCAAATTAACATGTGAAAATGGTTGTAAATGGTATCTTAAACATTAATTGATCCCTGTAATAGAATTTTATATCATATTTCTTCATTTTCAAGTTTGAAGTGTTGTCAATTAGTCTTGTTTTGATAGTTGGTTCAAGATAGTCTAGTTTTAGGATCTATTATCTATATTTAATGCTTTTAATGGATTAAATTTAATGATAAATAGTTGATATAACCTCATGAATACTTAACAAACATCTTCAAATGTCATTGAGTCAATGTGTGTGTGTGTGTGTGTGTGTGTGTGTGTGTGTGTGTGTGTGAGTGAGAGAGAGAGAGAGAGAGAGAGAGAGAGAGAGAGAGAGAGAGAGAGAGAGAGAGAGAGAGAGAGAGAGAGAGAGAGAGAGAGAGAGAGAGAGAGAGAGAGAGAGAGAGAGTTTATATATAGTTAGATTGTGTGAATCTCTAGATATGATTGACAGGTATCTTATCAATCAAGGTTTTTGTTTCATTTTCCACATTATTTAATGGAAGAATACATATTTATACAACCTTTAGGACCATATCCATGAGTAATAATCATTATAGTTCAAGCTTCAATATTTCTCCTTCTTCAAGCCTAAGCTAAGGAAGTTTATGAACCTACAGGTCTACAAACCTGTAGGTCACTTTTGGTGGAATATTTGTTTCAAGAAGAGTTCATATAGTCATTTTAAGATATTATATTATAATATATTCCTTTTAATTAGTCTCTATAATCTTGAGGTTTAATCTCTTCAAGTTCATATGAATAGATAGGTCTCCAAAAAACACCATCACTTGTAGTCATGCCTTGCCTCTACAAGAAATTGATACTCATCATGGTCTAAAAAATATAAAATTCAAGGAATTTATTATAATAAATTATACATTTAAAAACATGCTTCACCTTAAATTTATTGAGACCAAGAGGAGACCAAGTAGTGAAAAACTAGTATTTTGCCCAAATGGCACCTATAGGCCCTAACATGTAGTGAGGTCAAAGATTAGGTTAGTGATGTGTGTTTTAAGTTTTGGGGTTAAAAGAGGCCATGATATAATGTTTTTAAAACCCTTTAAAATCCAAATTCTTCAAGGAATATAAATTTATCTTGTGGAGAACAAATTTGGTATAATATAATCAAACAAACCCTAAACAAACACCTACATGCCTGTCTAAAGCCTAATTGAAAACATGATCAGTTGTGTAGTGTTTTAATGGTTATATGAGAAGTACCAAATAACAAGTTAGTAAATATTATAATTTTAAACCTAATGGTCATCATGAAAATACTATGTTGGCCTAAAAGTGCTCATTCCAATGAAACCTATAGTTAGGCAGCGTTAACTAACACACATAGGCTTGTGCAAGGAGCTGAGGAGTAAATGAGTCATATGTGAAAAAATACAAGTTTTATAAGTCTTTAAAATGGTCAATAATAATATTTATATCATTTTAATGTCATTCAAAACATCAAAAGTGTAAATGGGTAAGGTTCACACTCATGTTACAGTCCAAGCAAACCTAATAGACACCTATGGGTAGGTTTTGAGAGAATGAAGGAAATGTGTATGAAATTCCTTGGGATCATGAAATAAAAGTAAGGTAAAAGAGTTTTATTCATCTGAATGCCAAAATTTCAAAAATATATATTTAATTAGAAATTTTTTTAAAGGTAGTGAAAGGCCTAAAAGAACTCATTAGGCTTAGAAGCCCTAAATGAACATGTACATGCCTATACATATGACACATGAATAAACTTGTTCATTTTGTGTGTTTGATTAGTTTAGGAGTGAAATTGAGAGGATATATAAGTTTTATAATAGTTTCATAAAGTTTGAAATCATTTAGAGAGAAGGATAATATGGGAAAAGTTTTGTTAGGGTTAAATGAATATGACTATATGCAAACCCTCACACAGGACTCAAGGTAGATTTCATTGGTTTAATAAGAAAATATTTTCATTATATTGTTCCAAAAATCCATAACTTGTTTTTATAGACAACATGTTAACCATTTAATTCCTACAGGCTAAAATGGTCTCTTTCTTTCTCAAAATGTTCTAAGCAGTCAAGTTATTCAATCACACAAGCCTTTTCAGCTGAGAAAATCACAGGTTTAAAAGGAGGGCTTTCACAAGGAAAAATCTCAAAACACTTAAGGCATTTCCTAAAAAATTGTAAGGATGGTTCAATGCCAAGGTTTAATATAAAAGGTTTAATGGTGGAGTTCAATGATATGGAATGAACCATTGAACCGTTGAACCATTGAACTCTACCTCTGAAAGGTTTAAAGAGTTCAAGGTTTGAGCGAATGGTTCAAGCAGAAGGTTCCAAAAATGGGTTCAACCAAATTTTTCAAACAATTGGTTCAATGACACCTTGAACTCATAAAAAAGACTAAGTGAACATGGCTCTTTACAAAACATTAACCGTCGAACTGCCGAACCGTTGAACTTTGAACCATTGAACCTTGAACCATTGAAATCTAAAAGGTTCAAAAGGTTCAAGGTTAAAAGTGGTTTAAAGTGACCAGTGATGTTGCCATGGATGTCAAATTTAGGGTAATGAAATAACTGTTAATTTTCAAATAACGTAGACCTAAGAACAAACTCAGTGACTAGCCAATAAAGGAGGCAACAAAAAGTGAGAAGATAGCCCTGAGAGCTCATATCAATAGGAAGAGACAAAATGTATCAAGGAAAGAGGGAAAGATATAGAGAATCTAGAAATATCTGTAGAAGAGTTATTCTAGTAGGTGGAGCAGTCCACTAGGTGGACCTCAGATAGCACAAGCATTCAATGGCACAGCCTATTTTTCTTCATTGAGTAAAGGAAAATGGACAACCATGTAAACATCATAAACAAGACCAAGAAACCCATGCTTCAAAGGAGACATTTGAGATGATCGAGAATGCCAAATTTAAGGTTGATGACCTATTCTAACATGGCCCCTTCACAAAAATTTTAATGCATTCAATGCAGCATGAGCCATTTCATAAAAATAAGCACCCAAGTCTTTCTTTGGATGCTATATATTGTAATATCTCATTTTGAACAAGAGAGATCTCTCTATTATTAGAAGTAAAAAATCTACCCAAATTGAAAGGCATTCCTGAGACTTTGAGCTCAGATTGTTAATCATATTTTATCAAGTGAATGAGAAAGCAATTGACCTTTCAGACTTTGTGTTGAAATAACTTGTGTTATCTAAGAAATCATTATTATGTCTTTTTCCTAAATAAAGTCTTGTCCATTTAATCAAATAATTAGAACAAGTGGAAATAATCTGAAAGATGTCCTAAAGTTGATTGTGGGATACTTTGTGCTATCATAATTGTCTTTAGTCTATGTGTTTTATGTTCCAAGATATTGGAGAGATTTTGAGCTCCCTTATCCTTCGTAATCTTTTACTCTATTGTAGTTTTTAGTGGAGACTTTGTGTTACACTTCATATTACTATGTTACTTTGTCCTAAATTAGTAGGAGAAACAACAAAAGACTTTGTGATTTCATGGGTTTCTTGTAGATCCAGTTACTATCCACGAAAGAATTCCTGCTATTTACTGAATATCATTTTTGAAAGAAGAGAAATGCCTTCAGTAATTACCCTAGAATTATCCTTTATTTTGTGAACATCATCTCTAAAAAAAAAGAGATGGATGGTATGATTTCACCCCTAAATTTATTTTCAGTTTATATTAGTATATTATAGTTTATAGGGAACCTCCCCTTGCTAAGAGGAGAGATTTATCTCATTATGATGTGGTAACCACACCCATTTTGCCATATAAATCTCATTGTGTTGTGGTTGATATACCCATTTTGCTATTAGTTAGTTGAGGACAAAATATTCACCCAATAGTTTTTGGTGACTCCATTGAGGAAGAACATGCAATTTGAAGCCTTAAGCTTCAAATTGAAGCATTTGCAGTTCCTTTCCATTCTACACCCTGGCAGATCCATGGTATAAATGAAGCCAGAGAGCATAAGGTATTGTTGATCCTGTATTTGAGTTTGTGTAGAAAAATAATTTTGACCTTTCTCCTTCGCAATCTCACCTTCAGTGAATCAGGAGTTTTCCTCCTATAGACGATAGGTCCCCAATACCTGGTGAAGCTTCTCTTTCCTCTGCTAGTAGAGCTTTGTCTATACATACCCTATAGAGGTTCATTATCCCTCCTTTCAATCTTCATATCATGGCAGCCCAAGGCCCTTGGGGTAACACCTTTGGCCCCTTAAATCTAACCCCGATTTTACATGAACTACCCCATAGTTCAAGAAAGAATTCTCCCAAGTTTTGTGGTGATGGGAGAGTTTATCCTGATGAGCATATTATAGCTTTCTGCATAGTTTGTGGTGTGATAGGAATTGAATTTGAAGATATAACAGTTAGGCTATTTGTGTAAATGTTTCAAGGCACTGCTACAGACTAGTTTTATCATTTGTAATCATAAATAGTAACTAACTGAAACACTTTCAAGGCCAAATTTGAGGCTAGGTTCAAACCTACAAATATATGCACATGCCTTATTAGCCCAACTTACACAAATGAATAAGGATCCTCATGAACCCATGTGAGACTTCATTTATAAATTTGACAAGTTGAAGAATAGGATTCCTACAATTTCTCAATTGACACAAGAAAATCTTAAGTGCTTCTTCATCAATTCTCAGCTTCTTGAAGTGAGTTTCCTATTGAGGTGGGCTGGCCACATAGATCTCGTTGAAGCTCAAATTTTTTTCACTGAGGTTGAAGATGATCTTATCTTAGAAAGAAAGATAAGAAGAGATCCTAATAGAATTAAATCTTCTTCATCTTCTAAAAATTATCTACAGGCACAACTGATCCTATGGTGCAAAAACTAGAAAATGAATTACTAGCTTTGAAGAAGCAAATGTCACAAGGGATGTCTACCCATCCTTATTATTGGGATATACCAAAGAGGATGTTTCCTAAATAGTCATATCAAGGAAATAATGCTAGGAATCAAGGGCAACCAAATCATCTCCCTCCCCCATAGGAGAAGCTTGCCATTGAAGCAACACTAGCTAACTCAGTGGTTGGTTATCATGAAGCTGAACATGATTTCTCTTTCCAACTTGAGTTGGACCAAGAAGATGACACTGATCTCTTTGCAAAAGGCAAAGAAGAATTAGCTGGTGACTCCAACATCAATTTCTTGAATTACCAGGATGAAACTAGAAGTAAGAGATAAATGTTTAATGGATCATACGCTATTTTTACTAGGTCCTAAAACCAGTCAACTCAATAAGTTGATAATGGAAAAATAGGGGAAGAATCTCGACCAATAATTTCAATTTATAAATGGGGGAATTCACTACCTTTCCAATTGAAGGACTCGGTGATCAATAAAAAATTAAGTACCTCAAACAACCCTGCACCTTTTGCTTTAATTTCTCAGACCAGTACCACACCTAATAAAACCTAGAATGATGGACTTCCTTCTTCTATTTCTAGTTTATTTCAGTTACTTGACATAATTAATCATAATAGGAAGACCAAGATCCAAATTTCTGAGTTTGAATACTTACAAGCCAACCCTGAGCAGTTACATAGGCTAGTTAAATGCATCAAGAACAAAACCATCCCTGTAGGGCAAGATGTTTCAAAGGTAACTCATGATCCCCCAAAGAATACATCCACCCAAAAAAATCTTGTCATTGCTCCTCCTATTGGCCTTGGAAAGATATAACCTTTCTATGTTTCCCTATTAATAAATGGTCATAAGCTGAACAACCGCATAATAGACTTTGGCGCTTCTAACAATGTGATGCCCGTCAAGGTGGCAGACTCTCTCGGTCTCACTATGACTAAAACTTTTGGGATATTTTTCTCCATGGAAAACAAGTAAGTGCCAATTTTGGGACAGATCAAAGATGCCTAATTTGCATTCATGGCCTTCTTAGAAAAAAGGATTAAAATGATAGTCTTGGTGGCTGACGTTTTAGCTTCCTATGGCATTCTACTTAGACAAAATTTTTACAAGGATGTTGGCAAAGAATTAAACATGGACTCATCTAAGGTGAGGATACCTATTAAGGGAATCATGCAAAGGCTACTTCCTAAGAAGGAGTCAAAATACATTGTCACCTGACATCAGCCCTTGAAGCTCAAATTCTATTTGAATCCTCAGGAATGGGTAACTATTTTCTATCCACCAAAGATGTTTCTATTTCATCAGATGAAAGTTTTATAAGTGAAAATCCAAAAAAATTAGACAAGATGTCAGAAGAATTGGTGGAGCATAGTTCAGGTAAAAAAGGACCTTCCCTCTCTAATGAAGAGAAGTTTGAAAGAAGATCAAATTCTAATGATGTCTAGATTCTAGAATTTGATGGTAGCAATTCTTCTACCAATTCTAGAGCTAGAATTATTTTGATATCTATGTAAGGAGATATTTTCTCCTATTCATATAAGTTGTAGTTTAGCAATACCAACAACACCACTAAATATGAATATTTTTTGCTCGAATTGAAATCTACTCAAGCTAAAGATGTTAAGCTTTTTCACACCTGAGGAGATGCTAAACTAGTGGTTTGTCAGGTGAGGAACCTGTATCAAACTAAGAATGAAAGATTGTGACATTATCGCAATCTAGTGTGGAACTACCTTAAAATTTTTGAGGCTTTTAGTATTTATACGATGCCTAGAGAATTCAATGATCAAGTAGATTCCTTGGCCATCTCTGCAACTCTCATGGTTCCTCACCAAGATTTTAAAGGGAATAAGTACACTATTAAATTGGTCTTTCAACCAAGTGTACGCGATAATATCGACCATTGGTATGTGTGTAATGGTGATAACCAAATCATTACTTTTATAGAACATATAGATAGCTTTGAGGAGCTTTATTTTGAAGGCAGTGAATCTCTACTGCAGGAATCAGCTCCCAAAATAAATTTAAAAATTGGTGAAGAGTTCTTTCAGCTCAAAGAGAATAAAATTCCCAAAGGGTTAGTTTCTCTTGAGAAGTTATTTGATAATCATGATAGGTTTATCAAGAAGTAACAAATGGATTTAAGTTCCTCCAAATATTTTGATCAAATAAATTTGAGTATAGAAGATAATCCCAAAATGGTCAACATTAAGAATTGTTGCACTCCTGATGAAAAATTCAAATTCATTACTCTACATCACCATTACATTGATGTTTTAGCATACTCTTATGATGATCTGAAATCTCTCAGGTCTAAAGAAATTCATCATGAAATTCCTTTCAAGGTTGGGTCATTACCTCACAAGAAGAAACAAAGGTAGTACAACCCCACGATATCAGGCACTATTCTTTCTGAGATCCAAAAAATGTTAAATATGATGATAATTTTTCCAATCCATCATTCCACCTAGATTGTGAACATAGTCCCTATGAGAAAAAAGAATGGATAAATTCACCTCTGTGTTGATTTCATAAGTCTAAATCAATCCTCTTTAAAAGATAACAACCCCCTGCCCATCATGGATCAACTACTATAGACAGTGACTGGCTCAAAGATGTTATCAATGTTAGATGGTTTTTTGGGGTATAATCAAGTGGAAGTTGGTGAAGTAGACCAACATAAGACCAATTTCACTACACTTTGGGGCACCTTTACATATCACAGAATGACTTTTGGTTTGATTAATGCTAGTGCCACCTTCCAGAGAGTGATGGATCTTGCCTTTAGAAATGAAATGGGGAAGTTCATTATGGTATATCTTGATGACTTGACCATCTTTTCCAAACATCATTCTGATCATGTGCATCATTTAAAATAAGTGTTAGAATGATGTCGACAAAATGGAATTCTCTCAATCCTAAGAAATCAATTTTTGGGATTACATAAGGGAAACTTTTCAGTCACACTATATCTTAAGAAGGCATAAAGATCAACCTAGAAAGAGTCAAATCCATCCAAGATATTTCTCTTCCTGTTAGCAAGACTACAATCTATTCTTTCTTTGGAAAGGTGAATTTTTTTACGAAGGTTCATTCCTAAATTTGTAGAGAAGACTCACCACATTTTCAACATGATGAAGGGTAAAACTACTTTCTGCTGGACTGAAGAAGGCAAGTTAGAATTTCAAGATATCAAGGAAGCTATCACCCATGCCCTAAACCTGGTTTGTCTGGATTATACCAAAAACTTTGTAATATATAGCTATGCTTCTTAACACACACTTTCAGCCATTTTGGTTTAGCAGAACAAAGAAGGTGTGGAGTCCCCCATATCTTTCATGAGTTTTCCTCTCAAAGCTCATGAGATAAAATATTCAAACATGGGGAAATATGCTTATGTTGTGGTTAAGGTAGTAAAACACTTCCATTTTTACATCCTGAAATTACACATTATTGCTCTAGTTCTTGATATAATAGTAAAGTCCATTCTAACTCAACAAGAGTTTGGAACTAAAAGGGGCAATTAGATTGCTAAAATCCAAGTGTTTGATCTTGTTATATAACCTATGAAGCTTGTGTGGGGAAGAGGTCTCTGCCAATTAATTACTGATAATATACTAGAGGAAGCAGGGCATAAAGAAATAGAGGTTGAAGATATTCCTATAGTTCTCTTTATCACCACTACGAATGAGTGGTATTCTAATATTACTCATTTTCTTACTTATAGTGAGTGTCCTACCCATGTATCTTGTAAAGAAAAGAGGATTGTTAAGTTAAAAGCTGCTAACTTTGTCATGTGGGACAATGGTTTATACAAGAGGAGCCTTGATGGGGTATTTCTTTGTTACATGGATAAAGTGCAACAGAGCAAACTTTTGGAGTCTTTCCACAATTTGACTTGTGGAGGACATTTTTCTACACCTGTGACTGCCCATAAAATTCTATGAGCCAGGTACTATTAGCCTACTCTATTTCAAGATTCATACAATTGGGTGCGTAGATGTGAGCTATGTCAATAGTTTTTTAGAAAACCCAAGTTGGCCACATTACCTCTCAAGATGGTGGTGATCAAAGAGACATTTCAATAATGGGGTATTGATTTCATTGGTAATGTAAACCCATCCTTGAGTGTTAGACATGACTATGTTCTCACAGCCACAAACTATTTTAACAAGTGGGTGGAAGCCATTCCAGTCAAGCATGCTACTTCAGAAATGGTATGTAATTTCCTCAAGGAAAATATTATTTCCCAGTTTAGAGTCCCAACCAAGATTGTAATAGATAATACAGCCTATTTTTCTTCTCATGAGGTTACCCAATTTTGCTACTATTATGGGATTATCCTCTCCCACTCTTCTGACTATTATCCACAAGGAAATGGTCAAGTAGAATCAAGTAACAAGAACCTAGTGACCATTATCAGGAAGTTGGTAGATAATAATTAGAGAACCTATAATAAAGCATTATTTGACACTTTATGGGTAGACAGGATTATGCCTAAGAGGGAAATAGTTATGTCCCCATTCTAACTTTTGTATGGTCCAAATGCAGAAATACCCATTACCTTGGAATTACCATCATTGAATTTGGAAAAGGTAGTAGAAGATTCAAATTTTGACATTTCTATTAACATAATAATCATGTGTTTGATTGAGTTAGAAGAGTAATGAACTATAGTAGTGGACTGCATTGCTGAACATCAAAATCAGGCGAAGAAAATTTTCAACTAGAAAGTAAGGATTCACGAGTTTTAGATTAGAGATCAAGTCTTGTTATGGGACAAGAGGAGAGAACCAAAGGGAATACACAGAAAAATTTATTCCTTTTGGAGAGGTTCATTCACCATCCATCAATTTAGTGGTGATAATAGTTTCTTATTGAGATATCAAGATGAGATGCCATTCTCACTACTTTGTAGTGGGCAACATCTGAAGCACTTCAATCCTTGAAGTATCAAATAAGTCTAGTTATACATTTGTATAGTCTTTGTTTATTTAGTTTTTGGCATCTTTCTCTTTTTCGATGGCATGACTTCATAGCCCAATTTCATAGATGAAGGCACTTAGAGTCTAGAATCTACTCCCTTTGATTGTTTCAAAATATGATTATCGATGGAAGTTCCCCAATTGGAGCTAGCTATTATTCCCAAAATATGTCACTTGTTTTTGTGGACATGTCAACCATTTTGGTCTTGTAGGCCAAAATGGTCTCTTTCTTTCTCAAAATATTCTGAGTAGTCAAGTTATTCAATCGCACAAGCCTTTTCAGCTAAAGAAATCGCAGGTTCAAAAGGTGGGCTTTCATAAAGAAAAATCTCAAAACACTTAAGGAATTTCCTAAAAAAATGTAAGGATGGTTCAATGCCAAGGTTTGATAAAAAAGGTTCAATGGAGGAGTTCAATGATATGGAATGAACCATTAAACCATTGAACCATTGAACTCTGCCTCCAAAAGGTTCAAAGAGTTCAAAGGTTCAAAGAGTTCAAGGTTCGAGCGGAAGGTTTGAGTGAATGGTTCAAGTAGAAGGTTCCAAAAAAGGGTTCAACTAAATTTTTCAAACAATTGGTTCAATGACACCTTAAACTCATAAAGAAGACTAAGTGAACACAGCTCTTTACAAAACATTAAACCACTAAACTACCGAACTGTTGAACTTTGAACCGTTGAACCATTGAACTCTAAAAGGTTCAAAAGGTTCAAGGTTCAAAGTGGTTCAAAGAAACAAGTGACATCCCCATGGGCATAAAATTTAGGGTAATGAAATAACCATTGATTTTCAAATAATGTAGACTTGAGAACAAACTCAATGACCAGCCAAGAAAGGAGCCAGCAAAAAGTGAGAAGATAGCCTTGAGAGCTTAGATCACTAAGAAGAGACAAAATGTAGAAAGAAAATAGGAAACAATATATAAAATCCAAAAATATCTATAGAATAGTTATTTTAGTAGGTGGAGCAGTCCACCAAGTGGACCTCAGAGAGCACAAGCATTCAATGGCATAGCCTATTTTTCTTCATTGAGTAAAGGTGAATGGATAGTTGTGTAAACATCATAAAGAAGACCAAGCAACCCATGCTTTGGAGGAGACATTTGAGATGATTTATAATGCCAAAATTAAGGCTAATAAACTATTATAGCATGGCCCCTTCATAGAATTTCCAATGCATTAAATGCAGCATGAACCATTTCATGAAAACAAGTGCCCAAGTCTTTCTTTGGATGCTATATATTGTAACCTCTCATTTTAAATAAGAGAGATATCTATGTTATTAGAAGCAAAAACTCTACATAAATTGAAAGGCATTCTTGAGACTTTGAGCTCAGACTGTTAATCATATTTTATCAAGTGAATGAGAAAGCAAGTGACCTTTCAGACTTTGTGTTGAAATAGCTTGTGTTATATAGGAAATCATTCTTATGTCTTTTTCCTAAATACAGTCTTGTCCATTTAATCAAATAAGAAAAACAAGTGGAAATAATTTGAAAGATGTCCTAAAGTTGACTGCGGGAGACTTTGTGCTGCCATAATTATCTTTAGTCTATGTGTTTTATGTTTTAGGATATTGGAGAGATTTTGAACTCCCCTTATCCTTCGTAATCTTTTACTCTGTTGTAGTTTTTGGTGGAGACTTTGTGCTACAATTCATACTACTATGCTACTTTATCCTAAATTAGTAGGAGAAACAATGAAATAATTTGTGCTTTCATGGGTTTCTTGTGGATCTAGTTACTATCCACAGAAGAATTTTTGTTGTTTACTGAACATCATTTCTGAAAGAAGAGAAATGCCTTCAATAATTACACCAGAATTCTCCTTTATTTTGTGAACATCATCTCTAAAAAAAGAGAGATGGATGGTATTATTTCACCCCTAAATCTATTTTTAGTTTATATTAGTATATTATAGTTTATAAGGAACCTCCCCTTATTGAGAGGAGAGATTTATCTCATTGTGCTATGGTAACCACACCTATTTTGCCGTATAAATCTCATAGTGTTGTGGTTGATATACCCATTTTGCCATCAGTTAGATGAAGAAAAAATATTCACCCAACACATTATATCACTTAAAAACCTATAATAATTTTAATTATGCCTCATTTAAGTGTTTATATCTAAACCTAAGCATTCCTACCCCCTATTACTCAAATTCTCCTTTCTCAACCTCATAGTTGTAGACCTAGTCACCCGAAAGATATTTTCATCACATGTAAACATACATGAGAAGATGCATGGGATAATAATCTAATTTGGAAAGGTTAATAAGATTTTATACTAAAAAATCCTAGCATTTTTTTGGTCATTGGGACCCTCAGGGCTATGAATATTCATTAAGACCTTAAGTGCCTTAAACCCTACCTAAACCCTTTATAATGACCCAATGGAGGATTTTAATTTTATAAGTGCCTAGGATTATTTAAATAGATATAAAATGATTTTAATGAAATTCATGAATCCTCTAAATAATTGGTTGAGTAGAATGTTGGCATGTGTGAGCCATTATTGTATAAAAAATGGTTAAAAAAAGTGTTGTAGGCTCATTTAGAGAGAAAGTAAAGTTGTTTCAGGACTAAAATTAGATATGGATGTCTTATGAGTATTAAAATATATCATATAATTATATTTAATATATTTTACATATATTCCAAGGTGATAAATGGGTTGTTAAACCATTATAAGGAGTAAAAGTGGTGACTATAACATTAATTTATTTAAATGGCCTGGTTTCAGGTCATTAAAGGATCAATAAGAGAATTAATAGATCTTAAACATCCTCATGAACATTTTACCAATCTTTTAAATATTCAATGAATCATATAAGATAGATATGGATCCATGCAATAAGAAAAAGAGATGAGATTAGTCCTCTTTAAATTGTAGAAGTAACATCCTAGCTATAAGGTGACTTTCATGGTTGAATTAAAGCTCTTTGGTCTCATTCAATAAGTCTATATAGTGTAAAATTGATATGAAGACTCCCATGATTCAATAAATATATATTATTTTAATAACTAAGGCCTGATGTCAAGAGAAAACTTAAAGAGAAGATTGAGGTTCAAATATAGGTTTCACTTGATGAAGAGGCATAAAATATACAAAGGTGGGAATAGGAGCTTCCAAATCCTACAAAATGTCAAGAAGGTGGTTTTTAACTATTTAAGGAGGATTTATGAGAAATAAACCATCTAAACTTCCAAGGAGTTTTCATATGCCACTTGTGAAGAGGTTCATCAACACTTGTTCTAAAAGAAGAGGAAGATGACAACACACTATTTCAAGGCTTGGTGTAATTATTTATTTGTTTTGTAATGGATATGATCATTAAGGATAGTTCATTTAATCTCCTCTTATCCTTCTCTCTTCTTCCAATTTGATTTATAAATTTAACCTTGAGAGGCATTGTAAGCATCCCAAAATTGGTGATTGGAAAGCCCTGTCAAAATTAAAACTTGTAATTTCCTATTGAAATCAATTCAAGATAATTATTTCTATATTAATGTTGTATACAATGATCTAAAATTAATTGTTTAATAATGCTTTGTAATGGTGAGTGTACCTCATTGTATTTTTCCTTCTCTTTTAAGCCTCTATTTGAGTTTGTCTTCCTTTCATAGGTCATATGAAGTGTGACACATGCTTTTCTAAGTTTGAGAATTGATATTTCATTAGGTTATACTTATATTACCTCTTTAATTTCATATTAATCCCTTTTAATTGTCATAACCTTCATATTAAAACATTGGTGTGATAGGGACTATTTTGGAGTAATATAATCAGATTAGAACTTATTATTTCATAGTGAAAACCTTATCAAGCAGAGGACATCATGTTTGGTGAATCACCTCTAATTTTTATTTTTAGTTTTATCCTTCCTTTTATCTATTTTCCATGTAGATCAGTAGTGTAGTTTTTAGTATAGGTGTTATACTTGGGATCTAGTCCAAAATCTAGAGGTTTAGTCTACTTATAGCTTACCCATAACCTAATACTAATCACATTATATATCTCAAGTGAGAGGGATTCAAGACACCTTATAAATGGTGTAAATTTGAGATATAATAGTTATATCATGCCTGGTGGGACATATTTGGCCAAGTCTTGTCCAAGATTGATGCTGGTCTTGGCAAATTTATAGTGTAATAGCCTCCTTCATGATGCATCTGATGACTCCATCAAGTTCTTAACTCTTGGTTTTAGACTAGGAATCTATTTTAATGATAAATGTGATAATAATTTCAAGGTATAAAGGTATTACTATTGATTTTTCTTTAATTTCTTTTATTTTCACTCAAAAGAAAGAGATTTCTCTATACTCTTCCTTATACCAAGACACCTATAATAAGGCTTCATTTCCCATATATTCTAAGCTATCCAAAAATTATAATTATGTCTATAAATATAAATTTTATGCCTTTAAATGGTGGGTCTCCCCTAAACCTTTCCCAATATGATGATATCCCTATGGCAGCCCTTAAGAGTGTTACATGTTTTAGTGGAGAGAGCACTATTACACTTATTGAGCATATTAGAGATATGGCCAACTTTTGTAATATTCATAATGTCACCCAAGATAATGTAGCCATTAGGATATTTTAAATATCCTTAAAATTCAAATTAATGGATTCGTATATGACTTTGGCCCCTAATTCAATTAAATCATGGGGTAAGTTGGGAGATAAGTTGAGTAAGAGGTTTAAGTACAAGAGTGATCATTTGTCACTAGCTGAGAAATTGACTAATATCAAGAGATCCCCATAATAATTCATGTAATAATTCAATTCTAGGTTCTAAAATACATGGGATAGGATCCCAATTATTATGAGTCCCACTCCTAATTATGCATTCCTCTATTATCTCAAAGCATTAAATAGTGATATAGTTTTAATTATACAATCCATGGCAGGAGAGACCTTATTGTAAGCCTATGACATTGACATCAAAGATGAAAACAATCTCATATAGGTTATAAATATATCCCTAAGGCCTCTAATGCCATTTTTTCCTAATATATATCTTCTTACCCCCATAATTGCTCCTATCTTACATTGATTGGTGATAGATTAGTTTCTCCTAGTCAACAAAGAAAACCAAGAGATGATGAGAAAACATTAATAAAGGCCCTTTTAAATGATATGAAAATGATAAATATGCATATAAACCAACCATTTAGACCTTATCAAACTCCATACCAACCCAATTAGTCATGGTAGCCTAATAGGCCACCCTTCTACCGTAATTCTCAAAGGCAAGGGCAAATTACCAATGTGAGACAATATAATATTTATAACCCCAATGCTACCTCCACTTACAAAAAATTTGTACCTACTAAAAATAATTTGGTTTAAGATCATGACTAGTATTCTCAATGGGATCAACCCCCTAATCAGCCCTCTAGTTATAGTGAAGTGTTTACTCAAGATTGTATGCCACAAAATGGGTACATTCCATCTATGACATAAGTTGAAGTTTTAAATAAGGTTATGACAAGTGGATAATAAGTGAAATACAATGCTACATTAGTTAATTTTAAAGAGGGAGAGTATTGTGTAGATAACTAATTGGGAGGGACAAGTATAACTAATGTTGCTTCTATTGCAACCAACACAAGGTCTAAAAGAAGGGCAATTGATGATGCTCAAAAGATGGGTAAAAGTGTAGCAAACATAACTTATATGCCTCAAGGAAAAATTTATTATAATAAAAATTACAAATCTCAATAAATTTAGAGAAATTAGAATGTAAATATTACTTTCATTCCTCAAACTATGTAGCCCCCAGACAATGTGACAACTCCTGGATGACAACCAAGATTGAGAAGTTAATGCATCAATATTATAGATAAAATAAATAATGTGAATGTAATAATGCATATGTGGGATACATTTTCTCTTCCTATTCAAATATAGATGATCTAAGAGTAATTTTCAAAGCTTAGCCTTGCAAAGACATTAGCTAGAAGAGAATTTGTAGTTTTTACAAATAATCCTACACCTACTAGTGGGTATCCAAACAAATATGGTAAGCCACATCCTTTATATGTCTTATTTATAATTATATATTGTCTAATACACAATTTTATGATATATATTTTGGCATGTAACTTAGTGATGTCCAAATAAATCACTGATAAACCAGGCTTGAAGTATGAGCCTAATGCTAGAGGTGTATTAAAACTAGATGGTTTAGCTACTAAGATCATGGGTGTAATCAAGGGCTTGAACATTAGTATTCATGATTATCCTAATTTATATATTAATTTATATTTGCTTATAGTTTATTTTACACCATAATTTTCTATTTGCCTATAATATATTTCATAACCAAGATTAGAGGTTTCCTATCATCTGATTGGTCCTACATGGATTGTAGGACTAGATATGGCACCAAAGTTACCATAAGATCTAAACCTGTGTATAATTTTGATTTGGATCCATACAATCCTAATATTTTTAATGTAAATTACACTATCATTGATGAGTAGGATCATCCTAGTGATCAATAACCAATTCTTCCTCTTGAAGACA